>BOPP01000145.1:243922-327377 GCA_017312745.1 Gryllus bimaculatus
GGCGCTGTGCGGCGGAGGCAGCGGTTCGCATCGACCGACCTCCGTTCTGGTCCGCGAGGAGGCGCTCCGCTCGCTGCTTCCCGCGCTCGGCCGCGTCCGCCGCCGACGCCGACGCCGACGCCAGCGCCGCACTCAGGCGTACCTTCTTTTCGCCGGGCTCGGCGCAGGGGTGGCCATCCGGAGGGCTTCCTCGGCAGAGGATTCTTCCGAAAGTTTATACCATTTCACTGTATTCCCGAAAGGTAGGAGAAAACTATACTTCTCTGCAGGTAATTACAACTGCATGCTAGAGTTTATAGCAGAAAACCGTATCTTATTTCCCCGATTACAGTTATATTTTCCACAAAAAGTTCATTCTTCTTACGTATATTCGGTGTGATTTGTTGTATAAAATGCTGAAAGATATTTCATGTGTGTGTGCGCGCGCTTGAGAATGTGTGTATTCGTATGTGTGTGTGTGTGCTTACTTGCGAGTGTGTGTGTGGGGGGGGCGGAGCACATGGAAAACGTTCGATTACAGAGAATTCCACACGAAATGCGAATTTACTTTTACCAATAATTTCTTTGCAAATACATTCTAATAAGTTTCCACAGAAAGCAATATTCTAGAACTATTTAATTTCTCACTGAACTTCCAATTCCATGTGACACATTCCCAAGCTTGGCAGTTCTTATTTCAGGATCGGTTCCAAATTCCGCGAGAGTCCGGTATTGTCGATGATGTAGGTCAGTAACTCAAGTTCTCTGTCGTTTTTATTCCGCGTACCTCTGAACACCCTGCCAAAATAAACCTGTAACAATGCCCAGTTCACAAATAGCCCCAACCTCTGCCAACTAGATACAGCATGAGAGAAAGCTCCACTCAGGACGAACAATGGCCTACTGGCCGCAGAGAGAACATCTCGCGCTTTGCAAAGTGTGCCTTTTATTCAAGTGGAGACGCTCAAGATAGAACTTCTATGTCCAAAAGTGCACATTTCTAACAATTTTTATGCACTGTCAGTGCTACCATTCTCAGCCTCACCCTGACTAGCGACTAAACCCTTCGACATATTATACGCGAATATCTTCCCGCTCCCTAAATTCGGAACCGCGCTACTAAAATATTAGTTTTTACTGCGGGACGAAGTCTCGCCATTTACGTCTCCTAGCCAACACGGCAGTGTCATTAGCGATAAACGTCAACTTTCCTTAATGTTTATAGAAAGTAAACGCACACACTTCAAAAAGACGAGTGCGTAACAAAATAGAGAAAGTGAACAGGTGAAAACTGCGAGATTGCAGCATTCATCATTATATTTAGTTTGAAATGTATATAGCGCCTACCCTTCAGCAGAATATCATTCGACAACGGCCCAAAGTTCCCACAACTTCCACGATCGAATCACATGAATGAAATGCAACATTTATAGACGCCGTCGACATTATCGGTCACACAAACCCTGAAAGGTTTTCATCCAGCCGTAATCTTTGACATCAATCGACATTTGTACTTCCAGGCACAAATAAATTGAGGAAAACACGAGTGCCGCCTCAGCATGCGCCTAGCGCCCTCTTCAACCTCACAGAAATTACCTGAGGTAACGCGCTCGTGCTGGCGAAATTTGTCGTAGTGACGTTTCGCAATCAGGGATATCGACCGCGCGTCAGAGAAAAGGAACACGAAAGCCGGTTGGTAATTTATTTTACTCGCCGCCGTGGCGCGGCGCGGCGTCGGCGGCCCAGCGTGTTGGGGCCTGGGAACCAACGTTGATGATCCCGCAGGCTGCCTGCGCCCCTCCCCCCTCCCTCCCTGCCTTCGGGCGTGATCGCTCACGCCGCCGCGCCGACCACCAGTGTTTACGGCCCACGAACCTTCGCACGCCCCCTCCAGAGCCAGCGGCGGTGGACCGGCCTGGGCCGCAAGAAAGAATCCTAGTAGGAGCCCCCGCCCCCTCTCGGCTGCGGGATGATATATGCAAACTCAGGGAATATAAAGAGGCTACACTGTTTTTATGGAGGCCATATTGTACTCCCGAGTTGGCTCCACTTTGCAGAGCACCGCCCTTTGTACCACTTGCGTAATTCCCGATCTCGACGGACTAATTTTTCTACTTTGTGATATTATTTTACTAAGACAGAGGAAGGAACGTTGTTCAAACACCGCATTTCTTTCACATGAACTTCGGTATTCGCTTAAAATTTACAGGAAATTAGTGATAAAGTAAGAATTCAGAGTTTGGAAATTTCACGGGTTTTTTTATAGTATACTTCCCCCACTAATACTATCTTCAGGCAGTCTGTTGATTCTAACGCTTTATAGCA
This sequence comes from Gryllus bimaculatus, assembly GCA_017312745.1. Lineage (NCBI taxonomy): Eukaryota > Metazoa > Arthropoda > Insecta > Orthoptera > Gryllidae > Gryllus > Gryllus bimaculatus. Next base: position 246,227 of record BOPP01000145.1, read on the forward strand.
GGTGTCGCCCTCCCACAAAGGGTCCGCGCCGAGGCGGCCGACGGCGCCAGAGAGGGCGAAGCGCCGCCGCGTGGAAAGCGGGGGCGCGCACGCGAAACCAGCAGCGGGAGACGGAGCTGCCTCGCCGCGGGCAAGGCCAGCCGGTAGCCGCGGGCCGGGGCGGCCCCGCCCTACGAGCACCGCTCCCGCATTACGCCGACGCCTGGACCGGGCCAGGCCAAGCCGGGCCGGGCCGGTCGCACGGGCACTCGGTCGGTCGGCCGCCGCCGCCGCCGCCGCCTTCTGGGAAGCCCACGCGCTCCACGCCAACGCCATCGCCTGCTTTGCATTTCAGTCGGCCATGAATGCTTTCGCCGCATACGTAACACGCGATCTCCCTCTCTCCCTCTGTCTCTTTCTCCCTCTCCGCAACTCGAGAGATGGTTCTTAAAGATGCCGTGGATATAGTTGATTTGTCTTCCTTCATCGCTTCGGCGAGGACTATAATGCTTCGCGGCACGAAATATTTCCTTGCGAATCCTGTTTTCATCGAGGCGATTTTCGGCACGGCGCGGGTGGTCAGAAGCACTAGAGGGAAGCCTCGAGTCTAATTATCGTCCGGTCAACGCACACAATTACAGTCAAAGACAACAATGAGAGCTGAGTGAAGAGCCCCCCCTGCATTCAATTCGTGACGGGAGGTGCTGCCGAGAAAATGCAATTAATAATTGAATAAAGCTGTTTCGAATTGTTCATTTTCCACACAAAACACGCCGTCTGCTTCTAAATATTCCGGTCCTCCCCTTCACCAACGTTTCTGCCACGAGGATTGTCCTACCCCCCTCTCAGAAAGTAATTCACTAAACTTTGAATAAGGCGACTTTTCGAAAGCTTTCCGAATTTCCTCCGCGAATCTGATTAACCCAAGTTAATTCCCAGAGCCGAGAGAGGGGGAGGGAAGCATCTCCGACGAAGCCGCGCTCTGCACTCACATCGTCCCGCGAGTAGCGAGCGGGCAGCTCTCAAGCCCGGCGAAGTGGCAACGCGACGCACGCCCTCTTAATAAATCGGCGCGCGGCGGCGGGGACGCCCGACTGACTAGGAGGGGAGGGGGGAGGACGTGCGTAATCGAAAGGGCCCCCGGCCCCCTCTTTCCCCTCCTCCCGCGCCGCATCCCGGCACTTTGCAACGCGATCGAGCGCGCGTGCCCCACCCCCGAGTGCGTCTACGCACCCCCCCCACATACACACACATGCTAGCAGGGCGCCCCGTGTTTCGTCTGCGGCGGCGGCGCTGACTCAATGCTCCTATCTGACGCAGCGCCGCCGCGCCGCGCGGCCGGCGCCGCCACCGCCGCCACCGCAGAACAATGGGCTTTAAACGAACTCCGGCGCCTCTGCACTTCGTTTGAATACAAGCGGCGCGCCAGCATCCCCCCTTGGCAATGCCCCCAGGGGGTTGCTGCCTGGCGCCCCCCCCTCCGGCATCCTCGGCGGGGCGGGGGGGGGGGAGCCCGTGGGAATCCCAACTGTGCGTCGCGGCGGCGGTGACGAGGCGCCTGGGGTGGAAGAGATTCTCATGCAGCAGGTTTCTCATGCAGCGCGGGACCCCGCCGGCTGCACCCCTCGGCGCGGGGAGGGTGCGGGAGATCGGAGCCGGCGCGGTCGCCAAAAGAATTACGTCGACTAAATGACAAGGCCCCGCTTACGATCCAACTCAACTGTAATGGAGAAGAGATGAAATGGTAGTGGGTCATTTAGTTATTTATGTCTGGAACAAAAATCCCTTGAGAACGTTCTCCCGCACAGGTACCAGAGCATTTGAATTTGACAGAAATTATTTTGATACTGGGTGAGAACGTATGTAGATTTATGAAAGCAATTTATCTACTGTTGAAGAGTTACAGGAATTTTTTTAAATGCATAATGTGTGTAAATATGCGGAAATATGCATCCTTACTGAGTAAGCAATTTAACTCCGCATTTCACAATACTCTTTTCTCTTCACCTTTTAATAACTATTTTCATAAAACCTTCGCAAAATGGCCCGCGCACCGTTAAACAAAATTGGAAGCCTCCGGTCAGTCGCTCAGGGCGACCAGGGGTTAAGTCGAGAGAACCCACTGCGTGAGAAGCCGTGCGACTGCGTGTCGACGCGACCTTGGGGCTTCGGGCCACGCACCTCGCGTCCTAATTCGCGATCTGGGACGCGGCTCATGCTAATTCATTTCTCGCCGTCGCGTCGTGTCCCAAAGAAAACTCACAAGGCGCCCCCCCCCCCCGCCGCCCGGCATGCCACGCGTAAGGTTAAGGTCGGGTAAGGACATGCGAACTTTTAACACATTCCACTCACGTAAGAACGACACAAAGCAAATTGGGTTTATATCTACAAGGTTTCTTGCGCACGATGGGCAAGGGAATCCTTAGTAACATTAACAATATCGTTTTATAAAACAATGGAAGAAGCTAAACATAGAAACAATCACGCACAACTGGCAAGCGAAGCACCAACTAACAAAATTAAAACTGGCGTAGAACACTTCCGATGTAATTTGGCGTGATTTCAGCTCTTCCAAGCATCGTAACGCGTAAACACACAAGAGAATAACACAATTAGCCCCGAACTAAATGAATGAAGAAGAGGCGTGTGCTATTAGCGTGATACCATCTCTTACCCAGGGGCCTTTAAAATGGGCACAGAGGAGGCCAGGCCCCAGAATGGCCACCAAGCCAAGGGCTGGGGAGGGGGAGGGGGGGGGGGGAAGAGAGGATTTACTTCACACGCGAAGGGCGGTGGAGGGGAGCGACTAGGAACAAAGCAGCCGAGGCAGGAAACGAACCGAAACCTCTCCGGGCGCAGGCTGCCAGGCGGCGGGGGCTCCGAACGCACAGGCGCGCCCGAACAATCGGTGCTAGCTCAAGGACGCGCGGATTTGACTTTGAAATCGGACGGCGAACAGCGTTGGGGCGGTGGCGGTGGCAGCAACTGGGTGAGGTGCCGACTCTCCGAGCGGGCTCCGGCCGCGAATTCCGCAAGTACAATATGGGAATGACTAGCCGAGCTCAAACACTCAGCTTCAAATTCAGCTATGAAAGGTTTTTCCATTTGAACAACATTTCCACCGAGCCTCGAATCAGTCGTGTGTGTTGTTTGTAAACCGATTGAAGTAAGAAAGATTAACAATTCTGAAAGGCTGTAATATTGCGTCGCCAATCGCAGTGCTCGACCGTGAGAATCATAATATTTTGGGAGAAAAATCTTATCAATGAAATCGAGAAGATCGATGTAATAAAGGTTCTTTGCCACGGATTTATGGAACTACGTCGTAATGGAAACCGTCTAGAATAAAAGAACCGACCCTTGTGAATTAACCGACCCTTGTGAAAATTCATTTTACAGAGCAATACCCATTGTGTGGACCACAACTAACACGAATGTTGAGAGTATGACAGTGCACCAGAGACACCCAAAACTAAGGATTTACAATATGTTTATAATCAATACCTTTGCGGGTAATGTCAGTGAGACTGGTAGATACGTCAAAGTAGCGGAAAGTGCTACATTTAACCACGAGGAGGAGATCGCGAATGTCGACCTGTGTATGTAAATATCTCTTAGGTCCCTGGAGCACTGAGCACCGCGTCAACAAGAACGAGACGCAGTTCACGTACAGTGTAAACCTGTCGCACGGCTGGGTTTGTCCCGCATCTTGAAGTGGAAGTGACACGTGCAATATCGCACGCGATTTTTATTGTGGCAGGCTCTTTACAAATGCGCTATGCATCTAAGCAAACAAACCCAAGCTGCTTAATAAGGCACGTCGACTCGCGCATTAACAATGACAGTGTATCCTGGTAGTTCCCTTGAATGTTACAGAGACATGTTTTGTGATGGTTCACGGAATTGCATCTTGCATTTACCCAGAAAAACGATTCAGAAAGCAATGCATCGTAAGAGAATGTGATCGAATATAATTTATTTCCTCACGATTACGAACGCGCGCCAAGGATGAGACAACATACAGAATGGTCCACAGAACGTTTAGAGAATGTGATAGCTTTTAAAACTCTGTGGGCATTTACCCCAAATTTTGATACAGATGCGGGTCTTTTAAACACGACCATTACAGCGGCTAAATTGAACGGTACGAATGATTCACCGATTTCTCAAGACAGTACGAACGATAACTGCTGCAAAAAACACTTAACAGCGCGCGCATAGAATGCTCTTCCCGGCAGGAAGGGTTCTCGAGAGCCATCCGGTGTTCGTTCCCACGACTTGACCAAGACGAAGCCAAGACTTCTAGTGAAGCGATTGCATGGGAGCCAATACGTGGCACCGGACCTGCCAAGCAGCCAACACAGCCTTAACTGTCCAGTCTCCCTCACAGTAAAACAAGAAGAAGAGATGGACCTAATAAAAATCAATAAGAAAATCTTAATTATTTAAAAGAATCTAAGGCAAAGTTGTGCAAACAAAAACATTGAATTTCTCTATCCACTCTTCTCTCCAGTTTTCTTTGCCCAGTCACACCGTAAAAGAACGTTTGGGGGCAACCGTCCTCTCCTCTCAGTTACGCCACTGCTGCCGCCGCCCATTATCTAGCCGTCCGCTGCCGCTGGCTGGCTCTTCATGCAGGTCGCGTGTCGCCCATTCACGGGCCATCACCGGCCATCGCAGGAGCAGCGGAGCAGGAAGAGGCCAACGACGCGGCGGGAGAGGAGACGGGAGGAGAGACGAGACGAGACGCGACGCGCGAATCACGCCGCCCGCCCGCCCGGGCCTCGTGAAGTGCGGGGCAGGCCTCTGGCGCAAGCGGCGGCCAGGGAGGAAGGCGCAGATTCATATGATGAGCGACCTACGGCGTGTAGCCCTAGCGCGACAGTTGCCGTAACATGAACTATTTCTACAAGAACCCGGTCCCCTTTCTGATTAACGCAAATAGAAGTCGTTAATGAAATCACATGACTCGCAGTTTGTACAGCTTGACGCTTTACCGCGAAATTATTTGCATTTTACGTGCCCTTCCCAGAGAAGCGTCTTTGCCAGTAGAAAAATTCACGTCAAATGTTTGCGCAATTAAGAAAAAAGAAAGAAGAAAGAAAAAAACTGAAAATTCCAGTGACGAGAGAGCGTTTAGCAGATAAATGAAAAACTCCTAGCACCAACGCGAGAGGGGAGAATAAAATTTCGGAGAACTCTCATCCCGAAACTTTTACCGGACACGTCCCAGGAGGGTCGCAGGGACGGCCGCCGCCGCCGCCATTGCTACTACTTCTACAGCGGTAAAGAATTAACGCAGGCGAACCAGCGAGGCGACGGGTCGGGGAGGTGTGGGTGGAAGGAGGGGGGGCGGGGCGTAACGAAGCGAAACAAAAAGGAAGGTCGAAAAACGCGGAAAACGGACGCAGCGCAAGCACTACGTCTCGCGAAGCCGCCGCGCGTAAATCCCCTGCGGCAAGCGCGATTCCAACTCCGCCCAACTTTCCGCTTCTGCCTCGTACCTCCCGCCCACGCACGCCTCCGGGATACAGCGCAGCCGAAACGGGCGACCTCGCACCTACTGCCACGCCCGCTTGCAGCCACCCACCTTCCACTCATTTTGTGCTACGAAGTGGCTCCAGGTCTGACGGGACGTAGGCAACTGACAAACCTTTTAGTTATAGTTCCTTTTCCTTGGTACTAACGTGCTTAATAAGTGAGGTTAGGAGGACTCCCCTATACAACCGTTTTGTCAACATTTATTTCCCCTCTGTACATGGATCTTCGAAGATCTGCTTTGGGAAGTGGGGAGAAGTTTGCGCGACAAGCGCACTGCTCCAAGCGTAGATTAGCTAAATATTGAATGTTAATGAAGCCAGTAAATAGTATTTGCCATTTCTGGATCTCCGCTCTTTCAAACTAGCCGACAACTTCCTTTTCTTCGCTACGGCATCCGTATAACCTTCCCCCACGTTAATCCACATCACATCTCATCTCCTCCCCATAGTCTAACCCTCTCCTCCATCTGGCCTCGACGAATCTACCCACCGTCTTCTAACATCCCTCGTGCCACCCCCATCACATCCCGTGTACGCGGCACATAAATTGTCCCCGGCTGCGGGGATTTTCGCGTACTTCCTCGTACGCCGGGTTTTATCCGCGAGTCTCGCCCGGCCGGGACGGGCCGAGCCCCGAGGCTTCTAGTCCCGGCGTCCCACGCTCGCAGCCGCCAAGATCTGGCCCCCTTCCCCGGGCCGCGTGCGCGCACGAAATTGCGGAGGGAGCAAGGCGCACGCCGTGCGGAGCGGAGAGGACGACGTGGACGAGGACGATAGCGGACTGACGGACGCCCAGGAACGCACCGCGCTGGGAGGAAATGAGACTGCGCCCGAGGAAACACACAAGTAATGACACTGCCTTAGTTCGTGTCAGCGAGCAGATAGCACTGTCTGGACGAGCTGAAGCTGCACCATTTCAGTTCACGAATCCCTACTCAAAATTTTACGTGAACTCATAAAGGAACAAATAAAACGACACAAAACTAGCCTTTCGTCATAACTGCACGATAATTAGCACCCATGTGAAAATATAAGATAAACACACTGCACGGAAATTATATTCGTCATGCAAGGAGCAACGAGAATGCGACGCGCGTCGTAATGCCCATTTGATTAGTTGATAGCGAGACTTGGATGATCACCAAGGGAGATAGGAAGAGGAAATTTCTTAAATCGAGCCGTCTACATAAATCAAATTCCTGGACAAGCCAGAGAGTAAATTTAACTAGAGAATTGCAAGATGATGTAACAAACTTTCTGCCAGGAAAAAAATACGGTTTACTTCCGGTAACTACAGGGGTATACATATGGGGGAATGTAAGTCTGCCTCAGATCGTCGGGCAGAAAAAAAACGCAGTCAGCATCTCTGAATTACATCACTGGGAGCCACAAACTTTACCAATGAATATATCTGAATTAATAAATGTGAAAGAAATTTGTTTTGTTCTTTCTACGAATTTAGTATTTAAAGGCTCTCCACAAGTCTTCACAATCACAAATGAGAAACTTTCCATAAAGTCACAAAAATGTACTAGTTGAGAATCTAGATGTTAGTCGGTGACTCCGGGCGCGTTAACTAAAGGAAGAGTTTAGTCCCGTAAGTGTAGTGCATGCTTGTTTTCCTTCATGACATGATCATCCCCGCTGGACGACGAGATCCGGCGCCGACCTAGCATCTCCCACCAGCGGGGCGCCGCCCCCAGCCGGGTTGACGATCTAGAACCTGCCAGAGCACTAGTTTCAAAAAAGGCAGAATTATTGCAGGAGCGATGCCAAAGGTTTCAAGGTTGTGATGATAATCCAGATGTAAGATTCTCTTTCCTTTTTAAATGTCGAGCTGGTGCCACCTAGGGGATCGAAGCGCCGCTCACCCGAACTGTGACGCCCTGAAGAACGACCTGCCAAAGGCGGAGCGCGAGGGGGGGGGGCGCTGTGCCAGCGCGTGCGTTCTCCGGCACGGTGAGGGGGACGGGGACGGGGCGTGAAGAAGCCCTGCGACAAACTGCGCCCCCGACCCGTCGCTTCGACCGGTCACGAATCGCATAGAGATGGAATCGACAACGAGGATCGAGTCGCGGTTCGATAAAAATCGTCGGACCGAGAGAGGGACGGCGGGGACGAATGCGTGCCGACACGCAACGCCACGGCCGGTCCGTGCCTCGGAGGCGCGCGGGCCAGATACCGCGACGTTCCGTCATTCCGCCGTTCCGCTCGTCGTCGGGTCTCCGCCGCGGTTTGAACCTTGCCATCGGACTGCGCATGCGCGGCGGAGTCGCCGAACACCGCCCGGCCGCTTTGGGTAGAGGGAGGACGCGGACCGAGATTCATTTGGGCCGCGATGCCATCAGGAGATATCGCTAGAGCGCCCTACCCTCTGCGGCGAATTGAATCAAGCTGGGAGTAAACTAATGACATGATTCCTTTTACTTTGTGATATAGGTCATTAATGCAATAACGAGCGGCAATGATATCACCCCGTAGCGACAATAATACCTAATAACACCAAGAATGTTCACGGATTGAAAAACTCTATCGAAGTTGCAATGGATCAGAATCGTACAGCAAAGACCCCCCAAATACGAAGATTTCTAATAATAACTTCGGAATATTGAACATAATTTCGAACCAGGTTGTCTCCGTATCTTTTCGGTATTCGGTCTTGATTTCTCATTTCAGACTTTCGAGGAACGGCACGCCGAGAATTCTCTCTCGAATCAAAATCGATCCCAGATAATCAGATTTCCCGGAAGTCACTGAACACCGGATATATATAAAGCTCCACTTCCTCCAACGAGAGCGTTCCGCGAAACGCCAGCCTAGCTGGAGGGAATGTCGCTCGGGTCGCCGAGCGGATGTGCACGACAGTTACCCTTTATTATCACACGCGAGCCGCTATCTCGTCGGCGGCCTTCCAACGTTAGAGGCGGCCTCCGCTTATTAGCGACCGGCAGCGGCGGAAATCCGAGACACGTCAAGTCGTCCGCGCTGCTCGGAAGGTACGCCACGCGGATGATGCCGTCCGCCCGTGAGATTACCCTCCGCCTCCCCACAAACGCCGAAATCGCGCAAGAGTTCAACACATTCGGCACCGTAAACGTTTATATGCTCTTCGGCTTTCATAAGGCGGCGGCGGCGACAGCCACGCAATTAAGTGGTGCCGGCAGACGTACTCGAGAGACCTCAATTAAAGGCCGCTGGGAGGCCTTGCACCCCATTGTTCCTACGGACGCAAACTTTGAGGGTGAGGGCGTGGTGGGACAACAAAGAGAGAAACTTCCTAGACTTCGGCTTCCATTGGCAGCTGTCGGTTGCAAAGGGAGTGGGTTATCAGGCGAAGTTCATGGATTCACATAGTCTTCAGGCTTTCAGGTGGACAGGGTGGATAAAATTGAAGAATCTACAAATGTGACTTATTGAACATCAACAATCTGGTGAATAAATTTTCCAATTGTAGTATCGTAGGACTATTTCCGGCAACAATTCTAGATACCAGAAGTTTCAGAATGCTGGGAACGAAATTTTACCGGTCACAAGGACCCTTCCCGACCAAGGACCAAATCGTCCCCATGCGGTCGGAACCACATCGCTTTTCAGACGAAGGCCCGCTATCGGCAGTCCCTGCTGCCCGCTGGCATTGTGAAGCTCCGTCAGGGGAAGACTTCCGATTTCCGTTGTCCCCCGCCGACACCCTTTCCGCGTTCCCACGCAGCGCTTACGGGCGAACCGATCGCGGAGCAGAGCAGAGCACACAGCGACACGGCGGAGGGCGGCACCGCCCGGGGGTGCCTCAATGCGAGCTTAACGGTTCGCCTCCATCCTCGCAGCCGGCGGCGGCGGCGAACGTTTCAAAAGAGGAAAAGTGACGAGGAAAGGGGGGAGGAGGAGAGCGGTGGGACCGAAAGCGGAAACGCCGCCGGATAAAGGAGGGCGACCCCCCTGGCGTCCCACGGCGGAGGTGGGGAAGGGGCGGGAGGGGGGGGGCGACGGAGCGGAAACGCGGGATAAGGCGCAGATATTGGAGAGCGCGCGGACAATACGCGAACGCCAATTTCGGGCCTCGCTAGTCTTCATTCGCGGCGTTTTGTTTTAAAAGGAACGACGGGTGATTAACGAGCGAGAGATTTACGTACGTAGTTGGATGCGGTAACTGCGCAGGATAGAAAATTATGGGTACATTGTTGAAAGTCACCACGAACGGCGGGAAGTGCCTATGCGTTTTACGCTTATTAGATGTTAGCGCTATCCAATGACGCATGAATCTCTTCCTTATGCATGATCGTATAACAACCATTATCGATACTCAAAACACACTCATTGTGTTTTAAAGCCGCACCTAAAGTTTATTTGGAACTTCGAAGAAAACTAAATTTAGCTTCTAAGGAGAACGCATTTCAAACCCCTGTAATAGAAGGAATTAAGATTTCATTAAACTACGTATTCCAATTCTAAACATCCATCATCATAGATTGCACTTTCACTGTAGGTATCCATTAGATTTATCCCCCCCCCCGCCGTTATTCACGATTCTCATACCGAGTATCGAACTTAATGTTACAATATTCTATAGGTAATATCCAGTGCAAATAATGCTAAATAGTAGTCCCGCCAGGTTACAGGCATGCAATAGAACCAAGAATAAACGTAATCGTTTCCACAGAATTTATTTCCGAATCAAATCGAGCTCCACACCAGTATTATGCGGTCGAGGGAATTGTAGGAGCGGAGTCGAGGTTCCTTCGGGGAAGTCTGTGGCACCGGCCAGCGCCAGTTCGGTCTGGCTCCACCCATTGGAGACCAAGCTCCAGCTTTGGCTACGTTCCCAGAATGCAGTCTTGGTGTGTTGTTTTCCGTAAAAAAAAATCCTTCCTTCACACAACGCTTTAAAACTTGCCGTAAATTTTTTAACACGAATCCACCGTCTTCCAACCACTGGGAGGCATGTTTGCCCACGTTCACAGAGGTTTAAAAAAAATGAATTCATGAGCAACATGGAAATGAAATGGTTTCTTTGTACCAATTAGAAAACATTCTAAATTCTTACCAGGAGACTACAATTATAACGTGTTAACAATCCTTCGAATTCTTTACGAATTCCCAATCCTTGAAACATCACTAACAAACACAGGGAGCAGTCTCAAAGCGCCCCCACATCCAGCTTTCGACGGAGCAGGCTTCACTCGGGGTCTCACGAAAGCTGTTTTAGCGAGCCGCCAACGCGCGCATAGTTCGTTTGATCGTATCTCGGGGGGGGGGGGGGGGGGAGCCTTGACTCTGCGTCAAAACACGCGGCAGCGGGCTGCGCCACCTCCTCCGCTGCCTCTTAAAACAGGGCGCGGGCTCCCGGAGTGCGCGCGCGCACAGCCGCGCCGCGCCCTCTGCGCCACGCCCACCGCCGCCGCTGCAGTCTGGCGCCCGCGGGCGGCTATTCCTGGCGCGGGCGTCGACGCGTGGGGCTCGCGCCGCGACGCCCACCGCCGCTGTCGCCGCCCGAGCGCTGCTCGACGTGGGCGTTTTTAAATTACAGGCGCGCGCAGAGTTCAGCTGCCTCGTCGCCCCGAGGACGAGAGATTGTTTTGCTCGAACTGAGCTCAAAGCATGCGGGGAGAGGAAACTAAGACTTGTCTAGAAAGTTATCGTAGAGTTCAATATAGAACAGCCATGTACGGATTTTTGAAGGTAAATATTCTAATTTTGAAACTCCGAAACGATATTCTCATTCCTCATATTGCCCTGAATCAATATTAGAATTAAATATAGAGTGAAATATAATACGAAATGGGAAGCTTGGATAGAAACAGTTTCGCCGTAAGGCCAGCTTCTACTAGAAGCTTGCGCTGTACAAAATTGCCCAGACCAAAAATACGGAAATAGCAACATTTTCGATATAGACAGTTAAAATAACTATTTATTACCAGCTTACCAGCATTAATTAAAGGTTTTTCCCCAAAGAGTATGGCGTGTCCATTTCATGGAAATTCATCGCTCCGGAACGGCGTGAACGCTCCGCTAGTTTGCCCGGAGAAGTTTTGTTTCCGAGAAATTAATGGGTTGTCGATTCGAGTTTCCGAGTTTTGAACCTCCTTCCCGCCAGACAGTCGGACAGGGAAGCATTGATTAATTGAATTCACAGAACAGGCTTTCGAATCGCACACCCCAAATATTGATCGCCTGATGCTCCGAGAAAAGAACAACTGGTCACGACTGCTGTGATTACGTGCGGCAATGCAGTAATAATCGGGGTTTCGCAATGTGTGAAATTACGTACCAAGAATACCATTACAAGTGTACGTCATTCAAGTTGAACAGACCCCAACAGATAATTTTAATTATTTATCGAGCATTAATTACATCCTGAAAAGCGTCAACCTATTTGGACTTCAAATAGAAGTGAGCGCATTTAACTTTTTCACTCAACAGATGACAAAATGGCCCGCACGTCTTTTAGAAACAAGTTGGACCTCTTTATCACGAGAACAAACAATTCAACAGTAATTTCAGTTTACTCTCATAATCTTAAACAACCATAGATCTTTAAAAATAAAAAAAATAGAGAGCCAAAAGTATTAAACGAACCGCCAAACATGACAGCTTTAATATCACGAAGCTTATCAGTGGTCGCGTTAACACTGCAGCAACGCCCGTCAATGCGCGTGAGCTTTTCTCCTCCATTCATTACGCTCTGCGAGAGATAAAACCTAGGGGAGGGGGGAGAGGTCACCTTGCGCTGCCGCCGGCGTCATCCGCCGCCTCAATCGCCGCGGCGGCGCCCTCGGCCAGCGTCGCGACGCCGGCAGCGGCGGCGGTGCGCCGATAAGCTCCTGCAAGGACAGGCCCCGCCGCCCGATAAGCGCGCTTCTCAGGCCCAGCCGCTCTACACACCGGGCTGGACGCGCGTGAACGGCGACCGGCTCAGAAGACGCTTTGAAATATTTGCGTTGTATTCCTACACTCTTATGCGAGAGACTATTCCGGGTCGGTGAATATCGAAGTCTTTGCTCGTGTCAACCATATTTACATAGATGTGCGTTTCATCTGAAGGACAGTTCGATTGTGTAATTTCAACTCGCCAGATTCTCCGCAGCGGGCTTTCCCAAAGTATCCGCATCCGCAAACTACGTCAAGCAAGTTACCCAATTCTAATTCTTATTTCCCAGGATCGAAAACCCTCTACATCTCGAGACGCACGTACACACTCTCATAGCGAAGTGGGCAACGTGACCCACCGGGGCCGGTCGCCGCCGCCGACGACCCCGTTCCCCAAACCGCCCCGCCGCGCACATCACTCCACTCCCACGCACCCACCTGGGTCGCCCGCAGCGCCGTTACATAAAGCTACAGGCTAAACAAGAAACGCTCCGCCCGTCCTCGCGCGCGCCCCGAGTTATGCAAACGCCCGCGCGCCCACGTAACAGGAGGATGCGATTCGATACACGCGTGAGTACAAGAGCGGAATCTCTCACGAAACAACACAAAAATAATAACAAATGATCGCACGTGCAAGGTTCTTATCAAGGACTGCGGATGCGAGGAAAAACGAAAGCTGGGAGTAGAAAGTAAAGAGGGGAGCGAGGTTGAATTCCGATGGACGGTGGGTACCGAGTGCGGGCGGCGGATAAGGGAGGCCGGGAAAAGCGCCCGGAAGACCGGATCACGTGATTGCAAAACACTCCATTCAGCCGCCGCGCCCCCGCCGCCCGCGCTTCCGTTGCGTCGGCAGCCGGCCGAGCCACGGTTCCTTGCCTCAGCCGGCCCTTAGTCCGCGGCCAGCAGCTGCTGTTTGCTGCTTTGAAGACGGGGGGGCCGTGTCTCGCGAGAAGCTCCCCTCTCCATCGCGCATTGCGAGATCGATCACCGCATTGATCGAGGATAACGAAGCCTCGGTTTGCACAGCGTTTGAACATGCATATTTTGTATCGGGCTCCATTCTCCTACCCTATCCAATTCTGAATGGAATGATCACGCAAATTTTCACTTAATCATAAAATCAATTCGTCTGGCTGCTATTTCGCTATAAAGCGCGAATATGAACACTATGAAGCTGGCGTTTGAAGGCGTAATAAATATTGCTATTCCCCGAAGCGTATTGTAAGATTTATTACATATTACAAAACAAAGATTTTTGGTTTTTCTTTAGTTGGGGTTCGGGGATTTTCTCCGTCCGCGAACATAAACTGAATGGTTCCCACATTGTGAGGCAACTGCCACCTCAGTGTAGGCAACCCTTTCTTTTTTGACCATATAAATGTTCCAGGCGTCGTAAACAAGGCCCCACTGACCGTACCACGTCCTCGTACACTCCAACCTCTATTACGACGTACGTCGTCACGCCAAGACAAATCTACTCCCCACCGTGTGCAATGCAGATATCCACAAACCCTGCCACCGTGTGTCGAGAATCCACCTCTATCGATTATTCCATTTACGTTCCACAGCACGCATGTTGGCACGATGTTCCCGCCAACGAAACAAGGTGTATGTACACGGGCAAACCCCCATCCGCGGCGGAGGTGTACAGTTTCACCCCGCGCACAGACGACTGCTCCTCGTCTCCCGCCGAGGGAATCTCCACGCTTCCTCCGGGAGGGAGGAATAGCGAGTTAGGGGGCAGCGGACGAGCCCTGGGAACCAAAGCCGCATTATAAACAAAGGGGAGGTTGGGGTTGGCGGCGGGGGGGCTGGCGGGGAGGGCGAAAGCCGGGCGACGGCGCGGGGGCGCACGCACGAAGGGGCGCGCAGGGAACCACCGGGGCGCGGCTGCGACGTCGCGGGGCGGCGTCGGACCGCGGGGGCGGCACAGGCGGCGGCGACGTCTCCACGCTGCTTCTTGCGGGACTCCCAGCGCCCGACGTCTGGGCGTTCGTCAGCGGCGACGACGACGGCGAGGCATTGCAGCTCCCCTGAAGGGACTTATTCACGGAATGCGCGCGACCGCGGAATGGCAGCGAGGGAACATGGATGCCCGACCACTCGAAAGGGGAGGTCGCGGACTTGTTTCATGCGTGAGATTACACATTCATGCCAGAATGGGGAGCAATGTTCATGCTTTGCTGGACGATGGATTTGATTATTCCGGTCTGGATCACGAATGTCCAACACATGAGTAACAATACATAAAGTGCACTTAATTTAGATCCAATCCTCTGTGAATGTTTTGAAAATACTAAATATTCTCCTGGAAATTTGTTGTACAAAATGTTTCTATAAAAATTCATTCTCTAAAAATGAAGTTCTCTCTCAGACGAGAAATCTTTTTTCTATCCACCACACTTGGGCTCCGAAATGAAATCACGGCCCCACAAGCCGATCGTGTCTAGGCGCTCGACAAAGGCCTGACGTAACGCGGTTTGTTCCATGGGCATTCACCTCCGCTTCCGGACGCCGCCGGCATCGCACGCGCCGGCGCGCACGTCCTTCGAGTCATCACTCCGCCGAACGCGCGGGCCTCGCCGCTAGCCGCCTGCGCAATCCCTCACCGCCGGCTTATTCACAACTATTCCGAGCGCACCGACATCCACCGCCTCTCACTGCATTCACATTCCGGAGGCTTCAAGGCAAAAGCGTGACGCGGTCGACCTCTGACCCGCCGGCGAATCCTCGCAGACGAGGTGCTAACCTACAATCCCTTCCAGCGCGGGCGTATAGGGTCCGTAGGAGCACACGCCCAGATTGCACAATGTAAGGGAAAGCTCACAACAGCGACTCGGGGCTAAATTACAGCGGTAGCTTCGGTACCGCCCAACATCACACGATCGAAGACGAAGCTGATCAAACAACGCTCAGAGCGATAAACGTGTAAACATATCTACTTCATAACATGACACACGCGCTCCATTGGATATACCAGTCACACGCCACAGCGGAAAACTTAAACAATATCGCACAAGAGAAACTGTCGTCCCAACGTTTCAAATTACGAATTAACACTGAGCAATCTTCTCGAAAGGCTGCCACCGAGAGGAAGTTACTTCAATAAAAAGTAGAACACCTCTGCAAAACGAATAACAGAAAAAAACAAATACGAGTAATAAACAAAATGGGTATACGAACCTAATCCCATCTTCTTTTTGAACTTCTTGAGCACCTTCATCTTTCCTCGGAGGAAGTCGTTGACGGCCAGGGGTCCTTGGGAGGTCGTGCTGGCGGCGGACGTCGCGGCGCACACCCCCATCGAGGGCGCGCGCGCACTCACGGCACAGAGACACTCGCGACGGGGCGCGACGGAGCGCCGCCGGGGCAGGAGGGCGTCCACCACAACTCCACGCCGACCGCCGCGCGCTCCCGCCTCCGCTGCACCGGGCCCTCCGTTCGCGTATCCAACCGGCAACCGCTTCGCGTCGCTCGCCCGCTCCTTCGCGCTCGCCTATCTCTCCTCTCCTCCGGACGACGACGACGCTCGCCGTCGCCCGCTCGCCGACAACTGAAGCGGCGGCCGGTGCGGCCGCGCAAGATACCCGGCCGGCGGGCGCCGCGCGCGAGCAATGGCGGCGCGCCGCGCCCCGCCCGGCCCGCCCCGCGGCGCGCGCCGCCGGCCAATCGCGCGCTGCGCCCCCGCGACAGCTGCCGTCGCCTCCGCCGCCGCCCTCCTAAGCAACCCCCGCGAGCGCGGCCCCGGCGCCCACCGCCGCCGCCGCCGCCGCCCGCGTCGCGCGCGCGTTCGATTAACAAAGCTGCGCCGCGTGCCGACGCACCTGGACGGAGCGACGGCCTCCACCTGCTGCCGGGGGCGGCGGCGGCAGAAGGCCGGACGCGCGGGGGGAAGGGGCTCTAGTAATCAAACTGTGTGTGCTCCTAGGCTCCCTCCATTTACATGATCGATTTTCATAAATGCACTACGTTTTGGTATTTATTTTCGGTCATTATTTTCAAAACTCATTTATTTTCCCTCACTTCCCCTCATTACTCACTAATTAAAACATTTTAAGATTTGCAGTAATATGGCAAAAAATGGAAATGTGTCATGATGATTTAAATTAACTCATTTGTAATTAAGAAAGACTAGCTCAATGGCGTTTCAAAAATAACTTCTATTGTTATTGTTATTATTATTGTTATTATTACTATTTACAACATAATATCACGAACAAAAATTTAATAATAATTTCCGATTCCAAAAAACACTGCGCCACAAAACTTTGAAATTGCGAAAAGAAGGAACAAAGTTGACAAGTCTTGCGAAATGACGCTTGCTTATATGATTTAGAAAATTACAACATTCAAATAAATAAAAAGAAAGAAAAAAATCATTGATTTTCGACGTACGGAACCATATTACACAACAGAGCTGTGACGAACCTCTTCAACATTTCCATGTCAGTTTGCGAATCCAGTCCAGTAAAATCTAACGTAGTGGTGAAGACGTAGTGTTTCTGTAGCGTGCGCGACATATTGTTAATATGCATTTACATATTTTCATTTTCAAGTATTGTATTTCCCTGTAACGAAGTTATTAAAGATGCAAATTAGGAATGTACATGATAAGCAACTGTATCAGCTGGTATGAAGTGTCGTGTAGCATAGGATATAATTTGAGCCTTAAAGTACAAAATTTGCTTACTAATTTGACGCAATTTCAGTTGTGCGATGATAATATATTTGTTTAAAAGTAGACAACGCTACATTCAAATCACCAAATATACCTTAATCTCAGAAAACTATTAATTAATAATTATTTTGCAACGAGATTAGGCAAACGAATTAAAGTATGGATAGTTAAATACTCGTAGGAAGCGAATACAGAAGAAAAGTATTAATTGCAATTACATCCTTTCTCATCTGAGTTAAAAGATGCTACAGCTGGGATTCATTTATATGTCGACAAGATTAGTTCATAAACATGAGGACTGTGTCAACACAGTCTAAATGATTTATTGTAACTCTGTCATTTCACATCCCAAAACATTCAAATCTGTTAAAAGCTAGAAACAATATTCTTTCTCTGAAATAATATCTCCAACTTGCTCTGCAAATCAATTGAGAAACCTAATCCTTTACCACACTCAAAATTAAGGAGGACAAACAATTCAAAACTAATTGACAATTCAGTTACGCCCTTTTCACTTTTATTTCAAACGAAGAAAAAGGAACACCCCCCCTCAATTGCTGAGTTAACGCCACCAAACCCACCAACGTAGACCCGCTCAATTCCAATGGAACCAACGACGCCAAGTGCGGGCTTGAGGCAAACAGAGAGGGCGGTAGTGCGCGAACTGCTCGCGCCACGTGCCACGGGCAGCCCCGCCGCCACCACCACCACCACAACATCCCCCGGCACGGCGCGCGCCCTCGCGCTGGGACAGACACGCCGCGCCGCGGCGCGGCGGACGGCGATCCACGTTTAATTAAAGCCAATAAACCAGCGCGATTGCGTCCTGGGCGACCGACCCCGCTAAAAATATGGCTCGGAGCCTGCAACAAATTCCTCCATCGCCTTTGAATGTGATTACCAACTGTAATGTTAACAAATCAAAATTTAATCGCAATTACGGAACCTCGATAAAATTCATGAATTGTAATCTTTCAATCCCCTTCTTTTTTTCGTCGGCCGCTGTTTCACTCATTTCAATATTTTTTTTATATCTTAGGTAATTGCATTGGTTGCCAAGGTTACGTTCCGCTCGGTGTTCGCAAATTGTCCGATATTAATTAACGGAAACAAGAGGGCCTGAAATTTAGCGAACGAAAACGATATGCGAGTTCCCACGCGCGCCCAGTGGGCTCCCCTGTGTAGGGGGAGAATCTCGGCGAAGAGCTGCACGCGCCCCCGTGCCACTTCTGGGGCCGCCCCGAGCGCAGACAATAGGCGGCTTGCTCGTCCTCGCACCCAAAAGGCTCAAGAAACCGGGGTCTTCTGTGAAAGGACTCGTCGATGGGAAAGAAATATACGAGTGCTCTGTGAACAGTTAAGTAACTGTGTGTGTGTGTGTGTTTTCAGAAAGTAACACAGATGCTACTTCTCACATAGAAAGTGAGAATTAGTCTAATATCTATCATTGCATTATGAAAATATCACGAAATTTGGTAGGCCAAGTAAAGAATGTTAAAAATTAGTTATGTTACCAACAATGCGGGGGACGTAAACTTTTGTCATATTTATGGCGAAAGATAGTCAACATCATCAAAAAACATTTATAATATCAATATTTCCGATAACTCTTGAGGATAAAAAACATCGTAAAACTTTTGGATATATTATAAATGTGTATAAATATATACTATATTATTAGATACTTCTCACTGTTCAATCAATTTCAAACGAATGAATAATAACTGAAGTTAGAGAACATTCAAAAGATATTTTTGTAAAATTTATCTGTGCCCTTCTTTGTAAAAACTTGTAACAATTATAAACATGAGATGAACCTTTTATTTTGAATTATAATTCGTAATTTAAAAAATCAACATAAAAATTGCGTAAAATGTTTTAAGAATTTTAAAAGTTCTGAAAATTTAAAAAAAATGATATTTACAAAATTATTTATTACTCAGCGTTTGCCACACTTACAAGTATCCTCTATCCCTCCAAAAAGAAAACGTATTTTTATACAACTTACTGTCAAAAATATGATATTTTTATGTGAGCTTGTTGGAACCTTGGAGAATAATGCTCATTAAAGCATGAACTTTAAAACATGAAATAAGAGAAGGAAGTTCAATGTTATACTTCAATTTATGTATTAGGGGCTACAATATACATACGATTTATTGAAAATTAAACTGAAGAAAAGAAATATTTTTGAAAGGGAAAATTGAAATTCAAATGTCAATAGTTTCTGAGAGGAGAAAAGATTCAAATTGTTTTAGCAAAATTTAGTGCAAATGGACATAATTACATAAATGTTTACTTCGAAAGCAGTTAATGTTCATGTAAGTGGGAATACGACTAGAGTATTAATTAGACTACCTTACTGGAAATTAAGTAGAATTTCAATCAATAAACACATGCAATTTGACCACTCCAAGAAAAATGTCCCTACCACCCCGACACTTTCCTATATCTGCTCCCAATACAACTCTTTTAACCCGTTAACACCTGTATTCATTTTGCTGTACGTAACATGCGCCCATTACCGAGCGCACAAACTACACTACGTTGGAGCCATCTGGAAGCGATTATTTGGAATTTTTATCGACGACTTTTAATCATCAAACACATTAAACTCGACCGCTCTGTACATGTCCCCGCACCTCCAACTTCTTTGTACCAGCCCGCAACCCACCTCTGGTAATTACACTGGAACTCGCATGTGTCCAGCGGCCGCGCATCCGTGTATGCGCTTTCTGTGAAACGTCTCCAATTGCCTCGAGTCCGCGACCGCTCGCGCAGTTGTCCGGCCCCGGCCGCAGCGGGCCGCTCGGAGACCACACACGCACGCGCGGCAGCTGCCGGGTGCGCGGGCCCGCCGGGCCGGGCGTACGCGCCACCACCTGCCGGTAGGCCGCGCCGCGCCGCGCCGCGCGGATCAACGCGCAACGACGGGCATTAAACCCGTCGCCCCCATTCATTACGATCGCGCTCCATACCCGACCGCCAAGACGCCGATCCCGGAACTAGCGGGCCGGGGCTTCGACCACCGCCGGGCGACATCCACCTGCGCCCGGGCGCGCTTTTTCTCTCGTCGCAGGAGAGCAGGAACGACACGGCGGGGTGAGGTGGGGGTGGGGGGAGCGCCGCCAGGCGATCTTATCGAAGACGAATGTGCGCCCGGGCGACGCGCTCGAGATGACTTAGAGCGTCAACAAAGCGGGTGCCAAGCCGCGCGCGCCTGGGCGGAGAGCGGCGGAGCCGCCCCGCTGGAGGGAAGGAGAGGGTTGTGAAATATCGCGTGGCGCCCGAAGGCAGGGGGCGCCAGGCGAGCGGGGTGGAGACAGTGGGAAGTAAAATATCGCGGAGCGCCTGGAGATGGAGGCTGAAGGCGCGGGGTGGGAGAGGACTGGTGGTACGAGTTGAAGAATGCCAGGAATAGAGAGTAGCGGGGAGGCGACAGGCTGAGTGGGGCAGTGTGGGGTGGATAGGATAGCAAGGAGTAACGGGACAGCGCAGAGGGACGCGGGGTAATCCAAAGGGGTTAGGAGTAAGCGGGGCGAGGTGGGGCGGGATAGATCGAGGTGCAGCAAGCACTGGGTAAGGGTGGTACAGATGGGGAGGTTGTCCGGGCTGGGGACAAGATGGGCCGTAGCAGGAAAGGGCGAAACGCCGTGAAATAAGCGGAGCGGTATGGGATGGGACGGGACAGGAAGGAGTGGAGAGTGGTGAAGGCGGACAGAGTGAAGGGGGACGGGGTGAAGGCGGACAGGGTGAAGGCGGACAGGGTGAAGGCGGACGGGGTGAAGGCGGACGGGGTGAAGGCGACGGGTGAAGGCGGACGGGGACGGAGGGTGAACGGGCGGACGGGGTGAAGGCGGACGGGGTGAAGGCGGACGGGGTGAAGGCGAACGGGGTGAAGGCGGACGGGGTGAAGGCCGGACGGGGTGAAGGCGGACGGGGTGAAGGCGGACGGGTGAAGGCGGACGGATGAAGGCGGGCGGGGTGGAAGGCGGACGGGTGAAGGCGACGGGGTGAAGGCGGACGGGGTGAAGGCGGACGGGGTGAAGGCGGACGGGTGAAGGCGTTGGGGGTGGAGGAGCATGGGGTGGAGCGGGTCAGGGCGGAAAGAGACGGGGCAGAGCGGAGCGCGATATGCTGAGGCAAGTGGCACTGAACGATGCGGGATGTGTGGCAAGAGAAGCTACGAGGCGGCGACTCGTGCAACGGCGAGCCATAGGGTGGAACGGGGAACGGGGTGGCGAGGGCGGTGAGGGCGGCGAGGGCGGTTCCTTGGCAAGAGCTACTGGAAGAGCGAGCTCGCAATTCGTACGCGGGACGGCGCGCCGTCGGGTCGTAGACGACGGCTGCGCGAGGGTCGAACAACCGCTGGCCGGAACGGAGGGATGGGAGGGAGGGAGGGAGGGAGCTGTTGAAAATGCGAGATGATACGAGCTCCGCATAACGCTGCCCTCGCTGATGGCAGAGAAGAACGCGCGGCGCGGACGTAATATTAAAACATACAATTCTCATCCAAAAATTACAGGATTTCCACGTAAAAGGTATGCCATATTATATGAGGCGTAATGAAAATAATGTAAGAACCGCAATGAAAACTTTTTTTTGTTGGGAGTGGCGTGCAACTCGCAACACTACATACTGTTATGTCGAAGAGTTCATATCCACATCCTCACGTTCATAAATATGATATATTCTGATATATTCACATTCCTGATACGTTCTGATAATCGTCTGGTAGTTTTATGATAGTGTATTAGAATAATTCATAAAAATAATGAATATTTATTTTCAAGTATGACAACTAACATTAGTGTTACTTACTTGTTGGTAACAGAAACGAAAAAAGTTCGTTTTCAACAGAATCTTGTACTTTTGAATAACTATCAAGAATCATATTGAACAAAAAAAATATTAATCCTGTTCTTTACGATTTAGTGTTAGAATTGAATAAAGTATTAATTCTTCAAATTCTGTCGGATGAGTTCACTATGACAAGAACGTTGTACATAAGCAAAAAAGAAATCCTTTATTTTGACTAATGTGTCATAAGTGGAAACACTAGTTATTTTTTACTATTAAATTGAACTCGAGACGCAATTACAATTAAACAATAGTAATACAAAAACAAAAAAATAAAAATAAAGAACGTTATAAGCTCTCCCACTACATTTTGATATCAGACCATTTCAATATACAGAACGCCCCCAAGAGATCCGTATTTTATATTCATATAACCACATACAATGTAGGTAATTCAAAACGGAACTTGGATATACGAGAATAAAAGGATTAAAGCAAAGACCAAACAAACTTTAAATCCTTTTCCCCCATTCCTCCCTTTTGTTCTTCTAAGGTCCAGCTAATCAGCTAAGCCGCTGTGCTCTGCACTCCGTACTGTGCCTCCTGCATCCATTCGCGTGCGTCCATTATGCAAGTTTTCACTTAATTCCGCTGTCAGAGGCCTGCCGCATTAGCCGTCCGCGGGCGCCTTCGCGCCGCCCCGCCGGCCAAGAGCCGGCAGACGGCGCGGGCGAGGGCAAGGGCGCGGGCGGGGGCGGGGGCGGGCGAGAGGGAGGGAGGCCGCAAGTAACGCGGGCGACGAGAGCGACGACGGGGTTGAAAGAGAGGGCGAAAGGATGGGTCGTGGCGGCTATCGGGCGAGCGAACCGGCAGCAGAGCGGAGAGGGAACAGAAGAGAATTTAGGAGACGAGGTCAGAGATGGCTCATGACTCTTCCCCCGAACAAAATAAATATATAAAGGAGAGAAACATATTACTGATCCGCAGTATCTATCAGGTCCAAAAAAGAAATAATACAGAGTTAATTGCTCTCGGCCCACCTAGTGACGCGCGTCAAAGGCTGTGATGTCTACGTTTCGTGTTTTTTCCCTTTCTTTCTTCAGGGCAAATAGGGCTTCACGAATGCCATAGTATGGTGGAATCGTCCGAAACAAGACTTCAGCCGTGGAATCTCTTTCTCTGAATTGTCCAATACACCCCAATTCTCAAAATTATATTTTGGGAGGGACTCTTTTCTTCTTTCTACTCGTTTGTTTTCTCTACTCCCCTTCGTATACTATATATTTCCACACTGAAGAAAACCGGCGGAGAAAAGTAGGGGCAAAAATAAGAAATAACAGGTTCTATGGTTGCAGGCACTTTGCAGAAGAAAGCCAAGTTGGCGAATGGACCAGTTTGAAGGGCGATTGACGTTCCAAGATTGAAGCTTAATTCGACAGCGGGTGCCGCTTTGGCACAAGATAATTTGCAAAGAGACTTCCATTTGTAGTTCGGTGACAATTTGAGAGGTAATTTCAAAGGTAAGATGAAATGACTCATGAAAGCAATGATTGTGCGAGGTTCCTGGTCGGAGTCATGGCGGGAACGCACGTTTTTAGCGATCGTCGTGAAACCCAAAACACATTTGAATTTAACGGTAGCAAAAACGGATCATCGTAGACAAACCATACGGCGATGAAATCCGATATTATTTCCACAGATCAATTTTAGTCATAAGCCGCTTAAAACCAGTATTATTATTTTATATTCTTACGTGTGAGACCCACTTCAAGAGCGGTTTCGAGACACGAAGCTATTTCAGCAGCAAGCTTTCATTTTTCTTTACATTTTACATATCTTCTGCAGATACACCTGCTAAAGGTTAGTGAAATTTAGGACATCTGCATCTATTTTTTGCATTGCCTTTTCCTCCACTTTTTCTTGAGTGTATGTTCCTCAGAACAACTTTTCAAAACGAATGATAGGAGATGTTATTATTTCGAAAGTAGGGTGAAAGTACCATGCCTGAACTGCTTATTTACCTTGGATATTTACCGTCAATAATGCCTGGATACAAATGGAAAGTTGCATGCATGGTCGTAAGGGTACTCTGAATAGAATACGAAAAGAAGATACACAAGAATTTAAAACCAGGTTCTTCAAGTTAACCTGCAAACTAGGGATGCGATATTGATATCGATGTTTTCAAGACATCGAGGTTTTTGTAGAAACATGGATGTATTAACACCGATGTTTTATTAACATCGAGGTTTTTGTAGAAACATGGATGTATTAACACCGATGTTTTATTAACATCGATGTTTTTTTCTTTTCCGATGAATTGTTTCTGAATGAAAAATTCTCGTGATCACAAAAGTAAAAATATGAAAAAGTTAAAAGTTAAGATAAGAAATAACTGATAGTAAACCCTGTTATTCATGTGACGGAACCAAAGGAATACTGATTGCACAACCTGCAACGAGCAAACTCTCTAGCCCGAGATGACCTCTATGCCATTGTATTTCCTCTTCATATTCACTTCGCATATTGAGATATGGTCAACAAATACGCAGTTGGGGGCGGGCCGGCACCTTCTTATGATATCGCTATTCGGCGAATTGATAAACACAAACACTGTCAAATTAAATTTTGTTGTACACGAATTAAATGTTGGAGGTTAATAAATTCAGTCTAAGAACATCGATGTTTAAAAACATCGATGGTTTTTCGATGTTGTATTTTCAACATCGATATTTTAATACTGAACATCACTGTTTGCTAACATCGATGTCGCATCTCTTCTGCAAACAAGCAGACGCGTGTCCTCACCCCTATGCTGTCGCGTCCTCCTCATTTCAGGGAGGGGGGGCGCAAATGCAGACGGCGGCGGTGGTTTGGCGCGCCCTGGGAGCGCGGCGGCCGCCGGCGCTTGGCGAGGCCTGGCGACGGGGGGGAGGGGGGGCAGGAGAGTTAGGGCGGGGCGGGCGGCGAACGACGCGTTTCCTGCCGCGAGAACGTTCCTTCGCGCGACATTATTGCGCGCCAAACGGACCGTAACGGCGGCGCCGCGACTGCGTCTCGTGCTGCTACACATCCGCGACCGTGTTGCCCGCTGAAAGGCTGCTTCCCACACTCGCCGCCGTCAACGCTGCCGTCGCCGTCTCCTCCGCCACACTGGCGGTGGTCGCCATGGCTGCTCACGCCGCTGAGCTTGCATCTGGATCGTGTTTCTATTACCGCTACTTGCGTCAACGATAGACCCTTGGAATCGTTAGGGAGCTAAATGACCCCCATTAGCAACATTGTTATCGACGTCATTACTGGCCGTATTCATGAAGACATTACGGACCCCAGAGAGGAAAAGATGTTCCCCTCCAAGTCATAGTAGTATCAACACAACATAAACTCAATATTCTGAATCACCCTTTGCATTTTAGTGCATTTTCCTTTAGCAATACAACTACTACCTGCAGTACAGTTACGAGCCGTATTTATAACTCCAATATAAACAATGGCATTCCGGCCGAAACTCCCGGAAACCATTTGACCATCGTCTCCCCAACACGTCTCGAAACCAAGAAGCCTAAATTGTAACCAACATCATCAACGTTGTCACAGAAGCCAACAACAGTGTCACCACCCACACTCCGGCCCATCCCCGGCCTTGGCGCCCGCTCCGATCCGCCGCTCCCATCAAGACGCCGCCTTCGCTTCTGCCGCCTTTCGCCCCGTCTCCTTCCGCCCGTTTCCGCGCCAGCGGAAGAAACTCGAGCGTCGAGCGTCGCAAGCGCTGTGCAATCCAGCGGAATTCTTACGCCACTTACTCCGCCCGCGCCGTCTCCTTAACGCGGTTATTTGCGGCGAAGCGTCAGCTCTCGTTCGTCTCCGAATTTCCCTTTTTGTCCGGAGGCGGCGCTGCGCGGCGCGGCGCGGCACAACGCGCGAGGCGCCTTCGAAGAGCGGCGTTTATTGCGAAGAGCAGCTGCCGCCTCGCGAAGATATTCACGGGCGATGGGGTCTAATTTATAAATTAAACGCGGGCCCGGGGCGCCGCCGCTGCCGACGGCGCACTTTCTTCAGAGGCCGACGGAGGAGGAGGAGGAGGAGGAGGAGGNNAGGAGGAGGAGGAGGAGGAGGAGAAGGAGGGGGAGGAGGGGGAGGAGGGGGAGCTGCTGCCACCTTCGCCACGCGTGCCTGCGGCCGCGGAAAGGACATCTGCGCGGCCGAGGCGGCACGCGCCTGCTCGCCGCCGCGGGCGACGGCTTTGGAGGGGGGAGGGCGGCGAGGAAGGGGGAAGGGGTAAGGAAGCCGCGGCGGAGGAGAGGAAGGAAGTGGCGGAAGAAGTAATGGATGAGGTGGTGGGAGAAGCACAGTGAGAGGAAGGATAAAGAATGCTCACGGGATATGGTGTCAGGTGAGCTGGTTAAGGCACACCGAAATTTTCGCTTCTCACGAACTTCGAAAAATACTCTAAAATTAAGAACTCCAATATTTACATACTTATGATACTTAATTTAAATATTGTTTGTTTATTTATTTTATGACACGACTTGTGATTTGTGTTTCACGTACACTCTGTTTTCTTGAGGAAGAGGGTGTATCAAAACTATTACGTTTGTGTACGAACAAGTGTAAACATCCGAAGTCTTAATGAAATAATATATCCTTTGTAATTGTTGGAGGTGAACACATCGTTCCCCATCACCATCACCAAAATAAATTTCTAAATGGCTTTCTTTAACAGTCTTAAGAACTTGCTAAACGAAAACAAATAATACAAAAATAATATTGGAGTTGCCAAACGGATCAACAATAAGATATTACATAAAAAGTATCTTTAGCATTTTAACACACAATTCTTCAGAACCCATAATACCTAATGCGATTATAATGACAAGGCTAGTACTGTCGTTATTATAATAACGGAACAGCTGTAATTAAGGAAATCCAGGAAATTTATACGTGACCACAAGGTGGTTTAAAAAAGTAATACCCAGCAATGAGGAATTAATGCAAGGTGTGGTACAGAGTGATGTTGAAACGGGTTAGGCATTAAGTCATATTTATTTCTACAGACGTGCAGGAGGAAGCCACAGCCACGCAGGACGTATCAAGGTCAGAGAGACAGAGTTCCAATGCGTGAAGGCGGGCAGAAAAAATAAATAGATTTACTAAAACACAAAAAGCGGAGAACGCCTGCTGGGCGGGCGTGGCGATCCGCGCAGCGAAGTGAAGCGACGACTCTCGCGGCAAACCGGCCGGAACCCGCGCTTCCTCCTTGGGCACGTGGCGCGCGGCGGAATATATTCCGAAGGAACGCGCCACGCCGCCGTTAACGGCTGATCGCTCGGCGACGCTGCTGCTGCTGGTGGGCGATGCAAAGGCGCAAAAAGCGGGAGAACCAGCGCGTGCGAGGCTGCTCGCCCGGGGCGCGAAGGTGCGTGGCGTGGCGAGGCGAGGCGCATTGCGGCGCCCCTGCCGGCGATGCGCGTCACTGGCGCGCGCAACGGGTTGCCTACGCGCTGCCCCTGCATTCGAGACCGCTGCAGTGCACTGGAGAGGTAAACAAGGTTGATTGATCAGCGATTTCGGGGGCGTCAACTGGTAAGATCACTCTCATAAGAGTAGTGTATGTTTTCATTGCAGGAGTTGAGGGGGATATTTCCCCTGCTGACCTGCGAGATCCGGAGTCGACCTACGTCATATTGCGGGGTTTTCCCCAAACAGGAATCTTCCACTAGCGGGGCGCGCCCCAGCCCGCACAAGCTCTGAGCTCCCGACAAGTTTGATAGTGAAGTGAATGCGAGCCCGCGCGCGCGTGTGTTTGTAAGAATGGAATAAGTATAAGGCAAGGAAGGGAATGGAAAGATTGCGCGCCGTCCGTGGCCTGTTTCTTGGGGTACTGCTCCGGCATTCGCCTGATTTTGATTGCGGAACCACGGAAAACTACCGGTTAGAGCAACCGGCCGCTGAATTCACCAGACCGTTGCTGAATTCGATCCAGCTGTCTAGCTAGTGTCGAAAATCCTGCCATCGTCGGGAGCCAAACTCTAGGACCTGCCGGTCAGAGGCACTGCAGTGACGTCAGTGGATGCCACCTCTCCCTGAACCTTAAATAAGAAGAAGCCGCGCTCGCCAGCCTGACTTGAGTCCGTTGTAAATCTGTCGCCGTCGAATCGTTGACCGTTGTGTGAACAATGAAAAAGGTGGCAACTGAAATACGACCGACGCGAGGCAGACTCGCAAACTGCGGAGACCTTCACGTGTGTACCGAACTTACGAAGAAATAGAACTGAAATTGTTGCACATGCTCTTCCATCTAGAGTTCGATTCAAAATTCACAAACCGAAAAATTACAGTGAATTTTATTGACAATGAGTTTAAATATAAACGATGTGCCTAGGATTTTTCTATGAGTCAAACATTCTAATATTCCACGATGAGTCCTAAATTACGTAATTATGCACTTTGTGGGAATACGAATTGTCTTACAATATAACAAACTAGACGTATAACGAACATAAATATTTAATAATATTAATATAGGTTTATAATATTAATATAGGTTTCGTTTAACTTTTTAAATAAGAACGTTAGACTTCATTTAAGTTCAAAATTTTGTATGAAAGTACGGAAAGTAAAAAGAGACTAAGTGAGCAAGTCCATGATTTTTTTCAAATTAAATATGAACAATTCTATTCAAAATAAAAATACAAGTTATTTAGTTTTCACAGGCAACAATTTCAAACGTAATGTGAATCACGTACACTGACAAATGGATTTCTGTAATACATATTTACCACGTAAAGCTGAGTATTCAAAACGCATGTGTGCTATGATGCTAAGATAAATTCACGGGCAATTTCTATCACAGTTAAACCTCCACCTTCATCCCCTAAAAACTCAGACGAGCATTTGTAAACAAAAAAATAACAACAACAATTCATCGTTAAGGTGGGGCATGAGCCCGCACCACGTTCGAATAGTTCCAGACCTCCCTGCTGGCGGAACACATGGCCACAGCGGGCTATTTCACACCGGGCGGGCGGGCTTGTGGACTGGCTCGGAAGCGACGAATTTGGGCAGTGAACGGAAACGCCTCGGCTGGGCGACTCCCTTGCCCCGCCGCCGGCTCCGGGGCCACGCACCATGCGACCGGAAGCCGCCTCCGAGGCACCTTCCTCTCACCCTGCCCCGCACCGCGTCGCCGCCCCGTACGCTCCCCACGCACGTCAACGTGCCATTAGCCCTTGGCCCTGTCCACGCCCCACCGCTTTGTCTCGACTACGTAATTTCAGTTTTGCTTACCTTCAGCACTGCAACTGCCTCTTTGCCCTTGCAGATCGCAATACAATGGCCGATGCCAGGTGCTTAACGGTAAGACGGACAATTCACGTTTGTATTGGATTAAATTAGAGTAAAATCACAAGACCTATCATCACGGGGCATGTACTTCATAATTAACATCGTGATGCCTGTGTACTTTGAAGCTCCCTTGGTTGTCGCCACAGTCTCTTGCAACCCCAAATCTCCATGAAGACGTCTCTTGAGTTTTGGCTTCTTTAAAGAACGTACTAAGAAAGAAAGTAGAAAGGTTTTGTATTCTTTCTTATTTGTTTATAAGTCTAAATCATACTATGTGTTGGATAAAGTTTGTACGTCCTTTCTGCCGTGCGCGGCATGCATCGCTACTCTGCCTTCCCAGACTCCAGGCCTCAGCCACCTCCCTCCCCCGCTTCCGCTTTCCACCGTACCGCCGCCACCGACCTCACTTCCACCTCCACCTCCTCCGCTCCACTGTAATGCTATATCCGCAGGAAGGGCAGGCAGCGTTTCTATGCGTCACGGCTGTTCCGGAGCGGGCGCGCGGGGGCGAGACGACGGCGAGGCGCGGCGGCACGCACTGCTTCGCCCCGCCCGCCGCGCCGTGCCGGCGCGTGCACCTGCACACGCACTTGCACGCGCCGCGCCGCGCCGCCCAGCTGAGGGGTTCACGCACTGACGCGCCGCTCCGGCCCCGGGCTTTCTTGAGGGGTTGGAGGGAGGGGGCCGCATTGTGATATGAATGGCGATTCCGGTGGAAAACAAAGGAAACGTAGGTTTAATGTTGCACGAACTTCCTCATATGTGCATTAAGGCATTTTATGTATTTAAACTGGAGTACCAGGGACGGAAATATTTTCCCTTTCTACGCCTACCTTTTTAACGAGATTATGAAATAAAAGGTACGGGACAGAAAATTACATTTTCGATTCGAAGAAAATTTGTATCACAAACAAGTCATATTCATTCAGAATTATTATGGTCGAACTAATGACTTTCAAGCAAGAACTCACTCTAATGTGGAATTTAATTTTTGCAGTGTTTGAAAGCAACATAAATATCTGAAACTTTCCATACTGCTTTCTTACACCTTTGAACGAACATAAATTTACGACGAAAATGTCCTATTTTACGAAATTTGACAGTTCTATTTTCAAAATGTGCCGATCATTTTTGCATCATTTTCTTTTACTTCGTAAGATACAGTATTTGATACCTGAACCCCCAATGAAGGAATTTTTGTATATCACTCCAACACCACCTGCGCTCGTAGTTGAGTTGTTTGTCTCCAACGGAAGGCGGGAGTTGGCCAAGCAGGCGGATCGAGCGTATCGCACCCACGCATCGCCGTGCGCGGCGGAAGGTGGCCTAGTGGCCCGGCTGCTCCTGTTGCTGCCGCCGCCGAAACGCTTGGTGACTCCGTCGACAAGCAGTCGCCATACAAGTGCGTGCCGGCCCGTTTCCTGCGTGTAATCTCAGTCTTAAATCAGGTGTCCCTCAGGGGGGCGGCAGATGGTATTCATGCTCTGGTACTGCCCACGTTGAGAAATTTTATTCAATGAACAAATTAAGAGCTACGATATACGGATAGGATGCAAGGATGTTGAAGACAATAAAACAATTTTCCTTCCACTCTTTAGAATATGAATTTTCTTCTCATTCATCACGAAGAGTAGGTCTTTCCATATGACTCAAGGTTATTCTCCAAACATTCAGTCAGAAGCCAAATTCTATCACAGGATATTTCCATGAGTGTAATCTCTGAATATCATCTTGGCTTACTTTTTATAGGCTAAAATAACTAAGTTGAAACTAAAAGGTTCAAAAAATTAAGCAGAAGGTACACTCACAATAACTGCCCATGTTTGAGAGGAATCCGAAATTGTTCTGAGCACCAGTTGAAAATTATATTATTATCACTAAGAAAATAAAACTTCATATATTTTTCAATTTATTTTATATTACAACGAATTAATTTTTTAATTACAAATCATAAACGCAATTACAATCGACTGTTGAAGTATTTCACTTAATCACCTTTACTAACAACCCAGTAACATGAAAACATTATCGCCATGGTTTTAAGGAGAAGAATGCAGCTGAAACAAAACTTCCCTCGAAGTTTGCCCCTCGCCTGTTACACGAATGACTAACCGAGGCGGGACCAAAATTCATTTTCAGAAAAGACCCTCTGCCAAGGCAGATGCTGAAGAATAATAGTGTTTCCCTAATGAAATTTTTTATAACAGTATATTATACACAATTATGTCACTTCTTCCCCCTGTACATTATTCTTCTTTCTCCTCTCATTTTTATATCCTTCTTTTCCGCACTCTCTTCTCGACGATTTCCTTTTAGTAACGCTCTGACTTTTATTACCCAACAGGTCCCTCCTACCGTCAGCAATTTACAATGTTATGAAACAGAGCAGTGCTACCGTGAAGCACCGGACCCAACTCCGCTGAGGACAATGTCAGGGAATAGCGAAGGCGTATGCCCGCTACCATGCATACTAACAAGCAAAGAGACATTTCTCGTCAACTGTTAATATTATAGGCTGCGGATATAGTTATGTTTAAACAAGGTGTAAAAGAAGCTGCCACAACATATGTTTTTAATTTCGAGTTCTTCGAGCGCTATGACAGAAATTCCAGCGAAGTGTTAAAAAGAATACGATGACGTAATTACGAGAAAATGTAACGGGTATTATTTTAATTCTACCAATACTGTAATTTCAATATTGCACCATGTTATTACTGAACTACGTTGTTTTAAATTTATCAACTGTATGTCTTAGGTCAGTTAGGACGCGTTCATTTTCGGACAAACAAAACATTCTAGCTATGCAAGAGGCTTAATTCATACGTGTATTCTTGATCAAGCAGGGATAGTTTGAATTGATGGCTTGGTTCAATGTTGTTTAATTCCAGAAACAATATGTTAATGTATTGTATAGCTAAACAGCACATACTTTCTCGCATTATTTGAAACTTTTGCAATTTTTGAAAATTCGGTTAATTCAAAGAAAATGACACTACTACCATTTTAAGCGCCCTGTTGTTCTCTATCAGAGAATAAAAAATTAAGAAAAAATAAAAATTTTTCGGGACAATATATTTGGAAATTTCATTGAAATTGCTTTCACTACAATAAAAAATACGCGAAAATACTCATAGAAAGTTACATGCCCTTACTTAAGTATATTTTTTAAAACTGATTTTATTAAGCAAAACACTAACATCAATACTCATGTTTTGACATATTAATTTTTTGCAATTTTTGAAAATACATAGTGGTCACTCAAAATGGGACGTACGCCAGTTTTATATGCGTATTTTGCTCTATTAGACAAAACGCAACAATTTTGGAGTTTTTTTTTTTTTGAGAAAAATATTGTTTAAAAATTGCCTATGTCTGACGCAAAATTACGCGCAAAATACTCGTATTTTCAAAACATTCTACACGGTCTTATGTAAAGAACTAACTTTGAAGGCCAAAAATTGCGTAAAAGTATATCTTCAATACTGTAATAGTAGGAAGACACCGAAAAAATTTTGAACTTTTGAAATTTTGAACAGACGTTTTGCCGTAAACCAATTTCTCGATATCAAGGATTCACAAAATATGGATTCATGGTACGTGTACACGTGTTAGAGGAAGTAATTTATTACACACAGAAACAAGATTTGTTCACTTTTTCTATATCAAAAAATCGATATCCGGGTCTCACAACACGTTTTTCTGAACAACCTTTTAAATTATGAAGAAAAATGTTAATTAACGTTTAGTAAACATGAGTCTAAAACCTTTAAAATACATTAAAGCTATTGTAAAAACCACGTCATAATCATTGTATTGTAGTATTTGTCCCAACGGATTGTCTAAGTCAATAAAAAATATAATTTCAATAACGAGTAGATTGTTTTACAGATTATAGTTTCAGGTTACAGTAAATATAACATTTGAAATATTACTGATAAATACAATAACCATAAATAATACAATTCTCACTCACAGCATGAACCAGCCAACATTCAATTTGATTCGTACCTTCGTTCTTTTTTATGATATTGGATTCGTGTCGCTAATTACACTTCATTCCAAAGTAGAATCACGCTAAATCCTAAATAGTTTCCAGGAGAGCAGCGATCTTTCAATAGTTTACAAAAATAATGTAATAATTCCCAGCTTCATTTAGTATTATCCACAATTACTACGCTAAGACAAACGCGACTGATTCAAATATCGCGTAACAAGTGTTTAACTTTGGAAGGAAGAGGTCTTACATTTCGTAAAAACTTATCATTACAGTGTTATGGTCGATGTGACAAACAGAGACAACTACAGTTAAATCAAGTTACCAGAATTTTTGTTTGGAACATTTCCTTCTTTCAGGCTCTTAATTTGCATACGCAAAACATACGCAAGCCGCAGTACCACAGCAACCAACAAAAAACAAGGTTACAAAAAGGCATCACGAAATTCAAACCGCAGCCAGAGCATTAGGACAATTGCATTTTTGAGGGAGCGGCGCTCCGCTCCACCACGCGCAAATCGGAGGCGCGGCTGGGCTGGAAGGCGAGGCATGTGCGCGGGCGGGGCAGAATCCCCGATCCGGCAGGGCGCGCGCCGTCGTGGTGGTGCCGGCCGCGGCGCTAATCCGCAAATGGAGACGGCCGCAAAGTGGCTGCGTGCGCCCGCCCGCTCGCCCGCCCGCATCCCCGCGACGAAACTTGCCTTTCGTTCCCAGCGGCAAAGTGGTGCGCTGCTGGCATCAGCGAACGAGGGCGAACGCACAACCCGAGGAGCAGGGAAAGCTAATCGGCGGAGGGCAACGGGAAAGTGAGGGAGCTGCGCTGAGGACGAAACACGAGGAGAGGTAGGAACATATTGGCGATGGAGTCAACAAGCAATTGAAGGTCGGAAAGGACGAGGGTCGACGAATTGTCGGTGAGGTAAGTAGTAGTCATAAGGCGATGTGACGTAGATATCAGAGGTATCAGAGGCTGTATGTGCCATCGGTTTAAGAAGTGGGAGTGATGGGAGCAAAAGCATAAATTATAATGGAGAGACGCTGTCCGTCAGGACGAGTGCGACGGGGACGGCATTTTAAAAGGCGAAGAGGGCTACAAAAGGAAAAGAATAGGAACATTAGGGACGAGGACGGTAGGTGTAAAGAGTACGAAAGAGCTGAACAGATCGAAGGGGAAACGATGGAGAAAACGGAGATGGTACCGAAGGAAGTCGCAGGCAGATGCGGTGACGAGAATGACGAAGGCAATAGGAACGAAGGAGACGATTGGTAGGAACAAACACGTTGGCGTCGGTAGCAACCAGGGTCACGCAGTGTCAAATAGCTGGGGAACATTCCGAGTGACAAGGCGAAACGGTCATTACGCACACAACTGAAGGAAGAAGTGATGAATGGACGGGCAGTGGAATCGCGACAGAAACTAGAGAGACAAGCGTGATAAAAAAAGCGGTGTAGACAGCATCGACGACGGCAAGGAGGGTGCCGGGGCCGAGAGGCCCACGAGAACAGCGGCAGAGGAGGTGCAAGCGAGAGTGGCGAAACGAGTATCGAACAATCGGGGATTAGAGCGGAGCCGATAAAAGGCAAGCACGCCGTTGCCCCGCTGCCTCGCCGTTCCCGGCCGCCGCCGTCCCGTCCGCCGCCACTGCCGCCGCCGCCGCCGCCGCCGCCGCCACCGCCCGCACACGCCACCGCCGCCCGCTGGCCACCCGGTCCGCCAACCGTTCGCCACGCCCACGCCCGTCGGCTGGCCCGGCGTGTGCGCCACCCAGCCCCGAAGTCGGAACGTGATCCCCACCACGTGCGCCCGCTCCCGCCACCGCTGCCGCCCCCGTGTTGAACGCCGCCGCTGCAACTGGGTGCGAATGGTCGCGCTCGCTCGCGTCCACGCAGAAATGGCGCCGCGGCGAAAGTCGCTGCATCAGCGGAACGACATCGAATTATCTGCCGACCACAATTCGGTTACCAACGCAGAATTTCTATTCATATGAGCTTGCACACGCCGCCATTTCTACATTATTACCTTTGCAAAGCCTAAATTATGCAAACAAGTTACGAACAAAAAGGACGCGGAAGATAATAAAGGAAAATGATTATATTAAAGAAACGGGTCAGAGTCTGACTGCATTCATGAGTCCAACATGCACAATGTAAACAATTCTCTAACAGAAATAAATAAAACGTTTTTTTCTTTGTAACGCTATCTACGTACGGTTTTCTATTACCATTTTATAATGTCATGATATATTTTCGACATACATCAAGAATGTCCATAGCTTCGAAGGGACGGGGCAAAACAAAGCAGACCTCAGCTTAAACCTACATCTCAGTAGTAACCATAAGCACTAATCGCACATGATTACGTAATAATAAATTTTACAACCAAAATGATTTCAATACACACATTTTATAACCGAAATGATATCCCACTGCGTTATCGTAACTCAAATAACTTTTCTCACAATTTCAATTGCAATGACGATTTCTTAACTAACACTAAGTTAGAGGATTTGTGACATAAATATTGTATTTTCGACATAGTGTATTCTTGACACGCATGTTTTGATCGTGTTTTCCTCATTACCCTGTAGAAATTGACCCATTCAATAGTATGGGTCCTCAAACACACCAAAATACTCCTGGACAATAAAAAAATTAAAATAAGTTTGAAGAAAATTAAATATTAAATGCTGGCTAATGATTTCTATATTTACTCGAGTTAATGGAGTAACCATAAGACAAAACGATACCAGTGTTGGCACTGACACTCAACTCATTACTCCTAGTTTATCAGATAACACAATTCAAGAACATAGAACATAGTGACTTTACAAGTAACTGCTAATCACGTGTCATTTCCGGCCCAAATCTCTCGGAATATCTCGTTATTCCTTCAGTTTCTGTCGTCCCTCCGTGCGGCAGTTTCCCAGCCCCGTACGTAGTCTGTCATCTCTGGAGGAGGCGTTTCTCAATCGGGGGTCCCATCTGCGTCGGGTTGGGTGGGCCGCCCGCGTGGGAGTTAAATCCCAAGCGCCGCCGCCGCCGACGACGTACGGCTTCCCGCGGGCCGGCGCCGGCCCGGACCCGGGAGGCGGCGGCGGCGGCCGACGGAACAGGATACTGAGGGTGCGAGCAGGAACTACACGCGGCTAGCTGGGCGCGAGGAAGTGGCGAGCATTGTCCTCTAGAGCGCGGGCTTCCGGCGGGGTGAGGCCGGCGGCGGAGCGGTGGCGGACGGCGGCACCCGCCTCCGCCGAACGCCCGCCGCGCCGCCCGCGCCAATCCGTGTGCCGCCCCACCACGGGTAGCGCCGCGCCGCGCCCGGCGCCGCGCCCGCCGCACGCACCTCGCCGGCGCAGCAGCCGACCAACCCCACCGGCAGGACCTTGTGTCGCGTCCCGGGGTTCCTGCCGGTCGCTCTTCAAGCGTGCACTCCACTAAGTATCCCTTTGCGTAGCAAGCAGCTTGAAAAAATAAATGCATAATGTAACATATGGTGTGCTTCCTTTGGATATATATATTCCAAAGATCTGTCTGGGATAGTAATTCAGGCCGTATTTAGCAACTTTAATGTTCTGTGGGGCGTGCTAGATTACTCTCGTACAGATAAGGGAAAGACGGCAATTGCAGGCCGTTTAAAAGGGAATATGGTGAATATTCGAGCAATTCCGTGATATTTTATTGAAAATTGTTGTAGCCAAATATAATGCACCACACAGTAAGCCGTTGCGAAAAACAGAGACAAGTGAGAATGGGCAATATTCATAAAATTGACAAAAGTACAAGATTATGATAATGCGTCTTGCGTAGGCTAAGAGTATTAATATTATGACAACCAACAAATTAGCATTTACTTGACTTAAGAACGAACGAACAGTAGGAATGGATGAAGGAGTGCGTATAATAAAAAATATTACAAAGATGAGAAATTAATTTCCAGCTTCACAACTTTACAAATTACTATGCGATAACGTTCTATTTTTACAGGAAAGTGTCTCAGAGTAACAACCACAATCGTGAGAAAGGTCTAGAAGGAGAGCACTCAGAACTCTACAAATACGAAGTGGAAGGAAACCCATCCAGTAGAACGCGATGCTCTTTCGTGATTCGGCCAGTGGCGTGCTGAGAAAACACACACACAAAAAGCACAAGAACTCAACCAGACAGGAATGCGATGGTTTCTGCAGAACTGTTTCAAGTAAAAGGATCGTAAAAATGTTGACGCGCGCGTTGTACTCATCGCAAAAACACGAAAGCAGCGCACTATAATGTGTGTACGATAGATCTGCAAAGTGTGTAGCAGGGAAGAGGAATTAAATACGCTCGCTTCCTAACACAATTAACTCTCATCAGATATGACGTCTCGCAAAAAGGGAAGCAGCCGCGTTTAAACGACGCTGCTGCGCACGTGCTTTGACGCAAGCTTATTAGCTCGCTCTTCGAGTCTGACGTCGGCGAAGGAAGCGGGAGATCAAAGGACGCGTCAGGCAGCAAAAAGAGCCAGCCGAGAGGAAATCTCTGTTTCCTAGGGCACAGCCAAGGGCGCGTGGCCTTCGAGGAAAAAAGGACAGCCTTTTACGCTCCGTTCTGGAGGGAAACGTACGCAAAACCGGCAAAGCACCCTTCATAGACAGTGGTTATTTCAGGAAGCAACCGGTTGAAAGAACTTATCTTCCTATTTAATCAGGGTTTGGAAATTGTTATTACATATGGGTGACTCCTAAAAAATTAAGCACAATCACATGCCACAAAACCTTCCTGGCTTAGTCCCAAGTTCTCCCCTAATTCCTTCTTGAAACAATTTCGACCTGCCATCATACATAACGTACATAAATGCATTTTACATTTCGCTGAAATAAAACAGCAACAAGGGAAAAACATTTTCGTTGGGAGATTGGGTAATACAAGCAAAATTGTATTATTAAAAAAACAATAAAATATAGTACAGAAAAACTTGATCAATGCGAAACTTATATAATATGGAAATCTATCTAATGTGAAAATAAATCATGGTCGCGCAAAACGTAACGTCCGCAGAATTACATTGCATAAAGCAGAATCTTGTCTAATACGGAAAGAAATACTGGTCCCTTAAGATTCCGTTTTGCACTAATTTTATTGTAATAATAATATAAATTAGAGATTCCACAGAATATCATCAAATTGAAAATAAAAAAAAGAAAATTTGTGAAATGGTTTATCCTTTCAACATTAAGCTTTGGACAAAAGAAAGCTTAAATGGTGTTTACAAGTATTCCTAAAAATTAAAATATACAAGCAGACGTTTTGTAAATTGTATTGTACATACAAAAGGACATTTAGAACATGAACGATTACAACAATTTACGATTCTTTTTCGTGCATCAAATATAAATATTGAACTTATAAACAAATTAACATTTGCAAATGACTAATAAAAAATCACCGACGTATCTACCTCTCTTTGAAACTTATTTTCAAACAGTAATATTTTCCCCTTCAATGAATTGCTCTCGTTTCTGTCTCATCTCTTTCAGAGTCTGTAAACAGTATTTTTGTTATTGACGGGGTTCAGGTGCAAAACATCTTCAAAGAGGACGAAGTTCAAAGCGTTTCCTATCGCCAGGTTCCCATCGGAGGCGCTGCGCTGAAAACAAAAACGAGCAACGCCTAAAACCAACCCGACATATCCTCATCCATTCCCCCCGGCTTTACTTGCACGCACTGCAACAGGAAGGTCCCCGAGGACACAAGTGCGACCCAGGGGCACGTTCTACGTGAACAAAGGTTGCGACGGCGAACACATAACCGAGCGGGCGAGGGAAAAATAATACCAAAAGACTCGTTTCCATCAGCGCAGGGTTTTCGAGCGTGTCCGATGCGCAGGAAGTGTAGACTGCAGAACGTAGCGTCACCTCCCCGCCGTCTTTGGGGGTCACGGCAGGGCGCCCGGGGAAATATGGGAGGGGCACGGACGAGCATGTGCAGACCCCCCCCCGCACACGCACAGTTGATGTTCATTGCCTCAGCGCACAGAGATCTGCTAGGAGGCGTTTTTTATTAATTCTCTTTGTTATGACACGGGTTATAGAAGCGCTTTTGGCTGCTGCGCTCGCGTGTTTGTAGAGATAATTAATTCCGGGACATCTTACGCCCGAACGGACACATTTTCAAGCCAGAAAGATCGACTGACTGAGACCGAAAAACAGACTTCTACTTCGTTATCGATGAAAATTGAGAACTGATGTAAAAATTAAGATCCTACTGTACGCACATATCTAACCTATAAGTTATAAATTCATTTTGTTCGCGAAATGTCCCTACGTTGACCAGCGTGCGGCGTTGGCCTGGACACTAAAACGGTTACCCTGCAGTTGAAATGAGCGAAAGGTTGTGAGTCGAGCGCTGTGACTGATTCTGAGTGAACAACAACACAAAATGGAAGTCAGTACGAAAGGTGACCTTGTTCCTTTCTTGGTAGGAGGTGTGAGCCAGCGCCGACCAACACGTCGCCTGGCCATTGGTTCCCTCCCTCTCCAGATATCTCCCCCAGCGGGGTTACAACCATATCAGGGCAAGCTCGCTTCCGACACGCGTGTCGTTGGCTTCCCTACATCTATGGAAGTGTAGTACATGTAAGTGTGTGTAAGGGGAAAGGATAGGACAAGAGAGAGGGGAGAGAGAGATGGAGAGAGAGATGGAGAGAGAAGGAGTGAGGGAGGGGAATGGATCACGCGTGGTCCATGACCCGTTCGTTAGGGTACTGATCGGTCATTCTCCTAGTATTACTAGGAGAAAGCGCCAAAAAAAAAAAAAAAAAAAAAAAAAAAAAAAAAAAAAAAAAAAAAAAAACCCACTACGATTCGCGTTCAGAGAAGGACTGATTTCGACCTAGAGATAATATATAATATCCGCCACCGATGGGAATCGAACCCTACGACTTCGCGGTCAGAGTCAGTTTAGAAACAGCTGCAATGCTGGCTCTACGTTACACTCAGCCGACCAGGATATTTAGAGGGATTTCGTGCGCTCTTACAGATTTGGCAGAAAGTATACGGCATAATATTATTTATTAAATACACAGAGTAATTGACCTTCCTGTCCAAAATAAAAATAAAGGCAATACCTGAAGTAATCAACATTTATAAACATTAACATTCATTTATGCTTTTTTTTAATATTAACATGCATTTATTTAAACATTAAGGCATTAACATGTATTAATTATATGTATCAAATAATAAAATT
The DNA here is from genome assembly GCA_017312745.1 of Gryllus bimaculatus. Taxonomy (NCBI): domain Eukaryota; kingdom Metazoa; phylum Arthropoda; class Insecta; order Orthoptera; family Gryllidae; genus Gryllus; species Gryllus bimaculatus. The sequence goes on from BOPP01000145.1 coordinate 286,650, forward strand.
GCTTTGATTACAATACAAATGAATTACGGTCAGCACATTTTGCACATCCTTCACTGTACTGATCTACTCTATTCTACATCCTCATGCCAAGTTCGTTCTGAGATACGTCACACATGTCCCCAGCTACTATTCACCAAATCAATGGGTTCCAGAAGCGACACGGTATATTTTTAGAAGAGACCTAGTTTACTTTGGAAACTCAACAAGTTTAGTTTCGAATGAAAGACCGAGAACAGGGAGTGGCGGATTTAGGAGGCAGGGGGGGCGGCGTAGAAAAGCCTCAGATGATCCGGGGGGGGGGGAGATTAACAAGACATTATGCAACAAAGTCGGCCAACCGCCAAGTTGAGCCCGGGCAGAATCTCGCTAAAGAAACACACTGGCATTCGCTAATACCACTTTTAGTCACCGGGGACTCAATAATCCGTACGTTTGTCGCGAGTTTATCCTCTCCTTTTAGACTGAATGAATGGAATTCAAATGACTGCACCGGTTGCAAAGTTGGACAAAAAGAGATAAGTTGCGTTAGAGCACATTCATTGCTCTAATTAGAACAGAGATTGATATAAATGGTTTAGTAATAATCCATTTATCTACGCCGATGCGGTAAGTTTGCCTAATGCATTCAATTGTTACATACAAATGACACTCTGTACTTTTCTGCCATTGAAGACTGACGCTGCGGAATAAATATCATAACAGTGGACCTTCAAAAGTTTTGAGACGATTATTTCAATACGTTTTAGTTCTGCAGTTTCGGTTTAAAGTTTTTTAAAATGTGAACTGAATTTACTTCCTATGACATTTTGTATTCCGTGAAGATGCTTCATGGTTCATGCATTCAAGATTGCTTACATGTTAATAAGATTTGTGAATTATTTTGAGGTAAACCAGTATGGTATTACATGGGGAACACATGTAGGAGGCTTATTTATTTAATAGTGACTTCAGTAAGAATCAGATGTGGCTCTACGTCAGGCTATGGTACTTTGGAGAGAGTGAGAAGCCAACCTACTCCCCCATGGATCGAGATATATTATAGGTGTTGTGGTAAGATATCTTTAGCATTTTTAAAATAATTAAAGATGTTGTCATTGCCAACAATGTTTGTTTGATGGCTAAGCCATCGAAAGCTGCTTTTGAATTAAAAAACATTGTTGGCAATGACAACATCTTTAATTATTTTCGAGATATATTGTCTAAAAGCAAGGCAGTTTTTTGAAGAAATGTCAACCTTTGCTATAAATCCTATGTTTGTGAAAACATCTATTCACATAATCTCCTAATGAAATGTGATATTTTTGTATTGATTGAAAAATAAGTCCAATTTTGCAGATATAACTGAGATGTAAAAAAAAAAAAAACTGCTGTTCGCCAAATTCCAATTGGGAGGCATATTTCAGTTCACAAGCAAAAGAAAGGAGACGCTGAAAAGAAAGATGGAAACTGAGAATGAAACAAAAAAACTGGTGCAGTTTGATCCTGCTGTAATGAACAGTAATGAGATAATTGCCCCTGAAATCAATTCACAGTAACTCATATAAACTATTGCCCAAGTTGAAATTTCTATATTAGTGCAAAGGATGAAAAATTAGCAGCAGAATTATTGCAGGCAAGAAATAGCCTAAATTGAAGTATCGAAGACGAAAACTTAACGTACTCCAGATCCATTAGAACTCAGTATCAAATAAAATTTTAAAAAATGGCTTCGTAACAGTCTTAGATAAAAGTTTGAATAACACGTTTGAAATATAAGAAAAAAAACTAGAAAATGACTCTTTCAGTTTTGGAACAATAAATGGCCTCCAATAAATTAATAAATTTTACTGTACCATTTGGCATTATACGTTTTTAATAACTGGGTTTAGCTAATAGTATTGCTATTGAGATGTTATATTATCACTGTGTGAAGAAAACCGGCGTTGGGGTTCTTACATATTCGCCTCGTCCGCTCTGCCCGTCAGCCATCCCAGCCACGTTTTGCCTCCATTGTTTTGCTCCCAGCCTCTCCAACCTGGTCGGACCCGACCCGACCCGCTCCGCTCCCTGCAACTCCACCTTCCCACCCCGCTCTACCTCGCCAGTTTAACACCGAACATGCTTCGCCAGCGCCGGTGTCTCCAAGATGCAAGGAAGATTGCATTAAACAAAACAATTGTACAAACACATTTTTGTCTCCTCCTTGAAACTGTCTCACTGCTCTCTCCATGCATTGTCTCGCATGACCCTGTCCTGCTTTGGCCCTTCTCGTCTCTGCATCCCCAAACTACGACCACACCGCGCCTTGGTCTTCCACGTCCCGGCAATCTTCCATCAATAAATTCATATTTCATCCCTTCAGGAGATGAAAGCTGAAAAATTGTTCCTTGTGCATCTTAGATACCTAATACCCAGATACCTAAAATTTCGTGTTTCTAGCTTCAGTAGTTTGATCACTGCGTTATATATCAATGTTCTTTAAATAGGTAGATTACTACTGTTTAATTATAACGTAGGAATTTAAACCTCAAAACCACACTGCCTAGAAGCAATACTACTAGCATACAATTAGAGTTTCTCGAACTTTGGAACGCTGAAATGGTTACATAACAAATGTTTCCAATATATTCTAAGAGATTACGAAGAACTGCTATTCTCTAAAATATTTCACAACATAATGAATACTATGAGTACCGCGAATGGGTTTGCTTATCATAATAAATAATGAGTTATCTTTTTCCTTAAAGTATAAAAGAAAAGAAAGAAAAAAACGTCCAGCCAACTGCGCAAAAGTATTGAGATATTACATCAACTTTAAATTTATAATTAACGAAGTACGTCTTGGGTGTGACATAAAAAGGACAAAAATAGATACGTTGCTTCCCAAATGCTGTTCTCTCAGTGCTTGCAAATCTCTCTTTATTCAATGAATTCATCTTCTTTGGGGCTCATCCTGAGCTCCATTTCCTGTCACTGCAAAGCGACTTTCATTACCCTGCTCATCTGCATAATGGAGGGTGCAAATCTCTCCGGTAGCAGGAGCACTTTTCACTCTTAAATTAACCTAATTTTCTTCAGTAGTTTTCCTTCTAAGAGAGAGAAACTTGTGAGATACGAATGTTACAGAGAGCAAATGTTGAAGTTTACTAGAATAAAAAAAACGTGTGTCGCAGAGAGTAATTTCTTTCAAGGGTAATTGAACGGCTACTCCAGAAAATAATTAAGAGACCATTGTCTCAGTTGACAAAATGTTATCAAATGATATAATCGAATTTAATATCGCACAACAAAGGAAAATGTATTAAATTCAAAAGTCTTTCGCACAAGTCTTTTTGTTTAAAAAAGTGTACTTCACTGTTCTTCTCTTGAATAGATTGGTCTTGTGATCCCAGAACTAAAGTAGGACAGGACGCAAATATAAAATACGAAGACAAATAAAACGACAAAAAATCAGAACAAAATAGCGATGCAAATCGCAAATAAATTGAAAAGAAAATTCGGGAACAATTACAGGGGAAATAAATTCTTCTTTACTGGGGTAATTTGTGACTTAAGTTGGAAGCAATTTATCCTGACGAATGTATCCTCTCGGCCTTATTGGAGATAAGACATGTAATCAAACACACAACTAACCAGTAATTGAACCTTTTTCAAGTACAAAAGTCACTTGAAGCTGAGGGAGGGTTCTGTTTCAATACTGTGCAAACACAGTGAAGAAGTGTGATCCTAATTATTGGTGAAGCGGATATAAAAAAAATATGCCTTGCAGTTAATGACAAATGTGATTTTTGATATTCGAAGTTACAAATAACAGAAGAATTCCGCAAAAGAATCGACACGTGCACAAGGAGTTAATTAGTATCAGTATTTTCAATAGCTAACAAACTAATGCCGATTCGGCAAAGAAAACCAACGTATTCACCGACTGACCACTGATCACAATCCCGATACATCAGCACAATGTGCAAACTTCGTTGCTTCCCTCGCTCTTGGCTTTTGAGGCGTTCTTCCGTGTCAAGTAACAATGAGTTCTGTCAGCCACTTCATTATTTCTCTGTATATCTAAGCTTTCTCTACCTATCCTGTCGCCTCGCCATTGCGTACAGGTAACGCACAGAAAAGAGAGAAAAGAAATATTTAACGCGGCCAAAGGGGCATTCTGCAGCACGAAACTGCACAAGGAACCTTCTGCAAACACCTGGCCAGGTCAGGCAGGACAACAAATCACGGCGTCCGCCAGAGATTGCGTCGTGGGTGCAGGTCATCAAAGACGGAGGGTCGCACAAACAGCTGAGCGCGGGCGACCAAACAGCTGAGTGCGAGCCCCGCCCGGGGCGGACCACCCCGGGCACAAAGGCCGCTCCCGGGGTCTCTCGGCTCACGCCCGTTGCGTGGCCTTGCGCCGTACCGGCCTTTGTGGCCCTCCCGAGGCGCCGTGACTTAAGCACCGGGCGCTGTGTCTGCGTTTCCAGAGCGAATCGGGGGCAGCTCTCGGAGAGAGGCTTCAAAACGGCGCCGGAGCCATTGTTTAAAACGAGCGCCGAACTCTGCGGCGCGGCGGAGCCACGCGCGGGGCGGAAAAGAAAACACGGAACGAGTAGAAGAAGAAGAAGAGGGAGAAAAGAGGAACGAGGCCGGCGCGGTGCAGCTACCCCCGGCTCTCCGCGTAAATAAATCGGAGAGCATTCGAACGGAAACAGCTTGGGCAATCTATTTAAAAGTTACACGCCCACACACGCAGCCGCTGGCGTACGTAACCGTCGGAACGCGGGCGCCGCCGATCGGCGCCGATCTCGAGAAGAAAACACGTTTTAGCTGCCGCCTCCGAAAGCGACCTGATGGGTTTCGTGCCTCCCGCCGCCGCGGCGCTTCGCGTCTCACTTCCCCGCGGAGAGGCTCCGGCCTTTTCGCGTCGCTGCCAACCGATCCGAGCGGCGGCGCCTCCGCCTGTCTCAGAGCAGCGCTCCGCCCCGCCCCGCCCCGCCCCACTTGTCGCAGCTTCCACCGCCGGCTGCGCTGCGCTACGCACTTCCCCGTCACCCGTCAACGTCACCGCACCCGCCGCGCAGACGTTGCCTTGCTTCTTGTTTCCAGCACTGTTACTACGCAGTCTTAAAATTTTGCGACGCTATGCGGTCTCTGCTTCTCCATTACATTTACTGTTATTGATTCACTTTTCCCTCCTCGTTTTCACGTTTCTAGCTGCGCTGTCCATATCGCTGTCACGTTTTCTGTCACGAATTGATATTTTCCTCAACATTTCCATGTATCCTTAAACTAACAGCGCGGTCTCCACATCACTATCACATTCCCTGTAATTGAAATACATACGCCTCCATATCTCCGTGTTTCCTATAGCCACAAAATTTTACTTTATACATCACCTCGTTACAGCGTTTTCCCACCCATTAGCTCACTCCCCTCAGTCACGTCTCCCTCCCGGCAATTACTATCGTCAATTGCAACATAGAGACGTACTGTTCCGTTTGCCTTGCAGTTTCTCATTTTACCAAATTCTTCAATACTATCAACATACATTGCTCTTCTTGAACGTACTGATTTTCTATGCCGTTGCGCTATGCTCTCCTAGCCACGACACACACAGACGCCATCACAAAGCTTCTCCGCTTTCTCCTTTTCGGTCTGTGCCGCCAGGAGCCGCGTTGCGGGGCGGAAGGGCAGGCATACTTCACGTGTCCTCTGCCCCGCTCTTCAACATACCGAGAATCTCGCGTGCCTGCACGTCTCGACATTCTAACTACCCATCCACCGTGCTCCTAGTTTCCCCTTCACGTTGCCCAAACTCACAAAGTCCCACTTAATTCATTACGTCTTCCAGGCACAATCCACTCACTCATTGCCCTTCTTTGAAGTACTCCTCACCAGTACCAAGTGACAACTCCAAAACGCTTCACCGTAAACGAATTTTCTGACTGTTCCACGGCATTGGCGATTCGCTTCCTGTCCTAAATCACATCTAGCTCGACTCCATGCCCACACACCGTTCTCTTCTTGAACATACTGATCTCCGATGCCATTGAGCCATGCACTCCTCCTACCTGCGCAGCTTCGCGTCGCGGCCTCCTCCACATCTCTGACATAGCTCGCCTCTCTCTCTCTCTCTCTCTCTCTCTCTCTCTCTCTCTCTCTCTCTCTCTCTCTCTCTCTCTCTGAGCTTCTCCGTCGCTCACGCTCGCTCTCTCCTCTCCGGGCCGCGCCGTGTGCCGCGCTGCGGGGCCGTCGGGCACGCATCGAGGAGCCCTTAAATTATTCCGAACGACCAGCTTCCATTCGGCGGAGGCGCAATTTCCCGGCTGCAGAGGCGGAGCGCCGGCGGCGGAGACGGAGTTGGCGGCGGCGGTGGCGGCGTTGCCAGCTGGCAGCGGAAGGAATTTGGGGAAGAGATTTGTGGAACGCAGGTACGATATTGCACGAACTGTCAATCGGCTCTTGGCGAGGTCCGAAACTGTGCCGCACTGGCCGCACGCACGTGTATGCGTGTATATATGTGTGTGCGTGAGGGAAGGAGGAGGGGGAGAGGGACAAGAGGCGAAAGTGTTCGATTCCGATGCGCGAACACGCTCACGGTGTGGGAAGAACGCGTTCCACAATAGGTTATGCTTAAAATGTACTTTATATCGTCACCCGCAAGCTGTCAACCTTCATTTTACGGCACATTTATGGCGGATTTTATTATATCGGTTTACACCAACAGCGTGTTAAACATACGAAACAGCCATGAAACAAATGTGGATTAAAGTGTCGCCTGCTCGTTACTATCGCATGAAAGGCACGACAGATAATTCAGAATTATATTTCATTTACAGATATACGGAGATAAAAAAGGATTAAGGCACGCATCCTATTCCTGGAAATATATTCAATCCTACAGAGATTTTATTCTAGGTATAACTGTCATAATTTGCTAAGGGAGACAAAATATACAGTCCTAATGAGAGTATGCACGGACATTATCCAGCTTATTGAATTATTTCAAAACACAACATAATTACAAGAAAGACGCTGGTAAGCTGACAATTCAATCACGCACACGCATTAGCACAAGTAATCGAATAAAAGACGTAGTATGTAAATATGAAGAACTCCATTCGCATCTCCGCCAGGCAAATGCGTCGCGTTGCGCGCCACCTCGCCTCCATAGAATCCGTAAGGGACCGCATTTGCATATCAAGGAGCCACGCAAAGGCAACAAAATTGGTGGCAGCGGCGGCGGCGACGGCGACGGCGACGGCGACGGCGACGGCGACGGCGACGGCGCGGCGCGGCGCTGCGGGCCGCACGCAGCCAGGCGCCGCGAAGTGCAGGAGCGGAGGAGGAGCAGGAGGAGGAGGAGGAGGACGAGGGGTGGCGACGCCTCGCCGGAGCGCGCGCTTTCCGGCGGGGACAAAGCGCGTCCTGGACGCCCGCCCGCGGAAGGAAGGGCGACGCCGGGTCGCGACCGCCGCGCTTCGCCTCGCCGCGCCGCGCCTCCGCCCCCAAGCGCGCTTCCCGCCTGCCCAGGCCCGTGCCCGGCGCAGGGCTGCCGTCTTCAGGGTCAAGGATGACGTGTGCAAGCCATTCAGTAGTACGCATGCTGTGCTTTCTATTTACCATTCGTTGCTTTGGAGAGGAGGAGCTCAGGACGTAGCGCCCTGACTTCCCATTCGAGAGACCCGGGGTCGATCCCAGTGTCTGCCATCCTGACCGGAGTTTTCGCGGTTTCCCTCGGTCATCCACGCAAACGCTGGGTTCTTCTGATGTGCCACAACCCTGAAACCGGTGTCACTAGCCGAATTCGTTAACTCTGTGAAGTCACGAAGGTTAAACGAATTCGAGACACCGCGGGTTCCTGGTTGGGTGACCGACTAGGAACCCCCAGATCTAACGGCGCCGAACCCAATTGCCCTTCAGGGAGCAAATAATGGTTAAATGCAAATTCATTTGGTTCAATCATGGGGGGGGGGGGGTATTTCGGCACTCATTAATGCCCAACTAAATTGGATGGTGTAATCAGTGGGGAACATGTAAAAATGATTCATAATAATTCCACGAACGTTTGCGAAATTATGTGGTACTCGGTATTCTTTGTCATTTAGTCAACTGAAGAATGTCTGTATGAAAATAATTTATTTATGTTACTAGAATTCAAGAAAATTTGCATTTGAAAACTTCTATTTAAAGAAATATTATTTACATTATTCATTTTTTGTTGGCTTACCTTCTACCTGCATTCATGCCCTTACTTTGAATTTCTATATTAAAGAATATACTTTACTACCCACATCCTTTTCAACATGATATGTATTTTGACAATATTATTTTCAGAGATGAAATCGGAACCAACTAAATCACTCGTGAAAAATATTCTTAACCACCAACTGCGTTCATTCAAGATCCATCGCAATTTTAGATAGCACCCAGCTCGTCTGGACGTTGGTAGAAAATATTTTGGGAAGCGATGCAGTTTTCTGTGATGCTTAACTATTAAACAACTGTCAAACTAATCGTCTGATGGCTTGAACCGAGTATATCCTATTGAGTTTCATTTTTATTACCCAATAAAAGGACGAGCTGTAAGATAGTATAAATAGTCCTACAGGTGTATGGAAATAAGTGAGACACCGAGCTCGAAGCCCGGGCTAGTCTCTGGAGGTGAGTGTTTTGAAGGGCGAGAAACTCTCCGGATGTGGCTTCTTGAGGGCTATGCAGCGGTCAATCGGCGCCACGCAATTGGCGTCTGGTGCGTATGATTCAATCGTGCTCGTAGCAAGAACCACTGAGTGAACGACGCAAGGGAAGTTACTCGGCGACCACTCACGGGTGTGGAGGATGTGAACAGGTTTCGATCAAAACTTGAGAGCACACGGAGAACACGGTTTTTTCAAGCAGTTTTATTATAGGTACACGAACATATTTTTTCATCGCTTATTTCACTGCCTTATTAACACCACGTGTGCCATTAGCTCGCCTGACCGAGGGCAAGACTGCAATCAATTACCATACTTTTGAAAATGACGAAATGACAAAGACGAACATGTAATTTTCTTGATATATTTCATGTAGAAAATATCTTCTATTGAATTTATTATTTCATCAATATATAAACGGGTATTAACAACGTCTTAACTCACATGTGAAATGCTATTCGTTAATTTGCAGTTCAGTCATAATTAGAAATATCAATTATTTTAATTTTCTGTAGGGATCACTCTAAAGAAAATGCTGCATTCTATCTGCAAAGACGTTAATTTGGTGTTCGACCGTTTCCTCTAACTTACAAGCTGCGTATTGAAATTAAAATTTCATCTCTTTCAAACGGAAGATTAATATGCTCAAACCTCAATTACTACTCTATTACACAATGTAAAATGCGCGAGCAAAAAGTCTTGAGGAATTTGTCCGACAAGTGTGAGTCATCAAAAATATACGAACTGTAACAGCCACCATGTATCGCGACTTTCGAACTTATGAATCTACCCTTATATGTCCGAAAGAGATTTGCATACGTTTCCATACCTTTGCAATCTCAGTGAACAGTGCCATACATTTCGGGCACTCCCCAGAAAATGTCCCACAAATATGTATTTACTTTACATCTGTTTCTTATCACTCTTGATCTTCACTATAATAGTCTATTCTCCTGTAGTTTGATTCTCAAATTTTGGCTCTCTTGCCTCATTCCACTTTCCCACGAATTTTACGTTTTTTCCAACTTCCTTACTACATTCTCCCGTTTCCTCTAATTTTCATTCATTCTCCGCGCCTTTGCCATTGTGTTCTTCCTCTCTGCGGCGAGGGCCATTGCCAAGTCCGCCGCCGCCCGCCTCCGCCTCTACCTTGGCGCTGCGGAACCCACGGCTTACAGCCACTTTAAGTTTCCCGGACGGCAACAACTGCGTAACAGCGGCGTCCGGGAGAAGTTGACGCGCGCGAGGGAGGGTGAGGGACGGGGAGGGGAGGGGGAGGAGGAGTGGGAAGAGGAGGTTCAGAGGTCGCGACCGTGACGCTAACGAAGGAACCGCCCTCCGTTCGGTACGGAATGAGGCCGAGCAGCTAGCTCTTCGGGGCAGAAGAGCCTTTGAAAGAGCTCCTTAGTCCCGTGTCTTCCGTTTGTGACGACCATAAACGACGCTCCTTATCCTTCGAAAACGCGACGCAAGAGGCAATCAGACAGTCGGAAAAGGGGGCCCAAGTAGCTTCATTTGAATGGAAATTTTGTGGAGATACATTGCGAGAGAAGTAACAGCCTTACTTTCTGCGCCAAAGAGCATTTCGAGTAAGAGATAAGCAAAACCACAGCTTTTTACATCTTTTAATTGGACAAAAGTTGCCACTGTTTTTCGTCACTGACAATCAACATTTGCTGTCTCTACACTTAAAGAAAACATCCTTCTACTGTTTTCAGAAATGTACATTGGATCATTACTTTTGCATATTGTTCTTCTGAAGGAAAGTAGAAAACGAAAATTTCACAGAAGGGATCTGTAGTTGACGTGGAAGTCAAAAGCAACAAGATTCTAAGTTACAATATACATCCTAGTAAATTGTTTAGATACGGTACGTTAACAACTCTGGACCTGGCGCGGCCAATCCGTTGCTAATAATACGCATTAGGCACAATTGTTTGATGTTTCGATTTTAAACACAACTGCGTTTTACTCACCAACTCACGTTCGTTCTCAGTTTACTACTACTTTAGATTGTAGGCCAAAGCCCTAAAATATTACCTGGTAATTATTCCAGAAATATTAACCGAAGAATGACCAAAGAAAACGCATACCAGATGCTCCAGAAAAGATGTAGAGATGAGAAAATAGAACGGAAGTTGAGTAACTACAAAATATAAAGTTTCTCCATTCACACACAGAGAGAACACAGAGAGGACACACAAAATAAATTAGGTTACGGCAAAGGAGTATCATAGTTGGAAACGAAGTGGTAAACATTGAATATAGTACTGCAAAGTACGATAATACACGATATAGAGAAGTTGACGCTACAGATACTCTCAAAACTGACCAAATCGCGCAATTCTAGGTAATAACGGAACGTCTGGAAATTATATGATAATAAATTTGATGAACGGTAAGAACGAGCGAAATGTTAATACACAGAAAGGTAGGATAAAAAATGAAAATAACGGGGACACGATTGTTTTGCAAAATGAAAATATGTTATATGGGGAAAATTTTTAAAAGGGTCATGGTAAAAATAAGCCATAAAAATAGCAAGTTGACAATAGGTGAAAGGCATATTCATCAAATGGCAATATGCTGCAAAAGCGAGGGAGCATCCAGTTAATTCTACCAGTAGAATAAGCAATCTAATAAGCCACGAACACAACTAAAGCAGCGCATATCTGTGTAACATAGCTTCTATATTGCTGGGGAGCATAACGACAACGGAAACAACACATATACAGCGGAAAAGCGTTGAAGTGTTCAGAGTGAAGAGGAAGCGAGGAAGGAAGGTCGTAGTTGTCACAAGGCCTATTGGCGGGTGGAAATACCGAGTCCGAGACGTCAGCTAATGCTATGAGTGTAGAGACTGAGAAGTGTGTGTGTGTGCGCGCGCGCGTATGTGTATAGCAAATATTTGTTTCACTGAGGCACAGAGACATCGTGAGAGCGGTCTCGCTGTAAAAAATGAAACGAACAGAGAGAAACGATGGTATTCAAAATTAATATTTTTTCTTTCTTCTTTTCATACACGTCCCTAGTGTTTTTAATTAAAACAAACAGTCCCTCTTCAAATTTCAGACATTCAGATTTATTTATACGTAGTATATATTATGTGAATAAAATTACCTACATTGTAGATTTCAAAATCAAAATATGCTAGTTAGGAAAAAGTAAAAATATCAAGGTAAAATACAACAAAAAGAGTGCAAATTAGTCCCTGGTAAGCTTAATTTCTAGAGGCTACAGGAGTGACGGGACGTCCAAGTATTCCAGTAGGCCTAACAATTGGAGCGGTAGATGTCGGCGTAACTAAGCTCTAAAGCCGCTAGGAGACATTACAAAGTGGCGGGCAATGCGTTTGGGTGTCTACGGCGCGGAGGGAGCGAGAACGACAGGTCGGCGACGGCAGAAGGGCGCCGACTCAGAGGGGGCGGGGCGGGGCGGTGGGGCGCCGGCTGCGTCTTGCGCGGGAGGGCGGCGGCCGGCCGGGGGCGGCCCAAGGGCGGGCCCTAATCGAGTTAGCCTCCCCAAAGGCTCCCGCGCCGAGGGCGCCCCGACCGCCCGCGGCGACCTGCGAGGCGCCGCGCCGAGGCGAGGGGGCGCGACACGCGCAACGGCGCCCACGGTGGAGGCGGCGGGCGCGGACGCGGAGGCGGAGGCGGAGGCGGAGGCGGGCGATTTCAGCGATGCTGTTACAGGGCTCGGTGAACACGAAGGTAGACGCTTGTGGGATTGGTGATGGTGGAGGCGATAGCAGTCTTGGAAGAAGTGACAGAGGCGGAGATGTCACGAAACGTTTGTAGTATAGTTTTCATAGTGGAGTTTTCTGGAGAGGTTTTGTTGGTATTGTATAAGCACATCAACCAAATTTTGATTTTGTCCATTTTCTTGTAATAAAACAGAGTTCGCAAATAGTTTGACCATCATCGTCCGATATCCCACGTGGAAGTCACCAACTTGCCCACTCAGCTGACCTGACGTCAATGGTTAAGCCATGATAAGCTGCCAATTTATCAAACAGAAAACTTGGTAATACGATATCACCTTGGATAATTTAGAAGACGCTTTGATGGCAGCGATGCATGTTACTCGAAATTGTAGTTACAAGTAAAAAAAAAATATTCAAGGATGCTAAAAATCAAAGAGCAACTCAAGGGTGAACACGAGTGATTGTGGGCGAAAGAAAATAGAATTGGTGGAAGCCAAGAAAGGGGGGTGGCGATGGTGTCCAGAATGACCGATGGGCGGAAAGAGGCGTCGGTAGCAGCGGCGGTCGTGGCGGCGGCGGCGGCAGTGAAGGAGGCAGCGTCTGGAGGGATAAAGGCAGCGACTGCAGAGACGCGGCGGGGGTGGCGGAGGCGGCGGCGGCGGCGGCGGAGCTGACACAACGACGGCGCAAGCAGCCTGCCTCTCGCTGCGAAAGCACGTCGGCCAGTCGATAAAGGCGGAGAAGGAGCTGTCCCTGGCAAGCGGCTAAAACGAGTTTGGTGCTGTCGAAATGTCTTTCGGCTGCTCTTGAACTCCCCGAGACGCGCGGGGCTGACTTCACTGACAGAAAAAAGGTTCGCTCCAATGAAAGGCTAAATCGAATTCTTTGAAGATTTTCTAAACGTTCGCAATTGCATTTACTCTGAAGTTCAAACTCTCGCTTTGTATCGATTCTGATTCGACAAGTACATACAACAGGGTTCAACTTAGTAGATGTACTCATTTCATGCAAATGAAAGCGAAGTGTTGAAGAGAAACCATTCACCTTTTACTTTTAAATAAGGAAGCAGGGTTGGTAAAACAATATTCTTACCGAAAACGGATACGTCGGAAACGAGTCAACGTAAAGGTTACGAAATAAATTGTACAAATGTATTCAATGCAGATGCTGAAATAAATCGCAATGTGTTAACAAAATTTCCAAATAAAATTCGCCATTGAAAGGATCAACTACAATTTCTCAGAATGTAGAGATCTTTCTAATTTGTCTCCCCTCGCGTGAAATTCTGAAACGATCACCCTAATTACGGGAAACTGGGAGAGGACCGTAAGCATCTCGTGCCACTTGGGAAATAAGGACGGCAGCATCGTTGTCTCTTTAAGTACTTACTAGGAACATAATGTGTATATTATGTACAACGGTCTAGGTAAGGCAATCAATGGTCTCAGACGTGTCAAACGCTAGAGAACAATTTAAAAAAATCATAAACAATCTCCTGCGTAACCGTCGATCGTGCTCTACCTGGAAACTCAAGGCGTGCTGCCATCGGGAAGGGAGAGGACCTGTACCAGATGCAGTCGCACCCAAACGGCAGACACGCCCAGGAACGGAAAAGGTTCTCAGGGCTCTGGTTGCGGCGTATCAAAGGCCTACTTAGCAACGACATGCGATTCGAGCGAGGGCTGCCTTGACTGCCTCGAGGGGCGCGGTCGACTTCCGATGCGAAGACGCGGCGGCGGCCACTCCCACAGAACGGGTCTCCCCGCCCCTCCGCGGCCGCGCGCCGGAGGGAGGCGCTGGGAAGCGCGCGCCCTTCCCGGCGACGCGAGGGGTCCTGCGTTCGCGGCTCCCAGATGCGCAGAATGGCTCTCGGCCGCTGACGCGCCCCGCCGATCATCCCCTGGGACTTCATTCGCTCCTGCCCCGCTCCGCCTCGGCAGCGGACGGTAAGGAAACAAACGGGTGAGAAACGGGGCCTGCCTACACGCTTCCCGCTAACTCAAAAAAGAATCATTCAACCTACTTGAAACGGTGAATAATTTCTGTGCATTGTAGAGAAAACGGAGAATTTATAAAACTGCGGGGTTTTGCGAAAAACGTAGACATATCTTTCCGAGAAATGGAAGCTCAAAGTGTAATATACTTTACCTTTTTTTTATTTTGAATCTGAGAAGAACTCCCAGACTGTCTGAAATTCAAATATTAACCACATATTTAATTTTATTCTTTTCTTTTTCGTGTGGCACCCTCGAATAAAAATGGTATATCAGATGATTCCTTTCAATACGAACACCATTACTGTCTTCAATTGAAAAATACTTCAGCAGCGATGAGATAGGGAAAGTTGAGCAATTCAAACGTAGATGACCACACAAATGTTTAATTATAGAAATTACTGACTGAAACAATACTCAAACGCAACGCTTTCTCCATCGACTCTGCTCGCTTAACGTGCGGGCAGTGCTGTACACCGGGGGTGCGCCAAGCACGTGTTTCGTCAACAAGGGCGACGGGGGAGGGAGGTCGACCAGCTTGCGAATTTCCCAGATACGTAGATTTGTTTACTCCGCCCTCAGCCGAACTTCGCTGGGGGGTTGGCAACTTGGACGCGCTGCGCGCCGCGCTCCGCCGCACCTCAAGACAAACTGCCCGTTTACACAAGTTTCTTCTGGGGGGAAGTAGCGCACCGCTCCGAGAACAAACTGCAGTGCGGCGGCCGCCCTGAAACGCAGGCCGACTGCAAAGATGCGCATTCTCTCGGAAAATTGCTCCAGAGAAGAATTCGCGTGGACCCACGCCGCTCTGCGACGAAGCAAACCACTTCTTCCCAAGCATGCGTAATAAATACTACGCACTAACTATATAAAATGTATTTTCACCCTAATTTACCTGAAGAGCTGGAAAAACAATTACTAAACACGAAAGATAATGCAATTTAGCCCGTAATTTCCCAGCTGAAAGAAACATTGCTAAAAGAACCAACGACGACAAGACATTCATTTTATTTGAAGTCAATGTAACAAGATTAAATTCTATGATTTCTACGAGACGTTGTCATCTTCAAAAACTATTGTGTAGGTAGAGTGCAGGTAGATTGTGTAGGTATATTAATGCAAATGTTTTGTCTATTATTATTGAAATTCCCGTTCCCGTTGCAGCCACACGACTCATTGGATTACAATACGTATTCCGAAGACATTGAAAAGACCTTGATAGTTTCGCCCACTATTACGCAAAATCCGTCAATTCTCTCCGTAAACTTCACATCAATGGATAACTACGTGGAAAATTTGCACATCCTTCGCCCAATGCGTGAAAAAGTTTGCATCCGATTCCCAGCCCAAAACAAAAGAACAATTACAAAGATCAAGACAGCAAATTAAAACACACGACCGAATAAAAATCAATCCTCTCGTTCCTTAATTAGAGAAAACCTCCTCACACACGCAGGTTCCTTTTTTTTGTCGTCGGAGTGCCAGTCTCGAAGAGCGAAACGAGGGCCAATTTATGGGGGGAAAACAGGCGCAACCTCGCTCCCGGCGCCGGGTCGTCGAACCGCGGTCGGCGTTGCATCAGGGGGCTGCTCACCTATGACGCACTTCCCTCGGCAGCCGTGCACGACTGCGCGTCCCCAAGCAGAAAGGACGTAAGGACGCGCGGGAGGCGGCGCGGCAACTGCGATCGGACGGCGAAGCGCCGCCCGCTGGAACCGCGCAGGTATGACGCATAGGAAATGAGCACGTAGTACGAGTGTTTGCCGGATTGAGAGGACGAAGTTGACGATGTAAGTAATGAACGGCATTGACGGCATTCGAACCATTAATCAAAATCTTCGGGCCAACGACACTGTAGACGAACTTCCAGTGGGTGTCTTAAATCACCTAACATCAACTCATGTATTATTGCACTTACACAACTTGACTAATAATATTCCAGTTTCTTTACTTTCTTTGGCACGAAAAGATCATGACCCTGCAACTAACAGCCTTGATTATTGACATTGTTTGTTTTACTTTACTGATAAATCTTCCGGTCTTTTTTTCTTCGTCTGTGGATTGTAAATATAACCTATATTAGTTACCTGTTGAATGCATATTCTTTTGGAATTATTCTTCCATAAAAATGTTGCATGTTGTCCAAGGTACAATGAGAAAGAAAGATCACTTCATATGCACAAGGGAAGGATTTTCGTTCACTTTAATTACGCAGAAAACGGAAATATTCACAAGAGTTGAATTCACAGTCTGCATCTTTACATAAATCCTGTACTTTAAGGCTGTTTTGGAGGCACATCTTTGTTTCACAGATTTTGTACCATTTAAAAGAAACATCCGTCTCCTAGACCGCCTATTTAAGATACTCGGTAAAACCGCTTTAAGACCGTTTTAAGATTTTTAAGACCACTCGTTAAGACTAGTGCGGCAACACTAGTGTGCAGCTACCCCCACCCTAGTTTCTAATTAATCAATCGTCCACATAGAGCTCGCATTGCCTCTTAGATCTTGGCCGTTTGCTGCCTGGGGTACACGGTTTCTTGCAAACGTGCACGTCGCATTGACATGGTGTTTAGTTTTAAGGCCGAGCGGCGTACGGAACGCTCCGTACATTCAGTATTCGGCGAGTAGCGAGCGATCACTCGACGAATTCTGAGTAGCGCGGATGGGTTGTTTACTATTTGCCGAGCGACGAACATTCTGAGTTCGCCCTGCCCACCGCGTTTCGGTCTTTCGTAGACATTCTAGGGAGTGAACATCGACGGGCACATCAGCTGCTTGCTCTTCGGCGAATGCCGAACGAGTGGAGACTCCTGAACCCAAATAACGACAAGGTATGCGAGAATGGAAGTTTCGTATTAAGCAGGATTCATAATATTATATAATTTTCCAGGTTTACATTTTGAATAATTATCATGTATTCTAGTGTCTTTGTGAACTACCTTTTTCCATTTTGGGTCATGTCCTGGAAACTTCAACAATGAATAACATTAAATCGTCAAGACCTTCAAGAGTGAAATGGTACGTATCAGTGGTAAAAATTTCGAGATAATTTCGCAGTGGTTGTTGGAGACGGAAGGCAACTTATAAATGGAAACTGAAGATTCGGTCGGAGATTCCACCTGAAAAGAGGAACTGAAAAATGAAGATACGGAAGGAATTAAAGAAAATGGAAATAATGATGAAGAAAACGATCTTTTTGAAACTGAACAAGCAATCGTTACAGGCCATTCTCAAAGTAAAGTACCACAGTTTTTCGGAGTAAGGAAATGCGGAAAAGGCTTAAAAAAAAAAAATCCACCGAGCACATGGAGAACTTCAAGTCAATTGCCTGGGCTGAATACAAAGACCACTGTATTAGGAAATTCTAACATGAGAGACATTTCGGAGCATTCAATTGATCACGAAATGGTTGTAATGATTGTTTCTAATACAAAAGCGAAAATGCTGTCCGTCATATCTCCCGCGTGCGCACCAATACGTCTAATAACCGAAACAAAAACTTCAGTGGCATACAAGCGTCGGTCTGTACGCTCATGTACCCATAAGTTATTTTTGAAATTGGGACACGATAAGATACTTTTTGCAAGATACTGGCTAAAAAAATAAGTATTCAGGGCAACTATGTCGAACAAACATTTCGAAATTCCATTAAATCACCTTCGGTTTGATGATTCAACAGCTCGAAAGGAGAGCAAAACGTCGACTACAATTCAGGCTTCTTTTCAGTATGCAGTGTTTTTCGTTTATAATTTTTGATGTTTTTCAATATAACATTATACTAAATCATCCATTTGCTTTTTCAATGCTTTCTTACCAAAAAAATACCAGAGTTCCAATGAATCAACCAATTATTTGAGGAAAAGCATTCAATGTCCCTCAGACCGGATGTTTCTAATTACTAAATATTGACAGAAGTTTCTGTTTAATGGGAAGCATTGCCTTATTTTTCTTACCCTTACCCTTCCCCTTTCTCTGGTAACGCTTCCAGAGCTCCGCTTTTAAACAGCAACATCTTCCATGCAAGGCATTTTTGCTACAATAAGTTACTTAACGTACTACCAGCTGGTGAAAACAAGACGCACATGAGCCAGTATTTACATGGAACACTGAAGATACAACTCCGGCCTTTTTCTGAGTTCATGAAAAACTACTAAACAACTTTTAGACTTCAACCCCTTTACAAACGTATTTCGACTTGTACTTAGACATGAATAAGAGATATAACTCACATTTGCTTATAATGAGCTTGTCTAATTTATAGTATTGAATTACTATAGTTTAATCTCAATAAAAAAAATTACCATACTTCAGTAATTTATACAATGAATATGGCACCTAAGCAAAAAGATTCTGCAACATAACAATAAAACGACAGGTCTGAAAGGAGACAATACAATTCTTCACAGCAACGCTCCGATGGTGTAGGAAGGAAGGTACAATTCTTGTGAATTCATTAATTTAAAATGTAGGCGCAAAAAATGAACAGGCTGTTCCTCAAAGGAGGAACGACACGTCCTTCAAACCTTTTTCTTGCACCGCGCAAGGCAAACACCCCGCTCGCCACGCAGCTCGCGTGCGCGGGGAACTCGTTTTGACGCTGAAAACGGCGCGGGGCGGTGCCCGCTGGCCGAAACGGACGCCGCCGCGCCGCGCCGGCCGCACGGGCAAAGCGCGAGGGTGGGCGGCCGGGCAACTGGTTTGGCGGCGGAAGTACCGTACGCGTTGTACAGTTGCCACCCAAGAACAAAGATATTCGCAGCAACCTCCCATAAGATTAACATACAAGCGCGCGCGCCGCCGCGCGTCGCCGCTTTCCAGGGCGACGGCGACTACGCCGGCGGTTGCGGCACGGAACGAAAGGGTGTGGGAGGGCGACAGGTGGCAGACATGTAGTTAAATGGAAAAGTCATGGGGGAAATGACAGTTTGGCTGAATTTTATTTGAAAACATTGTTCATTTTAATGTTGCGCTGCGTATGCGATTTTCTATAAGGAATTACCCATAGGGAGGAATCGAATTGACATGAACAGTGTTAAAATATGGATAACAAAGAACGCACTGAAATGGAGTGGTATTAAGTAAGAAATGGATGAGGGTGAAAATTAGCAAATAGAGAGAAATTGGCAAATAGTAAAGAGAAGTAGACGCGGAGGCTGAGGAAAGGGAAGAGGCTGGACGTATGAGGAGATAAGACGCGTCTCTTGGAATATGAGCACTGTCAACGCTGAAGAAGGCTTGAGTTAGGGCGATCGAGACATATTAGAAGGTAGTTATGAAGAAAGTAAACTACCAGTATCAAATAAGAGGGGTGAATCAACAAACCATCGAGAGCAAAAACAGGCACAACGAATAAAAAATACTGGATCTATATAAGGCAATTGAAATAAAAAAGCCAAGGAAACGCAATCTACGCGCAAGACAACAGGGGAGGACAGAGATGAAACAATTTCGAAATAAAAAAAGGTACATACAGTGGAAGAGGTGAAAACGGAGACAGTAGGAGAGGAATGCAATGGTGGCGGCAGCGACCGCCTTACGTAAAGTGGCCGGGGGGCGAAGATTATCTCGTCACGGGCGCCGCGCACGGCGGCAGGCGGTAGCGACGGCAGAGGCGGTGGCGGTGGCGGTGGCGGGGGCGGGCGGGGCGGGGCGGGGGCACGGCACGCCGCGGCCACCGCAGCGGAAGCCGCCCGGGCACCCTTCATAAGGCGGCGCGGTCCGGGGGCCGGGCCCGGTTGCCAGCACCTCCAGCGCGGCGCGGCGCGGGTGGCCGCCCTCCCCCACAAGGCGCGGGAGGGGGGGGGTGACGGAGACACGGCGACGGCGCACAGTGGGCCGAATGAGAATGAGCGAGCGAGGGAGAGAGGAAGAGAGGAGGGAGGGAGAAGAAGGAAAAGAAAGAGTGAGTGAAGCACACAAAGGGAGAGAGAAACACACACACACACACACACACACACACACACACACTTCTTGAAGTAATACTCTCGCATACACAAGCAAAAAGATTCTGCAACGTAATAATAAAACGACAGGTCTGAAAGGAAGGCGTATTATAGGTGAAGGCGATATATATATATATTCCTGGTGATTGCAAAGACCGACAGAGAACACTTACACTGAGAACTGTTCGCCTCGGAAACCAGAGAAATCGATGCCTTTGAAATCACGGTCAAGAAATGTCGCTTGCGTTTGATATTTGATATGAAACGTCGCATTTTACTCAAAATATAGTACTTGCTTCGAACAATTTAAAGAACTAACTAGAATTCGAGGCGCGTATTATTTAAATACAGCTGGGTGGACAATTCATCTCTAAAAAATTGCCTTGCGTTCGCATAATATTGACTAATGTTTACAGGCTTATATCGAAAACAAATGTCTACTGAAATAGATATTACAAAGTGCGTGGCCCGTACGATAAAATGGTCATCTGCACCATCTACTTCACTTTAGTAAAATACTTAGAAAACATAATGAACTTATGAATTGGTTGCAGAACAGGCATTGCTTACTATCATGTAACGAATAGACAACCTAATAAATATTCATTTGTTCATCAAGATCATGAGAAATGCAACAAAATATATTTGAGACAGTCTGGAGAGTGACACAGTATTCGAATATGAACGTTCAATTTTTTTCAACACCAGCGTGGAAACAAACCGAAAGTACAACTCGAAAACAAAATAGTACCAATCCCCAAACGGAAAATTTTATATTAAACGGACATAAAACTGCGGTATCGAATAAAACGTAGATGAAACGGCAAAAGAGACATTCCATGACACGACGGTACTCGTAGACTCGGCTTATCGTACCCAGCCGGGTGATTTGTAGTCCGTCTAGTCATGGAAATATCCACTTTCTTGCCTCGTAGTGCAAATTAAAAAATCGGTATTTTTCTTCTTCTTTTTTCCGCACGCCTTTTCGCGAGCTTGTGTCCATTGTGCGGCGTCCGGAACCGAGACTGCGTCCGTCCCTGGTCGCCCGCGCGCCTTCCGGCCTGCGGCTCGAAAGCGGCGCGGCGCTGCGCTGCGCTGTGCTGTGCTGTGCTGTGCTGTGCTGTGCAAGACATCCGTGCAACGAATTACCTAGTGCGCCACTATCCACAGGAGAAATCCGTCCCCTCACAATATTTTATTCTAAAAGCTTCCAAATTCCTCTCTGGGACGATCTCGTGGTGTTTTCTTCAATAACAGGTAGAGCCGCGGAGGAAATGTGTAAACGAATATTTCTTCGTAGATAACAAATGATCAATTAATTTAATGCTGTGTACTTAAAGATTCTGCAAAATTGCGAGCAAAATGAATAAACGTATCATACTTTTGAGAGTAGTTTATTAGCAATGCAAATAGCCAATTTATTCAATAACTATAGCAGGAATGTTCGACAAACTCACCTTCTCCACGGCCAGTCAGCCGCTGCGCTCTGCAGTGAAATAGTAACAATTTTATTTGTTTTTACCCCTCCCCCCCAAATCATGCATTATTTGAGCTGCTTGAAATATATCGTGGCCCAAAATTCGACAACAGAAAATAATTGCAATAGCTCAAATGATGCCTTTAATAACTGGGGAAACCCAAGAAAACCTGCCGCTAATCCTTATTTAACTACCACAAATTCCACAGTGACAGATCGGGATTTGAACTCGGTCCCAGGGGTGGAAGGTGAATGGTCTGACCGCTACGTCCGAATACGCCTCCCCCCCCGCACGCACGCACGACCGGACAGGGTTACCAGTTTGTGGAAGTTGGAGAAATGCTGACCAGCAAGAGTACCGCATTCACAATGTTGTAGCTAGATCGAATTTCACTAGTTTTTAAAATTGATGTCCTCATCGAAAATAAAAGGAAGTCGATAAACGAAAGTCTTGAGGTTGGACAGAACTATCATTGATGAAAGCAATTTCCTCAATGGTTCCCTCAGCTCATTTAATTTTTCATCAACGTTACGTGAACTTACCAGACCCGCCGCTAGCAACCTCTTCCGGATATTGGAAATCGCGGTTCTCAGTATTATATCCTGGGAGGTTTCTATATTCTTACGTTCACTACAACCGATGTAGTGACATCACTGAAACAGAATCTTCTAGAGTTTATGAGTTACGTATGCGGATCGGGACCAGTGACTTTGGTTTACTATAATCCAAAGTTCTCTACATCAAAGGTCACTATAACCAGTGTCGATTGGACTTCGATGTACTAAAAGATTCGGTTACAAATTTAATCGACTGACACAAAGGTAAGAGTGCATGACAGGTAAAATGCAAAGGAAAGACTTACAGTACAACACCAATGCATCGGTAATGTAAATCTCGTATTTTCAGAGTTATAAAAATACAACTTACTGTTAACACTGCATAATCCACAGCAAAATTCCGAATACTCACCTGAAACAGAATAAATAATATTAATTAATATTGCACTATTGGCTATTGTAGTACACATTGTTGTATTTATCCTAATTTGTCTTTTTTTTTCCAAAAAACCAAACATTATCTTGTTGTGTAGCAACTTCACTGCTCCAAGCAGCCCAAGTCTTTACAAAGACTAAGCGGAAAACTTAACTTAGTTTTCTATTTACATAACGTTGAATTTCATTTTTAACAGTATTAATAGAATTAGGCTCATCTTCAAAGTTAATATCGTTAAGTTTCAAGACTTATGGGTTTAGTAACACGTGCATGAAAATAAACTTAATCATAATAATTCGGAAGGGGAAAAAACATAATACGACGTCATTTTATAATCTCATTCCACACATATCATGTTTGACAAATGTCAAACATGGCAAACACAAACGAAACAGGCCTGCAAGCACATCCAGCGAAAGTAACAGCAACAACAGCAAGTAAACGAAATTACCCTCAAAATGTACAGCTAATTCCCAAGAAGACTTATTTATATAACTCAAAGCTCCCAAGCAGGCCTCAGGTCGTAAGCGCAAACAATGCAAATAACGAAGCGCTCTTTACACTTCCTCGGAATGAAAATGTCGCCCGCGACGTGAGAGCTTCCGCCTTGCGGCGCACAAAGGCAAGGGGAGGAGAAGGAGAAGGAGCAGGAGCAGGAGGAAGAGGCGGAGGGCGAGGCTGCGGCGCAACGAATAAAAAGAAACATTTCACTGCCAGTAAACACACACGTCTCGCTGCGGGTGCGGCCAAGGGCTGGGGGAGCGGGCGTAGTAAGGATGGTAATGGAGAAGGCGCCGCGAGGAGGGGTCGGCGTGGCGGGGTCGGCGTGGCGGGGTCGGCGTGGCGGGGTCGGCGTGGCGGGGTCGGCGTCGGCGGGGTTATCGGCTGTGTGTGGGTGTCGCGGTGGGCGGGTCCCGTGGTTCTGGTGCGGGCGTGTGCGTTGTCGTGGCGTTAGCCAGGTCGTTGTCTGTTGTGGTTCGGTGGGTTGCGTGCTGTGTGTTCTGGCTGGGTGCGGCGTGGCCGGGGTCCGGTGTAGGCTGGGGTTCGGCGTTGTGTCGGGGTCGGTTGTGCGGCGGGTCGCGTGGCGGTTCGGCGTGGCGGGTTCGGCGTGGCGGGGTCGGCGGTGGCGGGGTCTGGCGTGGCGGGTCGGCGTGGCGGGGGTCGGCGTGGCGAGGCCGGGTCGGCGTGGCGGGGTCGGCGTGGTGGGGGTCGGTGTGGGCGAGCCAGGTCGGCGTGGCGGGGTCGGCCGTGGCGGGGTCGGCAGTGGCGGGGTCGGCGTGGCCGGGGTCGGCGTGGCGGGGTCGCCGTGGCGGGGTCGGCGTGCGGGGGTGGCGTGGCGGGGTCGGCGATGCGGTTCGCGTGGCGGTGGTCGGCGTGACGGGCGTACGCGCGTAGCGGGGTCCGCGTGGCGGGGGGGTCGGGGGTGGTGGCGAGGCCGATGGTCGCGTGGCGGGGTCGGCGTGGCGGGGTCCGGGTGGCGGGGTCGGCGTGGCGGGGGGTCGCGCGTGGGCGGGGTTCCGGGCGTGGCGGGGTCGGCGTGCGGGGTCGCGTGGCGGGTCGGCTGTGGGCGGGGTCGGCAGTGGCGCGGGTCGGCGTGGCGGGGTCGGCGGCGGGGTCGGCGTGGGGTCGGCGTGTGCGGGGTCGTCGTGTGTAGGCCGGGTTCGGCGTGGCGGGGTCGGCGTGGTGGGGTCGGCGTGTGGCGGAGGCCCAGGTCGGCGTGGCGGGGTCGGCCGTGGCGGGGTCGGCGTGGCGAGGTCGCGTGGCGGGGTCGGCGTGGCTGAGTCCGAGTGACGAGGCAGGTTGGCTGAGACGGCGTGGCGGGGGTTCCATAGAGGGTCGGCGTGGCAGGGGTCGGGTTCAGTGTGGTTGGTGTCGCGTCGAGGGCTGGGCGTGGCTGGGACAGGATGGCGGGGTCGGCAATGGCGAGAAACGGAGTGGCAGAATGTGGGATTCTGGCGGGGCAGGTGGGCGCGTTGGGGTGGGTCAGCGGTGGCCGATGGAGTTTGCCGTCCACGGGGAGGTAAATCTATATGTGTAGGGGGGGGGGCGGCGGGGCGGTTTGGGCGGCGCCGGGAAAGCGGCAAGGCGCACATTGCACCCGCGCCGGAGCGGAGCTGGCTAATGGATGAGGACATTACGGTTAACGCGGGGTATTCACTTATCTGGGTGCGAGCCCGCCCCCGCAACGCCGCCGTGCCTCAGCCGCCTTGCGGGGTCTTCCTTATCTGCGACTCGGGAAAAGGAAGGGACGGCGGTGGCAGCGGAGGAGGAAGCTGCGGCGGTGTTGGGGGAGATGGAGTTGGCGGAGAATGTGGCTGCGTCGACTGTTGTGGCAAGTTGTGGATGCATAGCAGCGGAACGTACCGCCGAGGCAGCACCGGCGCGCCGGTAGTTGGATGCAAGGCGCAGGAGGGAAAAGCGGTCCCGGTTGCTAGCTGGAGAAGCAGATTCTTCACTGGTGCGGTTTTATACATTCGACCTGATTCCTGTAAGACTATAATTTCCTTCCAAAAGACGATCTTGCATAGAATATTTACTAAATCCTAATTATGTTATGAGCGTTCCGACTAATACATTGACAGGTCAAATTTATGCTGCACATACTTATTTTTTAACTTCATTTACCAGTATTCAATATAAGAATATTAATGTCAAAATATCATTTAATATTAACTTGAACTTAAGAGTTTTCGTGAACCCTGAGGGTTAGATTCACTGATTGGTGTTACTCCGCGACGCCTCCGGTTCCACTGAATGGTTTTTCTTTAGTTCTGAGTTTTGTGAGATTATTTTTAACTTATTGGCGATAATATATCCATATTATACATTATCTATATCATTTTTATATAATATTCCAAATAAGTTTACATTGATAGCAAAATTAAAAACAATACTATTTAATACAAAGATAATGGGTGTAGTATTACAAATTACACATACTCGTACATCTGCATATTTCCAAGTGTTTTAAAAATATATTTTTAAAGGGTATGTAATTACTGAAAGAGTGGCACTCTTGCTTTGTTACTAACAGTACAATGTAGCATGACAGCAACGACCTCGAGTGCAGAGATGACGAAGGCAGTGCAAAAATTTGGTTGCTTGGATGTAAGAAATGGAGAGGAGAAATTTGTGAGGAAAACGAGGTTATCTCAAAGATCACGTTGGTGGCATGCTGACACCGAATAGGATGCGTGATGTTGATGTGGAGATGCAGAATGCGGAGAACGATGTTGATGCTGATGGAAGAAGAAGAGGGTAATAGACGGAAATGTGGTTTGCAGAGGTCGCAGGGACTTCAAAGACAGGAGTAATGGTTGCAGTTTCATCAGTGAGAAATAAAACTGTCATCAGAGTGGTCACAGCCCGCAATAAGACTGCGGGTATGATGGTACTAAAGGAGAAAGAGATAATAGTCACAATAACAGCGACGAGTGAATAAGCATTCGTTACCAGACCGTAAATGTTGCAATCATCAATAAAGATTCGATGTTGGATAGTGGATACATAGCAGCGGTACATTCCGTCGGCACCGATGATGAACTTGCAGGGCGAATGGAGGGGAAAGTGGTCGCAGTTGCTAGCTGGTGACGCAATCATTGACAGGAAAGAATTTAGACATTCGAACAATAGGTAATAAGACTACAGTTTCCTCCCAATATAGAAGGAAGACGATGTAAACAATTATGACGAAATTTTAAATATATTATTATCGATCTCTTTAATACATTGACAGGTCAAATTTATGCTTAAGAGGCATCTTTTTAACATCATTTAGTATTTAAACAAAGAAGTTATCACGCAGTGAAAGGAGAACACTGCATCAAGCAGTTAGTGATGGCCTGTTGAAAAAGTACCCCTAAAATATCCCAGGAACATTAGTGAAGAAAATGAAAAATAAGATGATGACAGAGTCAACGGCAACACCTAAATTTGAAGCCTCGCAGCTCGAAACAGCACTACAGTTTCCGCAAACAGCGACAGGCTCTCGAAACTCCGCCGGAGACGACGGAAGATGCAGAGGCGGCGGAGACGACCCGGCAACGGGGCCTGTAAATCCGACGGCGCGGCCCCGCCCACGCCCTCGAGAAGGCGAGAGAGGCACCGGGGGCGGGCCTGGGCACCGCAAGCGGCTTCGCGACACGTTCGCGCTGGGAAGGCAGAGGGGCGGGGGCGGGAAGATGCACGGCTCTGCGGCTGCAGATTACAGCGAGGCCAAGTTGGAAGTGACGCCCAACGCAGAGAGAGAGGGAGGCCGGAGGCCGAAATCTTATTTTATCGAGGACGTGCGAGGAGGAAAATACGTTAAAAAGGCTCTTAAACGAACACATTACCCGCCATTATCCACAAAATGGAACGCAAATTGAAAATGAATTTTTTCCTTAACATATTCGACATAATGAATTGTAAAAGGGTTGATACAGATGTACAACAAACATTATTACATTATTATAAAAGCATGTTAATTTTTTTCTTTACTTAATTATACAAATATATAAAATTGAATCAAAATTGTAAACAAAACTCTTAAAAATAACATATTTTGGGCGGCATGAGTTTGTAAAAACTCTGTTTGTAAATATTGTCCTTATAAGGACTTTATTCATTCGGGAAATTCCCTCAGGCTGCCGTGCTCGAGAACTAACCTTTCTTCTCGGTTATAAAGCTGTATTTAAATCTACAAATAAGGATTCATAAAAAACAAGGACGCACGAAGAAAAGAAAAAAAATTAGTAAGCAGCGAGAATAATAAACCTCAAGACGATAAGATTCGCCCACAGAGGCGAAGGAAGAGATACGGGGAGATGGATAGATTAAGTACGGTGTTGGCAGGAGTGATTGCGGATAATGCATTTATTTAAGGCAAGTACTTTTAAATAAATAAGTTCAATGTGCCAGAACAAGTCATGCTACAGTTATTCAATTACATTTTCTTGCAATTCATATATTTCTACATTATTCATTCCGTTTTACATGGGGGTACTTTACGGAACAATGAACCAAGGTTCATTGTATAAGCCATTTGTATAGGCATGACAATGCCTTAAGACCAAAATATTGACATAAGATTAAGGCGTGCAATGGTTCACACAGAGAAAATCCTCCAAACATCAACAACACTATAACTTTCACGCGGAATGACCGATTACTCAATCGCTACATAATGCAAAGTAATCACTGATACATCGTTCTTGCCCCACATTTGCTGATTTCGCCCACATTTTAAACGTGTTCAACACTGTTGTTTCTTTCGAATATTTTTCCCTAGCGTAATTGGAGGAAAATTCAGACTGGAGGGGCAGAAAGGGCGACGCCACGAGCGAGGGCGGCGTCGAGGGGCGCGAGGGAGGCTCAGCAAATGGCGACCGGCAGCCAAAGGGGTTAAGCCAGGGGGCGGCGCAGCCGGCGGGGGTGGCTGAAACACGAGGGGTGGCGGCGGCGGCGGCACCGTCCCAACCAGCGCGGGGGCCGCGAGCAAACAGCTACAGCATAACGGGACGCAATTTGCATTGTCTTGCTGTTTGCACATCCGAGATGCGCTCATGCGAACTTTACGACTCCGCGTGCGCGGGAGGAAGCGGAGGCAGGAGCAGAGAGAGATTTTCAGGTCGCAACCAGCGCCGGCGCTGCCTCTGCCTCCCCATCCGCCGACGGTGGTTCGGCGACGATGGGCGTGGCGTTGTCGCGCCACCCTGGGAAACGCCGCGGAAGGTGGAACTCAACCAAGATTTGAGAGCCCTACGACGAAACGCTAACAACGTGACCTGGAAACACTGTGTGCTAATGAGGACTTCTAATAGTGAGAGCAACCTGGCGGCTTGATGACTACGAAAATTCTCATGGCTGGGCTTCGTAAAAAGTATGTTCGATTGAGGCAGTACAGATGACAAGATCAACTAACCAAGGCACAATTTATCGTTGACGAGCATTGCGTAGCAATATATTAATGAAACAAAGCCTACTTTATCTTAACAGGAATGCTAATCTTGTTTCCTCGCAAAGAAGCAGGTCTGAGTCGAGCCTGAAATCATTGCGAACCAATTTCATTTATAAATGTGACTGAATACCATGCAATGTGGTTAACTGTGCGTAGTTGCAACAGTCTTCCATGCATTGAAGTACTTATATGTCCAATTTCAGAATATAAATCAACGACGCATGTGCTCAAACTCCATGAGTGACCCAACTTTCGACTGCTTCATTCCGTCTGTGCCATTCAATCAAAACGTCGTGTTCTGGCTCGTGGTCTACAATCGTTGGTAAAGACGTAATGATGAGACGGGTCATGCACTCGTGCGGTGCAGAGCAATATATTCAGAAACGACTTGACTAGTAAAATTCATGGTAGTTCTCGCTCAATGGTAAATAAAATGTTTTACTATGCGCACGATACCAGTAACATCAGCCAAAGTTGGGTGGCATTTCCTTATAAAGCAAAAACTACTGATGTAACTGTCGTCAAATGTTATAGATACAATGTACACTGTAATACATAGATAAAACAAAACATTTTAAATCAGCTAAATATCTGGAATAATCTTGGAACGAATTTCAGATATTCAAGACCAGTTAAATGTTGGTCTGTGCATACGGGATCTTGGATGAACGTTGGATCTTTCGATGAAAGAGTCTTTGGTGGAAGTAATAATGAGTAATAGATCACAACTATTAAAAAAATGTACCAAAATAAGTAATTGCCACTCTCATATCTTCTTCGCGAGTTTCGAAACCACTGTTTCAAAATCGTTCCTGTTGACACGTTTTTTTTTCGAAACAACCGAAGAAACAAAAAGATGGAACGGTAGATAGACCCCACTTCCCAAGCAGGCGCAAATCACCCGGAAAAGCCCCCTCCCGCGGCAGAAGAATAACCGCAATCGCGCAAGCATTCGCCAACACGCACGGCCCGCTGGGCGGCGCGGGGGACGAAAATCGCCCGTGGGACGGGGCGATGAACCGCAAGCGTGCGTGCCCCTACGTGATCGAGTTCAACTAGATTGTGCGTGGTGTCAAGGGCATTAAGGATGATATACGATGTCGTAAAGGGGGAGGTCGCACAATGCAATCCCAGAGGGGCGTGCGTGCGCCGTGGAAGGGGCGAGGAGCGGCGGGGGCGGGGTTGGGGGGCGGGGGCTCGGAACCCGTTTGACGGACAGCAAACAAATTTCGCCCGGCGCGACCGCAATGCAAATTCGGCGCCGCCGGGGAGCAACTGGGGCCTGAGCGTGCGCCGCGCCGCACGCGACCGGACGACAGGGCTCGGCGCGGCGCGCCAGGCAGGCGCGGCAGCCGGTGGAGGCGAGCGGCTCTTGGCCGGGGATGTACGCGCGGACGGAGGTGGCTGCTTCGGCGCACGCCGGCCGTGCTCCGCTCGCAAGGCGGCACGCACGCGGAGGCGGCGTGGGGTGGCGGCAGCGGTTGGCGACCGGTGAAGGTAAATCAAGGAAACGCAGGTGGTGGAGGTAATGTTGTCGGTAACGGTTATGACGTGCTAGTGTTGTCGTTGTCCGTTGTGTTGTTGGTGGTGTTTGTGGTGGTGGTGGTAGTGGTAGTGGTGGTGAAGTAGTGGTGTCTTGGTGTCGGTGGCGGAGTGGGTGATGGCGGTGGTGGTGAGAGAGTGGTGGGTGGTGGTGGTGGTGGTGGTGTGGTGGTGTGGTGTGTGGTGGTGGTGTGTTGGTGTAGTGCGGTGCGGTGGTGGCGGTGGTGTTGGCGGTGGTGGTGGCGGGAGGGTAACGACGACGGTCAGGTAGGAAGTGCGGTGAAATTGGAAGGGGCGTTTTCAAGTGGTAAGTTTGGGGGCATTGGTGGCGCGGCGACTGTGACGGTAGCGACGAATACAGTACAGGTGGCGGTGGCGGGTGCGGTGGAGATAGAGGCGATGGCACGAGCGGCGAAGATTGTAAAAGCGACGGAGGAGGCGGCGGAGGTGACGGTGGGGGTCGGCGAAGGGTAGTGGCGGCGGCGTCGATGGTAGCGGCAGTGGTTGTCCTGGAGGCGCCACAGTACAGGGAAAAGAATAAAGAAGATACGATTGTGTTGGAACGACTCAGCTGGGATGTAAAGTGGTTTTGGATGTACACAAAGGCGCGTGTTCACAAAAACTACATTTCACATTATGAAAATAGCTTGTGGTATCGGGAAGATGCGTCAATGTACATATACAAATATTATTTTTCATGATACAAAATATTCCATTCAAAGATTAATCCCTGTTCTTGTGGAGATCTTCTCGACCAAGGGAACACTTTGTGCGGGTGCACTTCAATCGAGCAATAAATTAAGGCAGACGCGCTATATCTGAGATGTAATAATTTTAGGCCTTTAATAAATTGCTCGTAAACATACACACAAATATGTTTGATAAATAATAGGTTGCTGTTCACTAACCTCTATAATTTCTTATGCACTGAAATTTATGATTTATCAAGATTTTCTTTTCTTTGCCCCAAATGCTACGCCAGGATATCCAATAGCCGCCTGGCTGAAAATTGGCTTTGACCCGAATAATAAGATGCGGATGAAAAAAGCAAAAAACAAAAGCAAAAAAAACACAAAAAAAAAACAACAACAACAACATTTGTATACCGTAAATGGAGACAGTCCACATTTTCAATACACCAGACGATTACGAAACTGCACGTGGAAGTTTCATTGAACGCTTTAACATGTTTACATCATAACCTCCACTCCCTTGATTTTCATCACGACATTACTGATTTGTCCCATAAGCATGACGTTGTCCATTTGGTAGCGGTCAGAAAAAAGGCTACTTCACTCGGTTTTTGCAGATAGGAAAGTTTTCAACCTCTTTTTCCCAGACCTTCGGCCAATTGACAATGATTCATACCGGAGAAGTAGCATTCAGAACTGTATGGACATTCCCTGGCTCTGATAGTTCAGTGAATGGACAGTCGCGATCGCCATTGTTCTAATAATAAAATGTAAAATTAATAATAACATGTAACATTAATAATAAAATGTAACAACATTAGAGCGAATTTGGTACAAAACGCGCGTAAAAAGGGACGTTTTCATCCTTCTGTTTAAGTACAGAGCGCCAAAATGGATCTATCCACATGGTGTGGTCATTTTGGAAGAGACCGTGTGAGACAAGAATTTGGGGGTGGCTCGCCACTAAAGAGATGACGGGGCTATTCGGGCACAGAGCGTCGAGAGGTAATTGGAGACCCTGGGTGGCGAGACAGAGATGGTAGCTTGGAAGGGTAGAAGGAACAAGGCAGCTTGCGGAAGGAGATGTAATTGGAATTCGCATCAAAGCCAGGAGAAGTTAGGGAATAGGAAGACCAACTAATTAGCGAAATCGAATAAGACTTCAGTGGTCCAGATATCCATGGTTGCTGTTCTTCTGAGACCGACCCTTCGAAGCTCTAACAAGATTCTAAACACGAGGAGGCAAAATGTTGACCTCTCAAATTAATAAGAGAGGATGTGTACGTATGTACATATACAGGAGGTCTAAGGCTACGTCTCCACCCAAGCTGATGGAATTTACCAGAATTTTAATAACAATGACCGTTCTGTGCAAAATATACTGATAGAAACTTCACCCTCCTTTACTTCTGCCAGCGAAATTGAAGCCGGTTTCTTCTGCGAGCGGGCAACTTACTTGGACCAACTGAACCTGGTTTGTCGCGCTGTCGGCGTTGCGGTGGGCCAGAAGGTAGAGCAGGCGACGAGGCGGAGGGGCGAGAAGGCGTCGGCGGACACAGGCAGGTAATTAGATATAGCATAACGGCATGACCGAGGGGGGAGGAAAGGGTGAGATAGAGAGAGAGAGAGAGAGAGGTAGAGAGAGAGGGGTAGAGAGAGAGGAAGAGAGGGGAGAGAGGAAGAGAGGGGAGAGAGGAAGAGAGGGGAGAGAGGAAGAGAGGGGAGAGAGGAAGAGAGAGGAAGAGAGAGGAGAGAGAAAGAGAGGAGAGAGAAAGAGAGGAGAGAGGAAGAGATGAGAGGAGAGAGAGAGAGAGAGAGAGAGAGAGAGAGAGAGAGAGAGAAACGATTCCAGGCGCCCCAAATGCTAAGGTCGTTAGACGCGTAATTGTAGTGCATGTTTTTTGCTAGAGGTAGTGGCCATCTTCGTCCGCTGTATGGTGAGATGCGGTGCCCACCTACGTCGAATTGCGGGGATTTTCCCACAACCAGGTATCTTCCACCAGCGGGGCGCCCCAGCCGGGACAAGGTTTAAGCTCCCGACTGGTCTGCCGAAAAGTGTGGTAGTGTACGGCGTGCAAGTGTAAGTAAGGGGTGAGGAAAAGGCAAGGAACAGGAAGGAAAGATCGAGTGCGATCCTTGGCCAGTTTCTCAGGGTAGTGCTCCGGTATTCGTCTGGTGTTGATCGGAGAAACCAAGGAAAACCCCGACCAGAACAGCCGGCCGCTAGAATTCTCTTCCAGACAGCGGTCGATCTAACTGACAAGCTAGTGTCGAAAATACTGCCACCGTCGGGATTCGAACCCTAGGACCTCCCGGCCAGAGAACACTGCAGAGACAACAGTCGATGCCGGAAGCCACCTTTTCCAGCGGAGTGGGCGGAAGTAATGGGAGAAAGACATCCGGTATTTATAAAACAATGAAAATTGAGAAAAGAGTAGACCTCATTATGTATAACGACGTTGGTCCAAACTATTCCAAAAGTGTACCAATTATTTCAACAAATTATTTTAAGCAATATTAAAATTAGGTAGTATTACTAAGCAACAGCCTTTCAATTACCATTATATCCTAAGATATATCCGTAATCTTACGAAATACAACACTAATCTGTTCAAGTATAACTTCTGCAAAATCATCTCACGCAGAAGTTTCTGCACTTTTTTCGACAAACTTCAGTAGAAGCATAGTGACGCGGACGAAATGTAAAAGAGAGCGGTGAGAGTGCAATGAGATGAGAGCCGGAGTGGGGTAAAGTTCACGTTGGGTAACGCGGAATCTCAGCCTCCGTGCTCCTCCGCCCAGGTATAAAGTATGCACACGCGTTCCACATTCTCCGGCGAATATTTTCAGCGCAGATATAAAATACCCAGTACAGTCACGTGAAAGATAAATGTCTCCCTTACAAACGGGCGGATTACGCGAATGGAGCTACAAAAGTTTGAAGGCAGTTACGCGGTGGAACGGACAACTCACTTTATTCACACTTCTGGCGCAGCCCGCTTCCCGGAATTCATCACCCCGCCGGGCTCTAAAGAGTAATTTTTCCACGAGGAAGAGGGGTCGGCCCTTCCGAGAACCACCGAAAGAAATCCGCCCCTCTACCCACGGAGACTGAAGCGGGGGCGAGAGGCGACAGCGAACACGTTCGATGACTGACGCGAACAGCCAACTCTCGAGAGATCGACATGGTATCTACTGGAGTTTAATTATTTTCACGTTTTTTTTAATAATCTCTAAAATACGAGGATTTCAGAATTCAGAATATTCGAAATAATTGAAGGATATATTATAACGTACGTATATGAAGGATTATGAAAAATTTATTTTAGGTATTAATTTCCAATGCTTGTCTAATTGTTTCTGAAGCACTATAAATTCTAGTGAGAGGATACATCATATAGGGATATCATTATCATAAATCAATAATATTAATTTAAGTATAAAAGTAATTAATATAAGTAAAGGTAATTAATCTAAGGAAATGTAATTAAGATATCTGACAACTTGTAACAATAACAAATTTGATATTATAATAATTTATGATACGTTGTTTTACTTAATTTTGCGTTTCAAACCAACTACACGTGGACATCACAGAATTTCGTCAGTTCGCAAGGGCGCTTCCAATAAACGCAGAAAAACACTGGAGCAAGGAGTTTAGGAGCGCCAATTCTGCACTGCGTACAATTTGACCTCCGCATTATCCGGAAGTAATCGGTGCGAAACTGCCAGCTTATGTATTTTTTTATCCGTTCAGTTGCGAGATTGACAAATTATAATATAATTTTAGGCCGCAAATTAACGAGCAATTTAGTTTTGTTGTGACATCGACAGAGACCATCCACATGCTGCTTGGTGTCACCTTTGGACATGAAGGAAATAATCGTAAACATAACTGCATTTTGAAAGAAGACTTTTTGCAATATTCGACTGACGGTAGAGAATGGTGCCAAACTTTCGCCAACTTTTTTCAAGTGACTAAGATATCGTTTTTAAAAACCTAATGTGACTCACCGGGATTTGCACCAAAATCTACAGATTTTCCGTACCTACAACTTCATGCATCCCCCACTTTCTCAAACCTGCGCCCGGGCTACAAACTGTGAGCTAACGACCCACCCACCAAGATGCGCAGCCTCGTCTCGTTTTCGTTTTTCCTTTCCCGCGCGAATTTTTATCCCAGCCCTGCCCGGGAGGAGGCGAAGGGTGCGGCAAGCGAGCGGCGCGAGGCCAGGGCGGAAATTCGAAGGTAACACCGCCGTAGCCACTTCCCGACACGACGCTGCGACGCGGCGGCGTTCACGTGCGCCAATTAAGGAGCGGGCGGAAACACGCGATTACAGCTCGAGTGCGAACACTCATTTGGCCGCGCGCCACGACATGTTGGCGCGCTGGTGGGGGGATGGGGGTGGGGCGGCGGTGAGGGTGAGGGTGGAGGTGAGGGTGGAGCCGGCGCCGGAGCGTGAGTGCAGGGCGGGAGGCAGTGCGACGGGGTGAGGCGGGGAGCTAGAGCTCTGGCGAGCGTATCGGCAGCCAAATAAGCTTCAGGGATTACGCAGGTCTAAACGAAAGCGGGCAAGAATGAGGTGGTAGCAAGGTGCAAAATCGGGCAGTGCAGATCGTTGGAGAGTGGGGAGAGGAATAGAGAAGGCAGAGAAAACGAGGGTCTGATGTAAAAACCTGCAGTGTCTGTAAATCCAACGCACGTAATGATCGCTCTGGTTCAAAAAATCACGTAACATTATCAGGCCACATAATTATCATTTGTGTTACAAAACTCTTCACAATACTTAAAAACCATATTTTACAAAGAAAATATCTAAATCGATTTCCGCTTTAATTGGAAAGTTCGTCAATAAAAATTAAACACAAAATGACTTTTTTAGTGTGTAAAGTTATATAATAATGTGAAAGGTCCTTCTAGCAGGTACTTTCCTTGCGTAATAGACATCAATAATATTACCTTTTTCATAATATTCAACAGAAATGGAGAATCCGTCGAGTAAGATGGAAGACGTTGGGATCTCAACCCAGAAGCCCAATTTGTTGCAGAGAAAATTGGATTAGACGGGGCTGTCGCGAGGGTACAGAGAGAGGTAGGCGGAGGCGACGCAGATTCGATAGTGGCGGCCGAGGCAGTGGCGGCGGCGGCGGCGGTGAAGGCGGGGTCCGCGACGGAGCGGGCGAGGCGGGTGGCGGAAGCGACGCTAGACCGCGACGCTCGCCTCAGGCAATCGATACAGCCACTCAGAGGCGGCGGCGGTGGCGGCGGCGCCAGAGGGGCAGCGGAGGCTGCGGCGGCGGCGGTGCTCCGACGCGCAAGTGGAGGACGCGACCGAGGTAATGACGTCCTTGCGAGCAGCGGCGACGACGACACCCACGCATGTAACGCTGTGGGCTATGACACTAGAGTACATCACGCTACATATTACTCCTCCACTACTAGTTGCAATCGGGCACTTCTGCAATTATGTTGCATTGGTAAGCTGCATATTTGCTAATTATTGTAAAACCCTGGCTGTTTAAAAATCGACATTACACATATCTCAACCGACAATGCAAATATGGAACATCCATTACAAACATTTTCACAAAATTAATGAAAAAAGTTAAAACTTGTACTTAATATTTTCTAGTCGTTTACACTTGCATGAGCTTTCCTGTATCCTTATCAGAAGGTAAGTTTTTGTTTAATTGCAGTGAATTGGTGGGACACAGAGAACTGTTACTGGAAGCAAAGCAATGGCGGTAGAGAACTCATTGCAAATTCAACAGTTAACTCTACCACAAGGATGATTTCGAAGTGGAGTAGAGCATCTAAGTCATTATGTAAGTAGAGAGAAGGCAGACGAATAAGGTAGGAAAGGTCCCCCGCGGTTCCTCGTCCGTTTTTAGCGTACTTCTAACGTTCTCCCGGTATTCAATCGAAGAAACAAAGGAGAACTACTTATCAGAGTAGCCGGATGCTAGACAGTGGCTGAATCCGACGTAGCTATGAAGCTAGGGTGACAATCCGCCAACGTTGCGACTGGAAACTAAGGATCTCCAGGTCAGCGACGGTGCAAAAGCAACAGCATTGCTGCCCCATGAGCCATCACAGCCGGTGAGAGACCGTCCAGATGAGATGGGTGGGCCTATGACGATAGACGTAGCGGAGCGGCTGTGCGAATAGCTGCGCAGGGGAGGCAGTGGGTGCTCACTGTGGCAACGCCGACGAGATAAATGCGGTGGCGAGAAGGCGAGAAGGCGTGGCGGCGGCGGCGGCGGCGGCAGCAGCTACAATCCCGCCTGCGGCTGCGGCTTGAAGCGCCTTGGCCTAGAAGATGCTGTCACGCGTACAAAGGCGCCCGCGCGGAGTCAGACAGTAAAGATTCAGTAGCAGATCGGAGGCAGCGCCGCAGAAAAAGATCGGCTCTTCCGAGAATGCTGAGGAAGAGGAAACAAGATCCTAAGGAATGATTCACTTCCAGTAAATCTCCGAAATAGGGAAACCGGAAATCCACAATGTCTCGAGTATAAAGGCCGAAGAAGAAGAAGAAGAAGTAGCTCTTCAATCTCCGCAAGAGGTCTCTACATCTCGAGAGGACCGTATTATACCTCGCTTCCCAATCGCTAAGGAAAGACACACTACTTGGGAATTCCTTTGTGTAACATCAACAGTAAACAAAGGCCACTGAAGAGAAGAAAAGTAAACATTTTTTCCCCTTCGTTTCTTAGGGTGGTCATCTGAAACGGGTAGTAAGTTTTATTTACAATTGAAATAAAATTATGTATGTAGCGTATTTAAAACTCAGCTATTTTAAATTAACACGTTAGTTAATATCCGCAATATCCAGCTTTGTAAATACTCAAACTGATTATTTTTTATGATTTGAGAGCTTTTCCTAAAAAAATATTTCAGTAATTGATAATTTCCACTTACTCCCAATTGATGGGGAGAATTTGATAAAGCAAATTACTTTTTCACATTTCTGAGGTTTTCCAGGGTCCGATTTAAAAAACGTCATATTTAGAGTTAGTTTCCACTGTTTGCATTTTTCACACGTTTCACCCAGTGTACTTGAGAAGTTTAATAAATACTTTTGTTCTTCGCTGAAACACCTAGTCTCTGTATTATCATACTGTATTCCAAAATCAAGGAACGAATGCTAAAAATATACAATTACATTCATGAAATGCAAATAAGTCTATAGAGTGAGAAATTAAATTTTCCAGGAAACACGATAAACCGTCAAGAATCCCCACAACATTATAACGCATTCATTCAGAATATTCCGTGTTTCGCCCGAGTTGCGAAATATGCAGAACCGTTGCTCGGCCCCAGGGTAACGCCGTAAGTCGAGAGCGACGCCAACTTCCACAAGTAATCTCGCAGCCGCGTCGCGATAGGTGGATGCAAGATGCAGCGGTGACGTCAGAACAGTAGCAGCGCAGCCCTGGGACGGAGCGGGGCGCGCGACCCGCAGCGACGGAATCCAGGGGTCAAAGGGAGTCTCCCCGAAAACCCCTGCCTCTCAACGCGGACCGGGCCGCTCTTCCCACGCCTCCTGCGGACCGCGCCCCTTTCTTCCCTCGACTGCTCCTCCTCCTCCTCCTCCTCCCGTTCTGACCTCCGGCACGAGCACCGCGGTCTCTACGACCTTCCCGGCGCTTCCTCCGCTCCGGGCCTTCGTCGTCATCGCCGGCGGCGGCGGCAACGCCCCCGCACGCGCCCCCTCGCGTCGCCAATGGCACGCGCCCGCATAATTCCAGTTTCGTACGTGGCGCCATCAAGAATTCACGGGGCGACCGCGCCGGCGAGGTGTGCGAGGCGGGGCGGGGCGGTCCGGGGCGGAGCGGGGCGGGGCAGGGTGAGGAGAGCCGGTAGGCGGGGTGAGGAGCTAGGGCGCGAGAGATGGTCGATGCAACCGAGGCGAGTATTCCTAAGCAAGGCGGAGAGAATATCAAAGCGGGCCAGAGAAGGTGAGCAAGGGGAGTTGATTGGCGAGATTTGAAAAAGAAATGATAAAAATGACAAGCAGAGAAGGACGCTGACGTGGTGTGAGCTTGCGGAAGAGAATAACCACGACTTGCCTGAAAGAGAAGGAGCAGACAGTAGAAGATCACAAGTAGAACACACACGTGGGAAGAAACACGCGAAGTCAAAATATTTATAAATAACTAATAGTTTGAAATAATGCATTAATTCTTTTTGAAGAGCGCGAGTACGTCCTTTCGGTATAAGGAGAGAGTGTAACAATGTTTGTATAACAAGGTAAAACAAGCAAATTCGAGTCGCTGGTTTGGCAAGAGGCTGGTACGGGAGAGGATGAATGGTGAGGTGCGGTGAGGTGAGATGAGAGGAGTGCTGTTGGCTGAGTGCAGGGCGACGCGAGATGCAGCGGAGGGTGCGCGAGCGGAGCGCAGGGCGAGGCGCGAGGAGGTGTCGCGCGCGAGACGCCTAGCGCCAGAAAGCCGAGTGGAACAGACGGGAGGGAAGGGAGCTGAGGAGGTTCGTTGCCGACGGACGATTCATCCGACGAGGCGCCGCGGTCGAAACTCGGCTCTGCTGCACGTGACGCACGACCTGAGGCGCCATCTCCTGCACCCCGCCCCCAGCCCGAGACGGGGCGCGTCGAGGATGGCTCCAGGAGTGCTTACTGCAATACGCAGGGTTAGAGGCAGGTTGCCCCGTCAGCGAGAAAATTACTACGGGATTAAATTAACTGTTAGAAGTTGGTTGAACGAATTTGAAATTGGGTGCTGTTTTCAGTGCGACGATTACCTAAGTATTGGAACGTGCAAAACGTATTATAGGTTCTAGCAAAAATTAACAATAAAAATTCATCCAGATTGATAATTTCCCTCCAGTTCCTCACAATGCATAGGCATAATAGTTTCGGAATTACTTCAGTTTAACTAATGCTAAGCGATAAGCTACTACAAACACTGGAAGAGAATAAATAATACACTACGTACTATATATTTTCCTTCACATCAGATAAAGGATTCAGTTCGGATAACATTAAACTCCCAGACAAATAAAAAATTAATGTA
Source organism: Gryllus bimaculatus (assembly GCA_017312745.1). Taxonomy (NCBI): domain Eukaryota; kingdom Metazoa; phylum Arthropoda; class Insecta; order Orthoptera; family Gryllidae; genus Gryllus; species Gryllus bimaculatus. The sequence goes on from BOPP01000145.1 coordinate 326,637, forward strand.
TCATGGCCAGAGATTGTTTAGAAAATTTAAACACAAATACATATCTAATCTGAAAACCAGTCAAATTAAACAAGAATCAGAAAAGTAACGATGTCAAAATATATGTAATTAACTAATAGTTTGAAGTACAGTGTTAACTCCTTTTACGTAACTCAAGAGCCCAAGTACATCCTTTCGTTATAAGGAAAGGATGTAACAAAGTTATGGGTAACAAGGTAAAACAATCAAATTCAAGAGTATACGAAATAGGAAATTTTTAAGAAGTACGATAGACTGAATTTAAATAGTATGTAGAATTATGTTAAATATCTAATTTATGTAAACTTTAAAATTCAATAATGTTTTATAGATATACAAAGATATCAGCCAGGAAACGGTGGGTCAATAACGAGAAAATTAAGAAAACAGGCGAAGATGCACGAAATCAAGAACAAATGAGCAAATACAACAAGTAAACACGCCCAGAGCGCTAGCGAAGTGACCTTTACAGAATAAAAGCTCACAAGTGCCCCCTGGCAACCGTTTGCGCGCCTCTGGCAGAACTCGTTCTGCGCGAACGAGAGGGCAGCGGGGCTCAGCCGAGGGGAGGGCCAGAGCAAAGCGGCCCTCATCAGCGCAAACGCCCGGACGGGGCCCGTCGGCGCACGCGCGTCGCGGATAAGTGGGTGCGACGGACGGCGCGGCGGCGAGCGGGGCGGTTGGGGGGAGGTGGGGCCGGCGGGTGTGGCACAGCCGGGCGGA
>BOPP01000145.1:327507-357056 GCA_017312745.1 Gryllus bimaculatus
GAAGGGTGGGACGTAGCGGGCTGGGGGTGCGGAGGTGGGTGGGCCGGTGCGGGGAGGAGCGGAGCGACGGAGGGGAGAAGCGAAAAGGGCGGGGCTGGGCGAACCGAGGCGGAGCGAGACTGGGCGGGGCAGGGCACGGTAGGAAGGGTCGAGCCGAGCGCAGAATCCCCTCCTCGCAGCAACAGACTGTCGCCTGTGAAACGGCGCTTGGAGCCACCCGCACACCGCGCCGCCAGGGTTGCCACCTCCGCCCTGCCTGGCGTTGGATGTCTCTCGGCAGCGGAATCGAGACGGCCTGTGCTTGGAGCTGGCCACTAGTGTCGTTGCTCTGCAAATATTTGACTAGTCCACTTCACAATTCATACTCGCCTTCCGTGAGTTCCTATTATTTTAATCATGGGTTCACAATCTTCAATAATGTTTTCCAAATGAAAAAGGCTTTTTAACCATAGATCAATACCTAAATTTGGTTCCTCAAGCAACTCAACATTAAACAATTATCTCCTCTATTAAGAGCAATTAATTTCACAATGTAGAAGGATATCAATAGTAAAGTTAAGGTGGACTGTTTACCAATCTTTATTTCTCAAGACTACCGACTCTGCTTTTTGAAAAGAGATTGGATAAATGGGAACCTTTAGACCTTTGAAGAAAAGTAGTTCCATAGAATTAGTGTTCCCGTATTCAGTTTTAGTGATGTTCTTTCCGCTTCAGAATACCTTAACTTCGTTGCATCTTTCAGCTGCGCCCTTCATATCAGACGCAACAACCTCCTGGTCCTCAATCAAACGCCTCAAACACCCCTTCCCCCCGCATTTACATACGCTACCAATTATCACAAGTAAAACAACCACGTCCCGCATCCTTTGCCGTGAAATATAAATGTGCTCCGCTTCCACTGCCAGAAAGGCTTCCACCAGCGCCTCCGCCAAAGTAATCGCGCCCATTGGCCAAGCGGTTATCTCCGACGCCGCAGTCACACACAGTGTCTGCTCCGCTGTGGCGGCCCGGGGGGCGAGCGCCAGGGTGCGAAATCCGGTTACCCGCGAACAAAAGGCGCAAAGACAAAAAACGGCGCCGGCGCGCTCATAACGTATTCCTCGCGTCACGCCCCGCGAACGGAGCGCTGCGGTGCGGCGCGGCGCTGTGCGGAGCGGAGAGGAGAGGAGAGGAGCGCAGCGCCCGCTTATGGAAATGGACGGCTGCTCCAGCGCGCGGGACTCGCAGGCGCGGCGGCGGCGGCGACGGCGGGGGTGACACGGCCAGCTTGCGGGCGGTCGAGGGCGGCGACGGGTGGCGGGGGATGGCGGGGCGCGCCGGAGGGCGAGGGAAGCGACGTGGCTACGGTGGCGTGCACATTCGTAAGTGCGCCCGCTACGCACGGCATGAAGGTTTTTTGCCCTTTAGTTTTCGGGAAAAAAAATATAATCTGCTTTTGAACTACACGTGAAAGATACAAAAATCCTGTACGCCTTCTCGGAATGTGCCATGATTATTGCAGCAGTAGAAGATTCAGATACATATATCACCTACATACATATGGCTATAATACAGATATTCTACCAGCAAAATTTTCACTTGTTCTATCTCGTATTATTGACTGAAATTAAATTTCACGTGGAAGGTAAATGTATATATTTAGGAGGCGGTGACCCGCTGCGGGAGATACCCGGAGGAAGAAAATTCGGCACATGGAGAACAGGGCTGGAAATCACTTTCATGCGCCACCATCTCTCGGGATATAACATACACTACAATTACGCAACATATTATCATATGTGCTCGGAATGAATACTCACTCACGGAAACGGACGAGGAGGAGCAGCAGAAGCAAGCACCGTATGACGGGGGAATAGCAGCAACAACAACGGTGCCGGTATAAAGTTTTCTTTTACACTTGGGGCAAACTCGCGGCTCTGAGAGTAGCTGGGGATGTTGCGACAGGGTAAAGGGAAGCAAAGCGGAAGACTGATGGCGCGGGTAGAAGGAAGGATGGCGGGACGAGAATTACTGAGACGAAGGTTGCCAAGACGAAAATTAGTGAGGGGAAGATTGCCGGGAAGAAAGTTCGCGAGTAGGAGAGATGATAGCTGGAGGAACTAAAGTTGGTGGAGTTGGTAGAGCAAAAAGCGTCAGAGTAAAAACGTCTCGGAAAGCGAGTAAATGCAAAGGAACGCAGCGGGGCGTGAAGCGGCAGGCTGAATGTAGCGAGAGCACCGGGCGATAGATAGCGGGGTACAGAGTAGGTAAATCGCGGGGGTTCAACGAGGGGGCGGCGGCTCGACCGCTGCGCGCAGGCGGTCGAGAGCGGCGGCGGGCAGCGACGCGTGGCACGGGGTGGCACAAGGCGCTGGCGCGAGGCCCAGCCGCAGGCTGAGGTGGGTGGCTGTTCGGGGCCCGGTTCGCGGGGGCGCGCATGACCGTGACGGCGGGGAGTGGCAGAACCAACACGCAGCGAGATGAGATTGCGACAGGGGTCGCAGCGAGAGGCGAATACTGCGACAGTGCCAGAGATAGGCTCGTCTAGGAGAGGAAGTTACGTTACGTGGGAAGTGGCATGATGTCGCAAGTGTGTATTAATGAAGTACAAAACAAGTCAACGAAGGGGTGGTAGAAAATATTGAATCCACAATATTTTAGATAATAATAGAGTAAGAAAAACATTAAAAATACGTGACGGCATTTTGCAAGTCCGAAGTTCAATGAAATTCTCTTACTTTGTCGTGCAAACTATGAAAAATGGAAATAATCTCGATAAAATAGAGGTAAATACACTTGCTAATATTTTGCTTTAAAGACTACTCTCAGTGATACGTAAGAATTCACACTGGCAAAATAAATGTCCCATATTCGTTTTAGAATATAGAGAATACATGTATGAACGAGAAAATTAAAGTGTAATGCATTTCAATTCAATTTATATTTCCTTATAAAAATTCATAGAAAATGCAATGACCTGTTTCGTGGGAAAACGTTTGAGAGTAAAGAAATCGTAGTATTAAAAATTCTAAATACTTATATAAAATCTTCATTTATTTATATTCGAAAATTCATTTTCAAAATTTTATTTTTGTAGTTTTCGAAACTATTGAGATCTAACATGATCAAAGAATTGTACCAAATAATTTGCAACCAACTGCACGTAAATCATATCAATAAGGGTTACAAAAAGTACTCAAACTGAAAACCACCAAGAATATATTCAGGGCATTATTTAAAAACTATGTTTTCGGGACGCTTTATGTTTCCAAACTGGACTGTACGTACTCTTGTCACACAGTACCTGACTATAATCTCGAAACGTCAGCCAAAGGAATTACACCAGAGATCGAAAACGCGAACTTTCTTATAATGTTTTTATTTATAGGTTGGGTGCATTAAATAAAAACATTGCTACTTTGAGGACATCAAAAATACATTGAATTAACTACGACAAATCGGAATTGAAATGAGTGTTGTAAATTAATGTACAAGATATTAAATTCGACGCCGAGGGAAATGAAAATTAAATATCAGCCCTTGGATTCAACCAACTGCTGTCCGATTCGCTCAGGGTCTGGTGTCCGGTTGCTCTTCCCCGCCGCGCCGGTTCATCCATCCACCGCCCATCGAGCGTCAATCATCGAACCACCTTCGTCCACTCCACGGGGCGCGGAGGGGGCACTCGGGCCGGAAGCGGCACGGCGGGAGAGCGAGCGAGCGAGCAACCTCGTTCCCGCCACCGCCGCCGCACTCGTCACGCGCTTGTCAATAGCAGCCGGCGGCGCGGCGGGGCGGGGGAGGCGGCCGGCAGTGGCGTGGCGGTGGCTGGCGGGGTGGGGTGATGTGGTGCAGCGGGGGTGGGGGGGATGGCGGCGGGCGGCGGCGGCGGTGGTGGGCTGGTGGTGGGTGGTGGTGGTGGCGGTGGTAGCGGTGGTGGGTGGTGGTGGTGGCGGTGAGGGTGGCGGCGTCGGGGGTGGCGGCAGGGGTGGCGCGGGGGTGGCGGCGGGGGTGCGGGCGGCGGGGTGGCGGCGGGCGGGGGTGGCGGGTGGGGGGGTGGCGGGGGGGGTGGCGGCGGCGGGGGTGGCGGCGGCGGGGGTGGCGGCGGCGGGGTGGCGGCGGCGGGGGTGGCGCGCGGCGGGGGTGGCGGCGGCGGGGGGTGGCGGCGGCGGGGTGGCGGCGCGGCGGGGGTGGCGGCGGCGGGGGTGGCGGCGGCGGGGGTGGCGGCGGCGGGGGGTGGCGGCGGGCGGGGTGGGCGGCGGGCGGCGGCGGCGGTGGCGGGGGTGGCGGCGCGGGGTGGGCGCGGCCGGGTGGCGGCGAGCGGGGGGTGGGCGCGGCGAGCGGCGGGGTTGGCGGCGGCGGCGGCGGCTGGCGCGGCGGCGGTGGCGGCGCGGCGGTTCGGGTGGCGGCGGGCGGCGGGTTGCCGCGCGGCGGTCGCTGGCGGGCGCGTGCGGCGGCGGTGGCGGTGGCGGCGGGGTGCGCTGCGGCCGGCGTGTGGCGCGATCGGCGTGGCGGTGGTGCGGTGGCGGCGGAGTGGCGGTGGGCGGTGGTGGCGGTGGCGGCGGAGGTGGCGGTGGCGGCTGTGGCGGCGGAGCAGCCCATCGGCGCTGGCGCCCGCCACGTCGCCCCCTCGCACGAGCCAAACGTTGCCCCGAGAGCGCATCCGACAGCGATTGCTGGCATCCAGATTCATGATGACGGGGTGCATAAGAGCTGTTTCACAGGGTACAAATGGAATCTTAAGCCAGGTACCCTACAACAGGGATTCCCACACGGCCATACGCATTGCAGGCGGAACGTGGGGTAATATGGGTACAATCCATATTGAAATAAACGAACTATAGTTAAAATGAAAACTGAAAACTAATGCGCCAAATGTACAGATTTGAGCTTGCAATGATTAATATTTTAACAGAAATTCTATTGATAAAATCTTCAGATCTTCATTCAAAAAAACTAAAATTGAGCAACCTTGTTCACATAGATAAAAGGCTAACGTGCGCCAAACCATCAATGACACAACTCCAATTTAGTAATTGCTGGATGTTGTTGCCAGACATTTATTCAGAGCCGGGCCAATGTTTTTAAAGTCGATTTTAGAGTCTGGTCACATGAAAGTTCAGTTAAATTCTTCTTAATTTGATGGTACTTTCACTTCTTGATGTAGTCCTTTCCTGACGTCGGCTCTTGACTACCGTTCCGTAGCCCACAGGTTGGGAACCGCTAGTATAGTGACATAGACTCCATAAGTTTGAGTTCACTTCTAAAATGAAATCCAACATTCCTGTACATTTTCAAGTGGTTCTACCCGGTGACGTAAAGATTGGCAAACCCTTTCCTCTCCAAGTTCAAAAAGGATTTTGTTTTGTGGCGTGCTATTGCTCCTTCTTGTAAACGTTCATAATAAGACATACGAAAAATTACAGCGAAGAGGTAATATTTAAACAGATGTAGAGTGTCTCATATTCATGTACTTAGATCGAGTTTTAAAATGAAGTACTTTCAAAGTTAAGTTAATATGATTCACAACTCCTCAAATATAAATGATACATTCTTATTCACACATACGATGAAGCTCTTTCTATTTCATTACTCTTATATTATCATAATTTTAAAAAACAATCACATAATATTTTTTTGAGATAGTGATTTAAAGTGACTATTTTAAACTCTTTTTCCCGTGACTTGGAAAACATTATGAATTCATGAACGTATTTGCGCTACTACCAATATCCATATCATTAACAAAATACCAGAGAAGGGTTTTATATAAATAAAATATTTATTTGCCATAACATTTTAAAATGAGAATAAATTAAGAAAATATTGACAAATAAATATACACGCATTAATTTTAAAATATTTACATTTTTTATAAGTAGTGTAGCTTACCATTACAAATACTGAACTAAAACTATGCAGGAAACAAAAAAAATGCCAAAAAGATAATTTTTTTAACAATGTGATTCATAACTAAAACCGGGAAACCATGCATCCGGTCACATGAGAAGTGTAAATGATTCCTTTGGGTGCCCAGGAACTCCGGGGAAATATAATACAATGAAACAATTTCGATTTTGACAGAAAATGCCAAAATTTGATTATGTTAATCCGCGATTTCACATCCGTGGTGATAACAGAAATCACACTCGGAACTCCTTGAAACACAGCAGACGTCGTCATGCGACGAGGAAGAAGCAGCTTCGGTTTTGATGCGGGCCACTACTTTTGGGCTACAAATATATGTTTGAGTACAACTACAACTCAAAGAGGGCTTTGACGTCATTCTATAGTGTATGTTAATCAGCTGGAGCGATGCTGCGGTCAGCAGTGCCGTGCCGCCAGCAGCGGCGGTCAGCAGATCCGTTGTAGGGTTCTCGGAAGCCCCGGCACAGAATGTCCAAACAGGGCCACTAACTGTGATTGCCTAACATGAAATCAGGAATTTTCAATCTAAATAAAGAGAAACGTGCTAAATTATAAAACATCCTTAATTGTCAGTAACTATACATAAGTAATACTAGGAACTTTATAAGAATCAACTTAATATGCAACATGAATTTAAAACGTTTTTCCTTAAATCGAAACATAAAAATTGGTCTTCTGGTGACTTTTTGAAATAAGTCCCACCGTCGAAACGCTGTACAGAGTTTTTGGGAATATTATTTTTCAGGAATTAAGTTCCAATCACAGGAAAAAATAATTCTAAAAAAACCTTGTCCTGAGGTAGAAAAAATGAGCGATGTGAAGAAAACGTGGGTAGTATGTAGATGCACTCAAAAATAATATAATTGTAACCATAACACAAACATCAGTACCTATAAACATAACTTACCCCACTTCTTACAAATATAATATCATGTATACAATACAAGTTTCCGAATGAAGCAACACACATTGCAAATTATCAATTTTTGAGTGCTCAGTTTCCTATATTCCTCAGATGAAGCGTTACTAGTGGCCGAAGCAAGAGGTCTGCAGCAGAATCGATGGAACAAGAACTTTTGATACGCTCCATCACAGACAGCACACTTTTCTTCCCTTCTTGTCCACTTCGCTCCTCTATTAGCTTGTCGGCCCGGGGCTGCCGCCTAGCCGCCCACCCACCGCCCACACCCTCCCGCGCCGTTGCAGCCACACAGTGCCAACGTCTCAATCCACAAAGTCAAAATCCCGTTTTCCTACTCATCGGATTTAAATAACAAAATTGTTTTCTAATAAACTGTTCCTTGTAGACTAGTCACCATATAACGAATTATCATATGTAACTAATGTTATAATCTACACAAGGAACAGGAAGGACCAACTAAACTTCACTAAACCGAACTGTACAATTTGCTTCCACCTTTTGGGGTATTTTTCATTTATTATTTTCTTCGAAAAGCACTTGCAATACTAGGTTTCCACGAAAAAATACAAATGATTACAACTCGGTACTTCATCAGCACATACTTTCTCGCATCATTTGTTACGGATATGCAACCATATTTTCTTTTTAATTTATCCGCACAGAGATTAGAATTCTGGTTCTTCAAGTCAACAAGCCAGGCATCGTTATCGCTACACTGCCAGTCACACGCAGAACTCAACATTCCCTGCGCTTAAAACACTAGTAGTTTCTCGCATTATTTCCAACTCATGCAATTTTCAAAAATTCAGGAAGTTCAATGAAAATTGGACCTGAGCCATTCTTCTAAGCGTCCTTTACTCTATGCGAAGAAATATTAAAACAAAAAACGTAAGCAGTTTTTAAATTATTATTATTATTATTATTATTATTATTATTATTATTATTATTATTATTATTATTATTTTATTATATTATTATATATTATTATATTATTATTATATTATTATTATATAATATTATTATTGTTATTTTTTTACAAATCGAATTCAACCTTAATTTACATAAAAATGCAGTTTTTACTAAACAAAACTCGCACAGAATCGTATTTAAAAATATAATTTATTCAGATCAGATTTCTTTATTGACAGAAAAATCTCTATCATATGTACTTTTGCCATATTATTATTATTATTATTTTGCAATTTTCGAATATACTTATAGTTACAGAACACACTTTCAGTTTTCACACTAGCAGTTTCTAAGAAAATAATATTGTTTATAAATTTCCTATATTTCGCGCAAAACCACACGAAAACTAACTCATATTTTAGAAAACAATTGACTTTATATCACGATCAGTCTTTGAGAAGCAGAAGAATAAATATCTTTCTACCATTACAATATTGAAGATAATGTCAATAAAATTTTGAAATTTTAAAATTTTCAAAAATTTAAAGATGTTAAGGAAGATGTTTCTTGAGAAAATTTTGAAAATGTTGAGGCTTCATATAAAAAAAATAAAATTCAAAACTTCTATTTCTAATTGACAGGACTTCGAGATTGATCACAGAATATCAATTTTGGAGAAAATCGTCTTAACGGTTTAAGTTCTACACACGTAAAGATGAACAGACAGACGGCGGAACAGACATACGGACGTTTTTCCGTAAATCGATTTTATGGTACCAAGGAACCACAAAATATCGATTCTGGCTGTTCAATGTGATGGAGGAAGTAATGTTCTACATATAGGAACAAAATTTATCTATTTTCTCGTAACCAGTACCAGTCAATAAGAGTCTTTCTGTAGAAAATTCGTCGATATCTGTCGCAATATTACAATATTTTTTCTTTACTACGTACAACATAGCAATTTGAAAAAGTAATAAAAAAAGACACGATAAGTGACCCTTACCATCTACATTATACTTATGCTACCTCTGATACTAGTCATAATTTTGAGGTATTGGACCTGTGTTCGCTACAAATAAGTGTTCTACAAATTTTCTTCTTCCTCTTGTTCTTCTCCTCCTTATTCACGAATGAACATTATCTGTCCATGCTTCACCCATCGCGACGAAATATGAATTTCTGCCCGGCAGCATACCGAATATCCAGCACTGTGCACCGCCACCCGCACTCGCCAACTTTCTCGCCGCAGTCGCCGACGCGTGGGTTTCTACAATCCTTTTCTAACCCTCCGCCAATTGATCACTCGGGAGGCGGGGAGCGTCTTCCTTTTTCTGCGAGAGCGCTCGGAGAAGGCCGCTGCCGCCGCGCGAACCGAGACGAGATCGAGATGAATCGCGAAGCCTGGCTCTGGGAATCCCCTTTCTCGCGGTCAGAGGTGAGCAATAGCCTCTCCTGGACGTCGGATGCAGCGGAGGGGAGGATGCACGGCGTCGTATGCGCATCTCGCTAGCGAGAGGGTTCTATCTGGAAGAAACGCCGGAAAATTGAATTCAAACTCCCCTTTGTGTGTGAGTCGAGAGAGAAGTAGCGATTTAGTGAGCGAGTTCTATTCTGAATGTCCGTCGAAAATATAGGATATCAAACGCAACTCATATAAGGGGGGGGGGAGTTCGAATGTAAAGAGATAAATCGTGGAATTCAATGGGGAGAAATTTGTTCCTTAAGATGTGTGTGTATGCAGGCACCTACTATGCACCACCCTCATAACTTGTAAACGGTTTACGATCTCGAAATGAAGCATTCGTCCTACATTGCGGAATCATTAGTAATACGCCTCACAGATGTTGATTTGAACACGATTTTGTAATATTTTTAATATGATCTCGTTTGAGATAACTACGTCTTTTAAGTTTCCGAGAAATTGAAACATCTTTACTTTTTAAAATAAAACTACCGACTTTTTACTAACAATGGATAGATCATAAAAAGAGGAATGCAACGATGTTTCATTTGTTAACGTTTTTATAGTCATTTGAAATTTTTTGTGGCCTTTCCAACGGTCGCCTTACATTTTCCAAAAGGCGCCTCACGTCAATACAAGAAAACAATATTAGAACAACTTCACCGGAAATTCTACCTTCCGACAGAAGATAGGGACCAACGTCTAACGATTCGCACTCCCGCGCACTGTTCCGTCGCCGCTTCGCGAGACCCGTGCCCTCTGCCGCGAGCTGCAGTCCGCGCGGGGCGAGTGATCGGGGCTTTCGCCGCGCACGCCGAGCTCCGGCAGAGCGAAAGCCCCCGGCTCCCGAGATGCACCGCGCGCAAGTCGCCTCCAGGGTGCAACAACGGCTTTTCGAAGAGCCGTGTCTGGGAACATGGGAGCGCAGACCTCCATGGCACGAAGTCCACATTCCTTTCAGCATATACCAAATTCAATGATTTTCATAGAAGTTTTCGTTTGGTTCTAAATCTTACTGAGTTTCGACTCTAAATAACTGTGTTATGAATAGTTCTTAAGATCGATGTTGCTTACTTTCTTGAACAATCTTCGTTGCCTTCGGAGGACAAAACTAGTCGTAATGAAGATTCAACTTAAATTGCGTTTAGTTCAATAACTGTTTTGAGCAAAGTTCCTACTATAATTAATGGCAGATAATTGTCACAATCAAATATAATTTTCGACATTAAAACAAGAGTATTCAATATGTTTTTATCTCTTCAAAAAATCCAAAAATCCTTCAAAATTTACGAATGTTCTGTCCAAACGAATCTGTTAATCTCACGGACGTTGGCCTGTCTGGAGTATCTGTCGGACCCTTGGAGTATCTGTCGGTCCGGAGGACTTACAGTGGAAGCGACCTTGCCCACTCGTGTGGCCGACAGCACACGCTCGAAGCTCTCGCCTTCCACCTCTGGGCTTCGGTGTATAATTCCAGGTCACTCTGTATCGAATCTGCGGTGGACAAAATTGGTTCGCGGCAGAGTTTCATCCGCTAATTTTGTTTCCGCGCACCTCTCATTATGCCATCTGATCAAGCTCCATTCTCAAAATTCAACGTTCAAATGTCATACTAAACAGTCGCAATTCTCTCCATCGGGGAGCTGAAGTGCAACCTGGTGAATGATGCCATCGTGACTAATGAGTTGTAAAACTATGATTCTGAGTTGACTATGTGGTTCTGAGCGTTTTTGATGTGCATTAATGTCCTTTATGACGTTCATATCAGCAGATTTCCGCCTTATTCTCGTAAAATTAATGAACCCTCTAAGACTTTAACATGTTTCAATAACTTTCGTCGCATTACAACTCTTACATTCAGAACATATTAATATACTATACTGTTAAAAATCATGGTAAATAATCAAACAGCCCTGTTGAGATGATGACGTTCACTGAAGTTTAAGTTTTACCATTTTAAATTTAATATTTAGCTGGTTATGAAGTCATGCATCGGAATAGCTTCTACAACTTATCATTCCAGACCGCGTCTTCAGTCTCATCTTCAATGGAAAGTAAACACTAAAAAATGTTTTATAGCAAAATGTAGAAATTAATATTGCACATCACGCAGTCCCATCATAAATTAATAACGCGACTGCATTGAAAATTCTTGACACATCCACGAGTCGCAACGAATAAGCCCCATCATTAAAACGTCCACCATCTTTCACTGAAATGTTTCAAAACCGGCTTCCATTATTCAGTGCAGGCCATCGATTTACAAGTGCTTCTGAGGCTCGCACTACACGAAACAAACACTGAAAACTAATACGCTTACTTCGTGGTCGCTGTATCGTCTGGCGCCTGGGTCTCGTGACTCGTGTTGCGGTCGTGCCTTGTCGGGTCATCGCGTCGTGTCGCGTCGTGTCGCGTCGCGTCGCGTCGCGTCCTCGGCGGCGGGGCCGGCGGAGCGCCGCGTGAGAGAAAGGGCGCGCGAGCGGACGATGCGCCGGATAAGGCGCGCGCCAACGCGGAAGCAGCCGCGCGGGCGCGGGGCTCAAGCACTGCCTTTGCCGCCTTCGTTACATACGTGTGCGGGCGGCGGAACGCTACGAGCCAACTGTGAGGACACGTTTCGCGGACAAGACAACAACAACAACAACAACAACAACAATAATAATAATAATAATAATACTAATAATAATAATAATAAAATTTATGTAAGAATTCGCTAATCTAGAATGTCATTCAAAAACCTGGAAAGTGAAAGACATTGCTTTTTTTGGAACAGCCCACATTTTGCGCAAAGTACTGTAGGGGCACCGAGAGTCCCTACATCTATTCCTTAGGAAGCAGGTTGCAACCTCGCAGAGATTTTATATTGAACCGACTCATATCATTAGTTGTGAACTAACGGAATAAAGAAAATAATAATAGCAACAATAAGAACAAAAGGTAATTTTGTAAAAATTAATGATTATGGTTATCCCACAAGTATTTGGGACACACTGGACCATATCCAGGGATGTAACTAAACACTTGAATACTCCAGGTCTTAATGCGGGTCCTACATAACTGCCAAAGGCCTCACGGCTCGGATCTGCCCGTATCAGGAATACATTGTTTTGATATTTCTTGTTTAAGACCCGCATCTAGAAACGTTGCAACCATGCTAACACACGAGGTAACCAGACGATAAAAGCAATAATAATTTCACAAAACGAGAGATTTATCTAAAATGCTTAGCGGGGAGACTCCCGAAACATTAACTTGAACGTTTCAACTGATTAATTGTGTCAACCCAACTACAAATTTTACCACTCAGTCGTATATATTAGTATAAATAGAAATTATGCAACATTATGTGTGAGATATCTGTTTATTAATACGTGGGTTCTCATGATGAGCTTTAAGTACGATTTCCCGTTAGATTCTCTAACTTGAAGTTGTGTTCCGCCACATCTTGGTTGCGCAGTCCTGGAAACTGTGGCAACGCTGGCAATTAGCTCATTGTCGTGGTAGGTCACGCCATAAAGGCGTTTCGCGCCGCGTCTGTTATGCCTCCATCGAAACAAAAGTGGACAGATTAGTAAAATTATCGCTGTCATAAAAGATTATCACAAGGCATTTGCAGTTGCGCGGATAATTTGTTGGATCACAGAATCTCAGATCTCCTTCAACAAATATATGAAGTTCCATATATTCCATTCTTCGTGAAATATCTAACGGAAGAAATCTCTGAATAATGCAAATTTTACTGATTCATCCCAAATTATGCATTACACTTGTAATTGGAATTTAAAATTATTGTTCAGACAAGTAAAAACTTTTCGAACAGATGATTTCGTTCCACAGGAAGTCGTACAGACCAAAATAGAGATGTTTCCAGATTCGTACCTCTTTCCACATATTCCAGCTTCGTAGCATTTCACATATTGCAACAAAAATTGAGGTCAGTAAATCTCCGCGCCAGACGTCAACCCTCTGGCGTCCTGCCACCGGGGAAGAGCAGCCCAATTAAACAGATTACGTCGTCGTGTTTTGATGGCCAGCTCTGATGTCGATTCCGTTTTCCGCGTGGCTCGCTTTCAAGGAAACGTAAAAATATACCACGCGGCGTTAAAATACACATATTTTACATCTGTAGCGTTTCCCCAGTGCACCGCTTATATTTGTCGCAAGGCTACGGACCGCGGTATCTGGCAGCCGTTTCTATTGCTTTATTTTCCACGGACATCCGGCACATTACCGTACGCCAACTAGTTGTTTAAATGTAGGAAGAACGAAGTGTTATGCGGTGTATGTGAAACACCAAGAGGTAAAAAAAAGGCGATCGGAAAGAAAGAGACCATCGTGTTGGAAACCGGTCGCAAATACCCGCGTAATGAGACGGGCCGGTCCCCGATGAAATCGAACCCCGGTTCTCACGGGTGCGGGTAGGAGGAAAGTTCGTCAACTGGCCATCGACCGCGATGTTTCGCCCACCGCCCAGCCGAGCCGAGTGCGTACGTCAGCGTAAAGAAGTGGCCAAACTGGACTGACGAGAAAGAATTGAGCTAACCCTCCCACCCCGCGGTCAATTGCAAGTGACAACCACTGTCAATCCAGTGCTAATATTAAATTAGCAGAACAAAGCGCAGTTATAAAAAAGTTCATTGTTGAATAAAGCATAGCAATCTTCATTGTTAATTAACACCGATACACTCGCATTATCTAATTTATTGCCAAGAGGTAGAAACAATGAAAAGTCGTAAACACAAGCAGACAGAAAAAAGGAAGTATTTTACCAGCTATAACTTGTTTTAAAGTAAAAATAAAAACATGAAACAGAAGGATGTCTGATCTGTACTTGGAACATTTGTATAATTAGATTACATAAAAAAGTCGTTTATCAAAAAACGACGAAAGACTTGTTACTTAAGAGTGGCATACATTTTCTCGTATTAGTTTCCTATTCTCTTCGACAACTAAAAAGCTACCAGGGCCTTTAACGGTACCCACCTCTCCTTTTGAAGAGCACCTTCGCACGCCCCGAATGTCTAATCCTTTCTCGATTCTGAACCTTCACATATTTGCCCGTGGTATTCCTTGGCCCCACCTTGCTGCTTTAATCACTGTTCTGGTATAAGGTTTGGAATGCCACCCTGTTACGTACCCCAACATAAATGAAAACATTCATGCCGTACGTGAGTGTCAAACCCACAAGGTTAAAAGTTCACGTACATAGGCTCATATGCCTCCTGCCCCTATCGCTTGACCGTACTAATACTAAACGTGTTACGGTTTTGAAATATGAAGTTTGATAAAAGCAATAATATAACCATTATTCACTTTCGTAAACATCTTCTGCCTTTAATGTGTATCGTAATACTGATTCTATGTACCTGAAGCTTTCTGAAACATTCGTTTCCATAGCAACAGTGCAAACAAAGTTATTTTACCATAAAAATCTAGTAACAACGTACTCGGTAATCAACAATTTTCTCAAAATAAGCTAACCAGACACAAAAGTTAGTAGAACATAATACAAAGAGCCTGTTAACCAAATGGTTTAGTTCATGTACGAGTAATATTCATATTGGGGAAATTGTGTTTTATTAAAAATATTTTTTTAACTATTTTTGGTCAACTAATAGAGTGGATTTTCAACTTTAAGAATATTAGAGAAAAATAAAACTTATATTTCAAATTTTCTTGGAAAAATTTGGAGTTCTTTGAGAAAATTTCCCATTCAGCATTTATAATAATGCGGAATTTTGAGCTCATTTTCATCCCAAAGCATTGATTTTTCGAGAAACTTCATAAGACATCATTTAAAGCACATGTACTCGCAAATGCAATAATTTATAAAAAAAGCCAGTAGTCTAAAAACAATTAAGGACGATGGAAGATGTATAAAAAATGCATTTGTGTAACTTCTGAAAAATAAAAAGAATACGTCAAAAGCGTCTATGCCATGTTTTCAGCGTGTTTAGTACTATCCCTTCAAAAAGTAAATAGAGCCGTTTTCAGAAAATCTTGTTTTTAATATTTGTTTTAAATATTGCCTATATTTCACTTAAAATTGCACAGATACTACCAATAGTTTTAAAAAATGTACTGGAGATTAATAAAAACTAATTGAGGAGTACATATTTTATTTGAAGAAAAAATATGTCTCTAATAAGGTAGCTGAACGAGGGAGTTCAAAAAAGTGTCAAGCTTGTATTTTTCGAAAATTCAAGAGTTACAGAGGAAATTGAACCTATGCCATTTTAGATGCAATAGACGACTTCTTTATTAGACCTAACGAGTATTAGCCTTTTTATCCATGGACCTAACGACCTGAAACCGCCATCTTTATAAATGTTCTTCACTCTATTGCTTTGAGAAATTTAAAGAAAAGGTTTGGAGCTATTTTTGAGAACATTTTAAAAGTATTCCAGAGTATGTGTATTATTCCAAAAATTTAAAGAATTCTTTCTAAAATCGCAGGGGCTTCTTCACGTGGGCATATCGATTGGGAAAAGTGCTTTATGGAAAAAATCTCATGATTAGTGTATGCGGTAGTGTCGTTCTCAGAAGGATAGACGGAGGGACGAACGGACGGCCATTAAAAAAACAAACGAAAAAAAGAAAATACTTTTTCGGTATACCAAAATGTGCGTTTTTGTTATTTCTTGGAATCGATTTTCTGCATCACATAACTTCCATTGTACTATGTATAAAACTTTGTATATACGTACGTACATGAGAAAATAAAATTGCTAGGTATGAATGTACAGTTGCAATTTATTACGAGCGAGACACGAAGAAAACTTCCTCGTTCATCAACCTCATGGCGCCGATTACAGGTTGTGGAAACGACTGCAGGTACTACAGGGAACGGGATGAGGAATGAGACGGTGTTAAGTACGCTACGAGACTGAAGGTTCCAGAAAAAAAATGCTATTTTCATTCGATTTGGATTACGTGTCTCTCACATGATTCGTTTCCAAATAAGACCGCATATTCTCACCAAATATGCAATTATTGATGGAAATTTCTGAAGAAATGAACATAATGTTTAATGATCCTTTGATTCCCAAAACTGTTATGCTCTCACGGTCGCGTTTCATGCTTTGTAGCGCTCGACGTATCATGCATTATTTTACCTTGGAGATGCAATATATTCAAGTCATAATACTTCTATTAACAAGGTAGTAACAAATTATGAAATAAGACCCTCGAGGTCGTGAACCACTTTCTCCTATTAGCCGAAGTAATATAAGAACGCACTAATCTTTCTGTGCTAATGGCAAGTTAGAGTCGGCTCTACCTACAAAATAGGACTCTCAAATGTATTATTACTACGTTCAATAGTAAACACTGTTGAGGAACAACTGTTAGGGGAAATATGCTCAGCGGCTCATTAAAAAAAAAAAAAAAAAAAAAAAAAAAAAAAAAAAAAAAAAAAAAAAAAATCAGAAAGAAATTGAAGATTGAGTTAAAACGGCAATTAAGAGTTATTTTTATCCAACGGCACGAAGGATGTATAATAAAAACCTTTCTACCTTGGAGTAAGAAGGTTTCCCAGCCCTGAAACCCTTCACACCAGTGATAGAGTTTTAAAGATTGAGAAACCAAATGATTGAGTGTGTTACATTCCGTACAAAGGTACTTAAAAACCACTAACGATGTGTCGGTCACTAACAATGTCTCAATGCTCACAGAGAGTTCACGCAACACACACATATTTCGGTATTTGTAAATTTAATAGTTATTTGAAACTGGCAGGTATTAAGGTATTTATATTCATTCTTATTCATTTATAAGGTTCATTCATATAAGCAATTATTTTGACATTCATTTCCGCCACATTCTACTGAGAATTGCAATCGGCGAGTAACATGCAGAAATGATTCGCATTCCTTTCACTAACTGCTGTTAACTTGAGATGAATCTATGGAGCTCCTACAATTGTGTCATTTCTCCAACAAATGAATGTCTACATGACAATAATTTATGTTGCTGTAATGAAAGAAAAAAATATTTACATGAATTAATATTTTATTAAAAGCTAAGAATTGACAGCATGATAAAACCAAATATCGCGGGCTCTTTGATATTGACGATTGATATCTTTGATACTGATCGACATTGCTTTCGACAAGCACGCCTCACTTAACATCTCTCACATGGACTTCATTTTAATAGTCTGACACTTGGAGATTATTCGTATAAATTCCTACAATATTATTTTTAGTACCGATATCGGAACAAACTAAATAACTCATCAGAACAACCTCTAACTGTCCTTACTGAACTGACACTTTCGAGGTATATAAGCAGTTAGCGCTGCAACTCATTAGGGTGGCAGAAAAATGCCTACATTTCGCGGAGAGAACCAATCGATTTTCGACGATGCTCAAAACAATGGTTCATTGATCGTGTCCAAATGAATCTGCAATGTTTAAATAACTTTTGCGTTTGCACAAGAAAAATGAGGGTCCATAAAGAATCAATTAAAGCATATAAATCAGCACGAGTACGCTCGATCAAACAACAATGGTGCGTCACAAACGACCATACAGCTCTAGGACCGCTTTCTTAATTCAACGATAGCCTAGTCCAGGCAAACCGTCCGGAAACAGACTTCGGGGCGTGAAAGTCTGCTTCTGGCCGTGGAAGGCTTCGGTGTAGTGGAGCACTCGAAGTCCAACCACTCCACACCACACCACACCACTCCACCTCCATCCTCCCCCTGCAGGAGAACGTTCATCAGCAACTCCTGGAGCGTGCTCCGGCGGGGTTCGACTCTCGCCTTCGCCGTATGCGGGTCACACGCTCGCACGCTCGCACGCTCGCACGCTCGCGCGCTCGCTGGCTCCCGCGAGTCCCGCAAAGCACCGCCCGGCCGTTCATTTTATGGACTGTCAGCGATAAACGCTGCGGCGGCCATTGCGCCGATTACAGGCCGTGGAAACGCCGCCTGCAGGTACTACAGGAAACGAGGGGGGGGAGGGGGGGAGAAGACGACGTTCGGAATGAGACGGTGGGAGAGGGAGGCGATCAATGTAACGCCAATACAGTTAATGACCTGAAAGTACATGATAGAACTCTACTTACAGAAAAGTGGCCTCTGGAAAGTATAAATAACCTAGACGGGGAAAAAAATACTTGAAACAAACTCACTGCTATGCAGTTTCATGTTTGCAACAGATTTTCACCGTAAACTCCACTTAAAGAATATCCTCCTGTACGTAATAATTGATAATATTATGATTTTAATAACAATTAACAACTATAGAAATTTCGTTTTCCCTCAGCCATGAAATTCTCAAAGATCTTAGCGACATTACCAAAAATAACTAGACGCTAAAACAGCACACATTTTCTCGCATTATTTCTAACTTTTGGAATTTTCTAAACTTTAGAGATCAACAAAAATGAGACCTGGATCATTTCTCAGCAAGAAAGAAATGTTTAAAGAAAGAAAAATCCGCTGTCTGAGGACCAAGTTTAATTAAAATAATTGGAATCTTTTTTGAGAAAATATTGAAAATTTGTTGTGGTTTCATGTAAAGTACATACCTCTCAGAACGAAAATATTGATTACAAACTCTCAGAGCCTGGAGTTCGTTCAGGTGATTCGGAGAATATCAATTTTGGAGAATATCTTCTGAATAGTTTCGGGAACTAGCGATGACCACAAACGGGCGGATGGACTGAGTGAGTGAGCGAGTGACCGAACGATTGACCGACTGACGAACGTTTTGCCATCAATCAACTTTTTGGTATCAAGGACCCACAAAACTTACACAACACGTTAAAGTAATTTCCTAAATATATGAACAACAGTTTTATATAGATTGCCATCAGAGACCGGCAATAAAGAGATTTTCAATTGCAAAATCGCCTATTTTTGTCGCACAATAATTCGTACATTCTCTTTACCAGGTACGTAGTAAGGCGAGAACGTAAAATTGTAAACAAGAAAACTAATTTACTAGGAAAAAATATTGTATTACAAAAATATGAGTTAATATGGAACAATTAAAAGTTTTAGAATAATCTACAAATTAATGAAAGTATTTTAAGAGAAATTCCAAGTGAAAGCAAACAAGTGCTGCAAGCAGTCCACAAGGTAGCGGGGGTCATAATCGAATTAACAGTACACAGAAAACTAATTGACATCTATTAGAAGCTTTAAGAGCTCCGTGCAAGCGCTGCCGATTGTACTAATATGCCCACCCGGAGTATGCAACATAACTCTCCCCGTCACCTACACTTCTGAATCGTGACTTATAATAGAGAGACGGGAGTAGCTAGTTAGAATGCACTAGAAACGAACACATGCAATTCTGTGCTTACTGCAAAAATATGTAAATATTTATGAAAATGAAATATTAGATTTATGATAAAGGATCTCTTTTCAGAGTCATGGAGTTTAAGACTTGGGTCTTGAAATCTACTTTGGTATGGATTTAAGTAGGAAAACAAGTTTTGCAATCATTAACACGCCCTGTTAAGTATACCCTGCTATAATGCACAAGGAAAATAAAAAGAAAACTGACTTACTTTTAACAGGTTAATATTAACAGAAAGTATTATTTTCATACGGTCAAAACATGGATCAAAACTGGTCATTCTTGTTACTGAAGTGAAGAGTATCGTCGTTTATTCTCGCTTGTGGTGTGATTAAGAGGCTTTCAAGAAATATGTCGTGGAGTTAATGGCCTACGCACTATTGTGACTTTTTGTAAAACATTTTTTTAGCTATGAAGCAAACTCAATTCGAGCTTACATCTTAATTATTGCACAATATTTTGAAAACATTAACAGATGTATTTAATTTGTTAAAATGTTTACAGTTTTCTGAAAATAAATAATTTATCGGGGAGAAAGGGAATACTTTTTCATTGTTACCATCAACAAATCAAGTAATCTTTACATTCCACATTGCAGACATTGCGCTGTCATCACGTGTTCCACGATTATATCGTCAAAAAATGTCATTAGCCTGTGATGGCGTATTGAGTTTATACCCCAGATAAAAGCAACTGGCCAAGCCTCTCGCATGCGTAGGGAGCCCAAGGACCGCGTCAAGGCAGACGTCTAGCCGGAAAGTCGTTGCTGGACTGTATCTTTCCACCCGAGAGGCGGAACAAGGCGCAAGCGCTTATCTCGCGGGCGACGCGGCGTGGCGTCGGGGCGGGTGGTTTACGATCGCACGCCAGCAGACGCCGCATAAGCCGCCTTCTCAACACCTCCAACCCCCCCCCCCCACACACACACACACACTTTTCTTTACTTCCCTCGACAGTAGACCAGTTGTGAGGGAATTTATTAATTTATGTAGGCCGCTCACACTAATAAGAATATAGAATAATACTAGCACATGCAGCACTTTGCAGCAGTAAAGTGCGGCTGGACAAAACCATACAAAATGATTTTTTCCCCGCACGTATCACGCACACAACTCAAGAACAATAAATAAAATACGCTTGTATAACACTGCAATAAATGGAATTCGTATTCAGCGACTCCTAATTTATCAAAATAATGAATGTAGTTCAAATGTAATGCGTCTTAAAATTTTCATAATTTGAGAAGCACTACATCAAATGTTTAAATGACGACAAGTTCACATTCAATACCTTCGAAATCAAAAGAGGACAGATATTTTAACGCTTGGGGCGCTGTTAACTCACTGAGCACTCCACCAAAACTCACGCGTCCTCTGTGCACACATCTGCTGGCTGAGACGCAAATTCGTGAAGATGGCCTCTTGACAAGCCGTGTTTAACTCTTCAGAGACTTGCAGATAAGAGAAATACACGGAGATGTGGAAATTAGCGTCGTCTTTGGAGAAGTTTATGATGCGGCGTTCTAGATGGAATTTCCATTCGTAAATTACTTCTACAAGCACCATAAAACGAATTACGTATTGCACTTCCATTAATATTTCACGAGTATAAGTAATTCAATTCAGAAGCAATTCAGATATATTACTTTGTTCTTTATATTTGTGTATTCCCTTATGTGATAATAACACTGTTCTCGACCTTTGAAAAAAGTAACCGTGAGTTCTAAGCTATTAGTAATGTTTTTATTATGTTGAGCGAAAGAAAACAATACTTGAATTAACACATAAAGAAAAAGAAAGAAAATTCCTTTCCTGGAAAATTACCTTAACTACTTTTATTTTGACATCAACCAGAATTTCGCATTTTATGGCACCTACAGAGGTGACCTATATTAAACCCCTTCCTGATGCACCAAAACACTGGAAAAGCAGAATTCCCGTCAGTGCTTCAATGCAATCGTATGTTACAATATGAAGTCTGACAATCCCCGCACAATAACCTTCATCCATTCTGCCCGGACACCAAACACATCAGAAGCCAATGCCGTTGTTTCTTTGAAGTTCTTTTTACACGATGCAAGGACCTGTCAGATTGAAGGAGATTTATAACGTGCACTTAAGTCGCAAGCACACTCTATACCCCAACGCCTTTCACGTGAACTTCATAACTTGTCCCTCTTTCGGATGCTTTGTATCTTTTTTTAAGATCATAGAACAATATTTTCACCCCTGAAAGAGTACTTTGAACGACTTTTCCTCTATGTTTTTCTTTAGTGGTCTCTTTATTCAATTGTAAAAAAAAAGTAGAATATAGAAGACCTATTAGGAGGTACAGATAAAAAGACAGAAGTTCTCTTTGGAAGATGTACGGCTAGTAAATATTGTACTCGGAAACGTCTAATAAGCTGGAGATTATGATATAATAAATATGATTTCCATATGATATAATAAATATGTCACCATCAAATGTCCATTTGCTGGAAGGTGTAAAGGTGGGAAAAATAAATTCCGCACATGTATTGCAAGACGTGACTTTTTTTAACAAGTGTATATAATAATTCAAAATAACCCCTATTTAAGCCTGGGTCTCTTGATTTATGGCCGGTTGCAATGAAAAGTAACCAATCAAGACGACAATGCTTTAAATGGTTTCTCAGTAACATATTAACAAGGTTATATTAAAGACATTTATTGTGAGCACCATTTTTCCGACATAATTGCCAATACAAGGTGACGGGATGGTGATACAGTACATTGAGTATCAATTAATTCATCAGGTCCACGAAAGCGTTGAAACAATTGTGTCCTTAGCATTGTGTGCAGAATCAGTGGGCAGAGTCACTGAGCAACGCTACCTGACGACTTGAGTTTCTTTCGCGTTCGGAGGGTAGCTATAAACAATTTAAAATTGGAATTTTTATTTTATTTACAGAAGTTTATGATGTTTCGAAATGGATTAATTAACAATTTACGACTGAATTTCTAACTCAATTCTTAATGTAACATGTTGATGACCTTTACACGTTTTCCCTCTTAATTTATATCGATTTATTTTCTCAAAAGTAAAAGTTAACGTTTAACTGTTATTAATAATTTATATTTCTAAAACCTTAAAGAGAAACCATCTTCCATAGTAAGGTTGCTTAAAAAGCATTTTATAAATTTCAATAGGACCCCCAGTACGATTAATAGTAACATTAAACCTTTAAATAAAGCCAAACTCAGACCCTGAGATCTACCCTTCCACTCCTGTTTCCACTTAAATCTAATTTTTTTTTTTGACATTCACATCAAAGGATCACGAAAAATTCTATATTTACTTCGGAAATGTATTAAAGGGACCATCGACGCACACATCTTAAACGACTGGGAAAAGCTCCTCGTCAGAATGAGGGCGCATGATC
The DNA here is from genome assembly GCA_017312745.1 of Gryllus bimaculatus. Taxonomy (NCBI): domain Eukaryota; kingdom Metazoa; phylum Arthropoda; class Insecta; order Orthoptera; family Gryllidae; genus Gryllus; species Gryllus bimaculatus. Next base: position 350,424 of record BOPP01000145.1, read on the forward strand.
CTGAAGGCATAAAAAAATGGTGACACATTCCATAGAAAAAATAAGAAAAATACGGGAAGGAGAAGTAAGAATACAAAGAAATCAAATAAGACTAAGGAAAAAAAATATGAACGAACAAATTTCCAGTGTTTTTAGAGTCTGCTTGTGTTCGGATGTGCGATAAAATGTGCAGAGTAAGCGTAAGAACAGCGGTCGCAGAAGGTCATTGCAGAGCTGAACTCTTCGACCAAATTAAAGCAATGGCGACCTTTGCAATTCCGAGAGCGGAGCGGCCAGTGTTTCCAAACAAACGAGTCTCGCGTGTTCATGGCGACTCGAAATCGCGGGTAATTCCAGAGTTCGGGTTAGTGTGTTTTACGAGCATCAAACTAGGAATGCGCTCACCATACAAAAACAATTTAGGGGGCAAAAAGCTTGGAGCGGGGAGTCCACCAATTATCGGGTAAGTATTCACACGATTTACTCAGTTTCGTTCTTTTGTTTGGTATTTGGGGAGAGTAAAAACGAGCAGCGCTGTGACCAAAATCTTGACAAAGGTTAATTATTATTATTATTATTATTATTATTATTATTATTATTATTATTATTATTATTATTATTATTATTTTGCAAAAGAGCGTGAATGCAGCGTTGGTATCGTACAATCTGTTCACGTCTTCCAAAACAAATGAAAGCAAAGACCCCCATTTACTAGTCAGCAGGTCCTTAGCAGGCACATTAAATTAAAAATGACGTCATTTTAAAAACATGTAACGTATTTCCCACTTCAAAACGACTACTATGAAAAGTCTAGATTGGTGTAGCAGCAAACATTTTGAACATTATGACAATTTGAAATTATAACCATCGATTAATAAACTAGGGATTCTGAAATAGCACATTCTTGAGATAAACTTATTTTCTCTTCTGTCTTTTTACGCAAAATTGTGAATCATATTTTTAAAAAAATTAACAGAAATCGGACGCGCGCCATTTTTAAGTATATTTGGAAAATTCGAGGTATTTCTTTTAATATTTTGAATAATTTTTTAGTAAATTTTGGAAATTTCATTATGTAAAGAACCTCTAAAAATCAAAATATTCGTTTCAAATTTAAAGGTACGCAACATCAGCCACATTGATGGAGAAATATCAACTTAAATTAAAGCATTGCCATTAGTTTACCAGAGTTGTTAGGTGGCAGACACAGTGGAGACGATATCTGCCGAAATTTCGGTCGTCCGATGTCTGAAGGACAAAACCACACGAAACACATCATCTAACAGTCGTTGTTTTCGGTTGCCGTCGGAAGAGGTCGTTCAGGTTCACCATCACCAATTCTCTTTACCATTACGTATTAATATCCATCCAGAAATATTCATTAGTACAGCAATAACTATCCTTAAATATATAATTCTCCTTTAACTTGTGCTTGTAAGGGGAGGTACAGCATTTACGTCATTCTTCAGTTCTGTTTCAGTACAAGTCATTTCATTACCCTTTCCCAAGAATCAGCTCACACCTTGCTTAATAACTTTCACCTAAACACTTCTTGAAATTAATTACTCATCAACATAACACATTTTGTCTCTTAATTAAAAAAGTGAAAACTATCCGGGTATCTTCAAAGTGCTTGAAAGAATACATTTCCCGAGATAACCTCTTTAAATCACTGCATTACGTAACATTATATTTACAGGATGTAAATGAATCGTTCAAAACTTTGAAAGGCAAATACATATGCCCAATAACTAGAACAAAGTTTTTTAAACTATACCGCCCTCACTACATCTTAATTTTCTCTTTTTTAGCGTGAAAACGAAGCGCTTCTAAGGTGAACTCTCATCTTCCATAGCTCCAAATAATTTGTGAAAAATCCCATGCCTTCATTTGTTTTAATGTTTGTTTATGTGCCTTATTTTTGGGGAAGTTAAATCTATCAGACACACCTTTTCGTTCATTCATCAACAAACTTCATTAAATACTCGGAATTTCTTCTTCGGGAATCGAATAGGAAGTAGGATCTCTGTTTTCTTTTTAATACTTCATACAATTCGAGTCGCATCTTATTTGCAAGAGTTCCGTACTATTTTTACAACAATCATTGTTGAATAATGTCAGCGAACAGTTTCAAAACGGAAAACGTTCGAGGCGTGGCTAGTTTTTGTTGAAAAATGTGTTCCCAGGAAAACGCAGTCAGGCAACGCCTATCCACCATGAGGTCAACACCAGACAAAGGTGTCCGAGCAATTCCCAGAAATAGGTCAAATAATTCAAGAAGCGAGCAGTGCGAGGTCTTGGCAGCAGGCTCCGTTCCCACAGGGGGTCTCATTCCTGGCCAGTGCCTGCGTCGCAGCTGCGTGGGGACCGCGCGGGAAAACCCCCTGAAAGCACCGGCCATTGTGCTTTGTCGGGAAACGGTGCCTCCGTGGTCAGTGCGCGCGTCCCGCGGCCTAGGAACGCCCAGCCCGGCCAAGGGAAAGCCTTTCCCTCAACGCGCCAGCACGCCTGCTGCGAGTCAACGACATCACGGACTCCCAAAATCTTTGGGAACCTCCGCCTCCACGCCCAGTTTCGTGCTCCGGCGTGTTTCAATTAGTCAACCGTTCGATTCACCAAGAACTTGGGAGATAGACTGTACCGTTAATCGCGAGGGGCCGTAACAAGCGAGTCGTAATTTCAGTTCAAGACAATTAAAGAGCATATTTTCAAAATGACTAACCTACCTTTGCATTCGGTTTCAAGTTTTACGTATTAATATATTCTTAACACGCTTCTCCATCATGCTGCCACACAATGTATTAAAAATGGTGTTTCTTCAGCTAGGTTAAACGGTGTCCGAAAACAGTAAATCTAATCTTGGACTGTAAGGCTGGATTTAAATAAATTGCCTCCCTGAAAATTTGTATTTCTTGGAAATGTCTAAAGAGTGAAATGACTTTAAGGTCGACTTTCATTCAAAACAAGATCTGTCACAATGAAAATTCGATTTAAGATTTCTGCAATTACTTTAAAATTAATAACAATCATTTACAATATATCGTAACGATAGTTTCCTTGGTTTTTCATACAAATACAAGACTCATAATAAACTATCTGACATGATTGCTACGAAACACATCCTGAAATTCAACTATTTCTTCAGTATTATGCCGTCTTATTTACATGTTTCTTTCTTATCATGTTTTTAATTTGATAATATGTCTGAAGGGTTAGAAAACATCAAATTACGAGAAGCTTTTACGATTTGGAAAATCACTCGAAATTGTGGAAACGTAGGATTTGTTATACCGTGAAAGTTTATACTAGAAAAGTATCAAATAAATTATCCATGGAAGAAACTCATGAAAAATGATATATTTGAAACACGTAAATAGAATTTAAAAAAAATACTATTAAGTTATTCGGAAAAAAATATCTTGCAATTGAAACAAACATTGGATTTGTATTATAAACTGGTGCACAATATTGGAATTCGATCTCTTTTGTGTGATATACTTGGAGGTTTTCATAGATCTGTTTTCTATGTACCTTACTAACAACTTATAGCCTTTGACATGAATAAGAAGAAAATTGCGTGTCAAAATATATGCAAACAAGTTATTACTCTACAATCTAAGCTTTCAACAAGCAACCCTCTACGGTAATGTCTTTTAATATCCTTAATGAATCCCAACGCCAGTTCGCAACTCATCTTTCACGAAACTCCCCTCAACAGCGAACGCCGCACACCCAGGCACAATTACATCCAGTGGAATCAGGGCGGCGCGCCCGCCGTGAGCCCGCGACAAGCGAGTCGTTAAACCCAGACCCGCGCACCTTTCAAAGCGGCCCCATTCAAGAAGAAGAGGCACTTCCCGGCACGGCAAAGCATTGCGCGGAACACGCGCCGCGCCGCACCGCTTGCCTGGTTCGGAGCGGGGAAAGAGGGGAACCGCGGATTCGTCTGTCAACGCCGTTGCCACTGCTGCTGTCATCGCCGCCGTTGCCACTGCCGCAATCGTATTCGAAGGCCTCGTCGGCGTAGCTCTGTTGAATGTCGGCGTCTCCCTTTCGCTCACATCTACTACACGCTTTCTCTGATTCACGCGTCGTTATCACCATATCGATGCCAACGCCAGGTCACTTTCAACATTCATTCACCACATCACTATCATCAGCTGACACCGCCATCGCCACTGTATGTTCCTCTTCCATATCAATTATAATCACCGCGTCATTTTGCTGTCGCCGCCGCAGTCCCATCACCAGCAGTGATGTCACCACTATAATAGCATTGCCTCCTATGTTTTCCTTCGCTTCTTTTACTTTCATCTTCAACTATTTGTTGCCCCCGACAACATTCACGGGTCGTATCTCAATGCAGCCAGTATTGATGTTATCGATGAGTGACAGATACTTTTACACACTTCAACAACATCGTCATTTCCGTTCTACTCTCGGTGCCTCTGACCGGGAGTTGCAAGGGTTCCCAGGGTTACGGCGGCAGGATTTTACAACTAGTTAGACGCTAGGTCGAATTCATCCGCTGCCTGGAGGAGAATTCTAGCGGCCGGCTGCTCTGATTAGTAGTTTTCCGTGGTATCTTCGATCAGCACCAGGAGAACGCCGGAGTAGTACCCTAACAAACGGGCCACAGACTGTGCTCGACATTTCATTCCTCTTCCTTGAACTAACCCCATCCCTAACTTATACCCACAGTTGCGTGCACTACACTACCACAGTTGTCGGCAGGCCTGTCGAGAGCTTTGTGCTTGTCCCGGCGGGTCTGGTGAGATACCTGATAGAAAATCCCCGCAATTCGACGTAGTTGGGCACCGCATCTCGCCATCCAGCGGAGGAAGATCACGGCCACATCTAGCAATAAAATACATGTACTACACTTCCGGGAATAATGGCCTCAGAAAGTGACGGACCCGAAATCACTAATCAATCAACCAATCCGTCCTCCTTCCTCCACCTTCGCAGCTACTACTCCTCGACTACCTGCACATTTTCTTTTTTCTTGTCGCAAACTCTAATTGGCATCATCTCCTTTCCTACTTGCAGCGGAGCTCACCCGTTCAACTGCCGAGTCTCCGTACCAGCCGTCGATATTACAGCAGCGGCCCCCATCTCCGCCAGCGACTCCCCGCGGCGCGGCTGAGCAAAGGTCGCCGCGGCGCCGTGGGAACGGCCGATAACGAGGCCAGAGGCGGCGGGGATTACACGGCGCTCCGCCGCCGCCCAAATACGGCCATATCCCGCTCGCCGATTTTATTTCGGGAATAAAAAACCGCCATTAAATCCACCTGGAATCGCGCTCGGCAGGGAAGCCAGAGACGAGCCGCACGCGGGGATGTGGGGAACAGAATGGAGAGGCGTAGGGTACGTGGTAATAGTACATTGCTAAGGGCAGAATCTCGACGGAAGTGGAACGATGGAGCAAACAGCAGGCTTGGAAGGCCTGCTGAAATATTAATAAAGATGAGAGAGCATTAGTGACAAAGACAGATATGCTAGTTCATTTCGTTTGATGAAGATGGAACATGGGATCTGGAACATCGCGATCAGACTAACAGCAGTTCACGTTAAGAGAGAAAGGATTAGCTAAGGTTTGTTTACAAGGCAGAAATACTGCAGAAGAGGGTAATCTAAAAGAAAAAGATGAAATTAGGTAAGAAATTAAGAACGCCGTCACACTACAAAAATATAATTCACAATGATTTTTAGACGTGTTATCAAACGCGTCTAAATGTGTATGACTGGTTTGGAAAGAAATGAACCTCGACAAGATATGACTACAAGTTAATGGAAATCACATAATACGCTATATTATTTAATTTCTTTGTTCTATTCAAGCAAAAATACAAATACCTACTTCCCGAAATCATGTTGGTGGATAATTCATCTTGGATTTACAACATTTTGCTTCTGCAGAATGGGCATCAATTCCCGAAATATTGGGAGTGTTACCCCCCATGAATATTAATATTCATGGGTGAATAAATAGATCAAATCATAATAATTTTATGTATTGCTTATTAACAAGGTACCCAATACCATTTGTTACACACATTATATTCCGAGCTCCACTCTTGATTATATAGAATGTCAACAATATTTTAATACTACAAATGGACGTCTTTTGAATAAAGTGATGACTTTAATTATTCGACACACCAACATGGCACACTATTTCTCTTCTTAAGCAAGTACATACCTAAGCCTAGAGCGGGAAAGATCTCATACAACACTCTCGAACTCACATTCGCACTATTTCGAGCGCGACGATATGCCTCAACATTAGTATGGCTCATGCATACTGTCTACACACTTTGCCTAGCGCGGCAAAAAGAAAACACGATAATCAGATAAGCGAAGTGAACCTTCAAAACAGTTCTCTGGAGACAACGACTCTATTAAGTGGCGGCGAAAAACCCGCTCCGCTCGCCATCAAGCCCATTAACCGCGCGCGGGGGGGCTACACCACGCGGTGGCTGGAATGAAGCGGAACGCTGCGAAAGCAGAAAGCAAAATCGCGAGTAAACGCGGAGCGGGCGAGGGCGGCCGATCTGCGCCGGAGCAGCAGAAACCCGAACGCTACTTACAGCGCATCGTCGCCGGGAGAGCGAGAAAAAGGCGACGCGGGGAAGCGATGCGGTGGCAGGGGCG
>BOPP01000145.1:371722-405237 GCA_017312745.1 Gryllus bimaculatus
CGAGGGAGGACAGGCGAGGGAGGACGGGCGAGGGAGGACGGGCGAGGGAGGACGGCGAGGACGGTCGGCGAGGACGGTCGGCGAGGGCGGTCGAGCTGGCAGGCGATTGCGGGAGGGCGGTAGCGGACAGGGAGCAGCAAGCTGACGGGCGGCGACGGTGAGCAGTGATGGGGTTGAGCAGTGACGTCAGTCAGAAGACGCACTTCCGTCCAGGCTGCTGCGGCGATGGGCATCTGCGAGTTGTTTTTGCCTCAGAGGAAATTCGTTTCCAGCCCATGAAGTATACGTTTAAGCGCAGGCGGCATCGTTGACCTACATACTGCTGCGTTAATTCGAGATGCGGTGTAGATACCGGAGAATGCTCGCGACTACTTTCCAATGGAATATGTAATCGCTGAATTAACATTCACGCGACACGAAGGAGCGCCACTTAACCGCACTGGCCACACCGACTCTCTTAATAACATCGCAAGGTGTTAGCTGACGTATGGAGGTCAATGATGTTTTATTTACAGTGAAAATACGCACTGTACAAACTGAGAACATAGTGATTATGCTCAGCTGCTTTGAGATGTGTTAAAGACATTTCTGAAGAATACGCAACCAAAAATACAAGACAAGAAATCATTATAATGTATAATGGAAATCTAGTTATATCTATATCAGAAAACATCCACAGCGCGAGGGAGGAAAGAGAGAAGATTTATTGATTAGTTTTCACGTATTAACACCAAATATCAACAACCCAACACCGCGAATTCTAGAAAATTACATAAATTGTGGTATTTCTTAAGTATACACACGGTTATTCACGTAACACGTAGAGAAGTGAATGTTTTGCGTACGAATGAAATGTAGGCATTTCGAAACCTTACGGCGCGGGAAGGCGGTTTTTTTTGCTCACATACTAGTGAATATCATTTCGATATTACTCATCAACACATACGTTTGAAGATAACACACGAACTAATACTTATTTTGAAAACTAAGTCAATGACATCATTTCCATGAACTCTTAGATAAACAAGGTTATTACTTGAACTGTTATCTTACATTCGCTATTAGCTACGATGTTAATGAACTTTCATTTCAAGATCCAACTTTGAAACTGCGCTTAAAGAAGCAAAAAATTGCAATACTTTCACGTTAAAAGTCATTTTATTGAACAGAAAAAGTCTGTTTTCTTCGTCTAAGCACCAAACACTGAATGAAATACTAAATAAAAAAAAGGAAATTCAACATGACTTTTAATGTAATGAATGAGGTCATAATAAACCAACCTGCAAGTAGAATTTAAAAGAAGAGTAATATATTTTTCTTAAAATTATGAATAAATATTTTATTTCTAAGAAAACAAACCCTAGGTCTTTGGAGCACTGAATTGACCCCTGCAGTAAAATATGAATGGCACCGAAACCCAAAAACCCTGCCTTGGTAGTACTGAGGCTTGCGCGCACCCTCCATATACGTTACGCCGAAGGCTACGGTTTCGAGTCCCCAAGTCACAGGATTTTCAACGATATGACGTGGCTCACTCATCATATGACAATGTTCCACAACTGAACTATCATTCCATTCATCTGTCATAATATCACACCTCCTGATAACTTCTAGTATCTTTCAATGAGACGACGGCTTAGGCACATCACCACCATTATCGACTGCTCAAGGAAGGGAAAGGTAAAAAGACATAAGCTCACGTCTACACTCGGAACGGAACATGCTATCATAATCACCCTGCTTAAAAAAGTGATAAAATTTTTGGCGCGGTTGCGACAGTTCGTTAAAACGTGTGGGAAGTAGATCAAAATTGGTCGCTCTGCCATGACTGAACTGCCGCACACCTCACATTCGCTCAAAACACAGGCTGCAGGCATGTGCAATAAAGACACGAGTTCAGTGGTCTCGGTTCGGCGGGCGGCCGGTGCGCCCCGTCCCACTGGGTGCGATGTAAACACTATCATCTCCCGGCCAGCGTGGCGGAGGGGGAGGCGAGGGGGAGGAGAGGGAGAGGTGGGCAGGGGAGGGCGGACCAGCTGAGCGGGCGCCACACCGTGCTGCGCCGCGCCGCGCCGCCGCCGCCGCCGGCTGATGACCGCCACAGCGCGGCAGGGCCGCTTCCGCAGCTGCCGGGCGGCGCGGCGGTCGGTCGACAGGTGCGCGCCACGCGCCACGCGCAGCCGCCTCCGCCTCCGCCGCCGCCTCCGCCACCGCCTTCGCTGTAGACAGTGCGGTCCACTGACAGCAGCCGCCGCCCCACCCACCGCAGGCAGCTTCCCGATGGACTGCCTTTTCCACCTAGCATCCTCGAGTTTGCAGAAGCGGACCGCGTAGGTTGAAGAGTGGAAATGGTTTTCTACTGCATTTCTGGTCATTTTGTTTCGTGTCTCACTTACTTCTTTTCATTCAACAGGTTTACTAAATTGTGTATTACATTTCTATTCAAACTCAATTCTCTACTACATCACAAACAATAATTCTGATGTTGAAACACAGAACACATTGCAAAAAACTTCCATTAAAAGTACACAATCTTATTAACTTCTACTTGACGGTATGGAATCAGCATTTCGCCTATTATGCGTTTTAGTTAACTATATTTCACCACTCTCCGCGAAGGCACGGTTTACCTCATGATCTCGATGCCCTTCTTTCCCAAGTGAAAACCAGAACTTGCGGAGGCATCTCTTCTCACAACTGCTCCGGTCCCTCGGACTTTCTACGACTACATTTCTATCGAAGACCAGCTCAAGTTCCGTCTCACGTAGCCCGCAGCCTGTCTCCCTCCCGAACCGCTGCCCCGAGCCAATCAACCCTCGCGCCATCCCTGCGGCGCGGCGCCCGCCTCCGCCTCCGCCGCCCCCGGCCGGCCCGCATGAGCGCCGCGGGCGCTGGCCGAACACCGGTCCGCGATCAACGGTCGCGCGGCCGGCCATGCGCTAATTGCGTTTGCCTGTTGAATTTTAACCAACATTTAACTGCGAGTCGCCCGCACGCGCGCGCGCGCGCCGCTGCCACCGCCGCCGCCGCCGCCACCACCGGGCATACGGGCGGCGCGAACGAGCGGGTCGGCGGAGGCGGCCGGCGCCACATACGGGTAGCTTGCAGGTGGGCGCGCCCGCCCGCCCCCCTCCCCGCCCATTGCGGTCGGCGCGCGCCGCGGTCGCCGCCGCCTTCACCTGTCGCCCGCGCTGCCGGGCGCAACGCCCTCTTCATACGGGCCCGATGGCGCCTGCCTGCCCCGCGTTCCATTCGGCGTTCCTCGAGGCAGGGTTACGGGATCATCCTATTCTTGCAACATCCCGCGTTTGCCTCCAAGGCATTTGTTTTGGACAACTCTTACTTGAGATATGTTTTATGTGTACTGTTAGAAGCAGTTTCACCTAATACTTGTTTTCATATTTGGAAAATTGTTACTATGTACTACTGAAGCACCTACTACGCAAATACTAGCAACGGATGACATGCTAAACTACGCAATAAATGGATGCGCCGAAACTATCTCTACAGAACGTGAAGGGCAGATCAAGAAAATTTAATGTTTGTATGAATTCGCGAATTATCATGGATAAGTTCCACACGGGGAAATTATTTCACTTTAAACAAACATTATTTTCTACTTTTTAGATCTTTGAGTTACTTCGGTCCTTACGTTCAGTCACTTTGGTTCTTAAAGCCTTTCTCTGCAGGAAGCATCGAGGCAGGTGCAGACGAGTAAACTGTCTCGTTTGCAGCAGACTGATGGACGGAACAAAGTGGCATTCGTACAGGTATGTCTACAGAACTTTAAACGAAAAAGAGAAAAATAAAATCACATCAAGCCTCCCTCATTGTTTATCTCTGACAACTGTCATGAAATAGAAGACACGTTGTGTCACATGAAATTCAAAAACATCAGATAGGAAAGAGCGCTATCATGCTGCAACTTAAATGAGTACTACTTCATAAATCTCTTTAGTATTAATGCAATTTACGTTTTTAAAAAATAATCTGAAGCATTTGTGGTTGTGAGCACGAATTTGGTTTTACTGGCACTAAGTCAAATCGTCGGTTAATTTTAGAGTTTGAAATTCTCCATAAATTCTCGCAAATTATTGTAAGAACATCTTTAAAGCAAACATATTACATGTATACGTCAATACATCAATTCCCTCTACCACCCACAAAGCGCAAACAAAATTTCGAGAAAGATGAGTTTTGAAATCAATGACATGAAATTATGCCTTGTTTCTCTTTTCCGAGAAAATAAAATGTACTTCGAACAGAGGCATGTGACGTATAGTGACGCACTGCTATTTTTGAAAAGCATCAAAAGTCATCTATTTCTTACAAAAACACACAAAAAATAATTTTGAAGATTACACACCCTTCGCTGCGAGCAACTCATTCTTCAAAGATAAACTTCTAAACAAGTTTCAAAAATATTACTTTTGAACTCTTCCAGACTAGTTTCCTGGCATATAATTGAGAACACGGTAGTGCTTCAAATAGATAGGGGAATGTTACGACGTTCCTAAGAAACATGATTCACAAGCAAAAATTTCAGAAAACTGCAACAAGCTAAGAATGTTCAAGCTCCAATGACTGAATGAGTCAAGGGGACAATGAAAGGATGAAGATATCACAGAAAAAATTGTATTTCACATGTTTTGAATCTACTTAAAATTGAATGCATTTTTACAACCTGGTCAATAGTGTGTGATTTTTCCATTTAATGCAACTATAGTATAATATTTACTCTTTAATGATGTAAGGAAAAAAAACTATATTTATCAAACGTTAGAATGTAAAATCAATTTTAAACGAGATTTTGTGAGATGTTGATCTTACTACCCTATCCTCTGCGTCGTTTAAAACCGGTAATTGCTTTCAAAAGCAAGCCGCAGATTCAACACAGATTTAAAAATATCGCAACAGCCGGCTTAAAGGTGATGGCTCAAAAGAAAAGAAATTAAGCCGCAGTGACATTTTAACGAGAATCCTCCCAATCTGCAACTTCTCCCAATTTCTTTAGACTTTCTGTTTTTCGACAGCGGATGAATAATCGAACAAAGCACACGAACGCAATTGGCCATAAACAAGAGCATCCCAGCAGCGAGGAAATAAAAAAGTGAAGCGGTAGTCTTTTCTTCATCTAGCACAACTCGGATGAGTTTCGCCTTCACTTTCAATGCCGAGAAGGAAAGGTTACTGCTCTCCCCCGCGAGATTTCCGATGTAGAGCTTTACATCTGGATGCACGGTTACAGCAACATAAACCCAGAACGTAAACACGGAAATAATAACCGAAAATAAAAAAAAGGGAAAGCAAACATGGGCGCAACGACAAATCTCGAAAGTTTAGATTTCACGCATCGCGCACTCGTAAAAGGAACAAAATGTTTGGTTTTCGAGTAACCTCCTCGAAAGGAGGTCACTCTTCCGGGCCCTCATTCCACTACATTACATCCATACGGAAAACATAGATTTTTTTAGATTGATTGATTAGTGAAATCCGGCGCGTCAACTGCTAAGGTCATTAGTCACGAAAATGTGCATGTTTTTTATCGCAGGTGGTGGCAGTAATATTCGCCTGCTGAATCTGGCGCCAACCTACCGCCGACTTGTTTTTCCCAACCAGGTATCTCTCAATTGCGGGCCACCGCCACAGCCGGGACAAGCTCTAAGCTCCCGACCGGTCTTCTGGCATGAGTGGTATGCAAGCGCACGTGTGTGTGTGTGTAAGGGGTGAGGATAGGACAAGGAAGAGGACGGAAAGATCGTGCGAGGTCCGTGTGCCGTTTGTTAAGGTGCTGTTCTGGCATTCGCCTGGTATTGATCGGAGAAACCACGGAAAACTACCGATCAAAACGACCGGCCGCTAGGATGCTCCTCCAAACAGCGACTAAACTCGACCACGCTATCTAGCTAGAGTCGAAAAATCCTGCCACCGCCGGGACTCTGACTTAGGATCTCCCGGTCAGAGGCACTGCAGTGACATCAGTATTGGGAAAGCTAGAATCCACGGATTTTTTCCATTGACTTAAAGAACATAACATTCCGGCAATTTAATTATTTCCTGATAATGAGACCCTAAGTTATCAAAGTAAATAATAAAGTTATTTGACATCTTAACAATGTGTGACTTTTCAAAAACCGTTATTCTCCGATTGATCTCACTCAACTTAAGACCTACTAATTTCGAAGATTTTTTTTCTTAAGTGGATTTTACATAAAGCATCTTTTCATAGTGTAACGTATTAGCCAGCGTGCCTCATGGCATCTATTTGGGGACGCTTGGTTGCGGATTAGTCTCGCCACAGGAAGTAGGGTTTTTCCGTAAAGGGAAGAACGCGGAGACGGGAGACACAAGGCTTTGGGTGTCTTCCGGCTTATAGAAGCTTTTCACTGTTATAACAAGCGAGGGGGTGGCGTGACGTAGGAGGTCACGTGGGCCTCGCCTATATAACAGAGTGTACGGAGCCAGTAGGCGGGTTCTGGAGACGGTGGGAGAACCTCGTGCGTGTGCACAAAACTTGGCGCCTAGACGGTGCATACGCGAGCCAGGCTCGCGAGGCTGGAGTCATTAGTTGACGAAGCCTGCGGACTTTATGTCCTTGGGTGACTGCGGTCACGGGGGAGCGATGCTGTGTGCGTGCTCCGAGGTGAAGAGTGGTTGAGTGCCACCATTCACGCCGATTCTCAATCGGATAAGATCGCTCCTGCGATCGAGGCAAACCAGCCGTTGGTGCGCCAGAACGGACTTTGTGTCCCAGCGTGACATCCGGTCACGGAAGCTAGGCTTTGTGCGCGCTTCAAAAGTAGGAGTGGCGAATGCCACAATCAAAACCATCTTCAATCGGGTTTTGGATCGCTCCCGCGATCAGGGGATAGTAGGTCTATCAGAGCTAGGGTTTAAGTAGATTATTAAGTGTATATATTTGTTTTGTTTTCTTGTTAATAAATATATTTGTTATACGAAAGCTGTGTGTCTGTGGTCGCTGTGAGTATCCATGACGTCACAATAGCATTTATAGAAACCGACCCTTCTTTAAAAGGCGTTAGAACGTAAACAAATACTGTAATGTTCATTTTTCATTATCTCTAAATTTTCGAAAAAAAATGTTCAATGTTTTCTGGAACTTTCCTATACCATTATTGAAGCTAGAGATGCTTTTCTGAAAGCATTATATAAGAAAATATTACGATTTTAAATGATCGCCTGCACAGTTCCTTTCAGAAAATAATACTTATCGTATAATATTGTATTTTTTTAACACTTTTATATAGTTAAAGATTAATGCACTGAAATATATAACGCTAGTTCTATTTTCATTGAAACATCTAAATTTTCAAAAGTTACGTTAAAGGTTCCCAACCTTTCTCCTCGCGGATAGAGAGCTCACAATGGTACATACTTCTTTTCCCGCCAAAGAACATGAAAAGAAAAAATACCACAACTTCAAAATACAAAAAAAAGCATTTAAAAGTAAAAAATAATAATTTCAATTATACACTTAGAAGTTCAATGAATATAGTTCCAAAATTCGACAAGTAAAGTCATTACTGAAATTAATGTCTAACTGCATGCCCCAAACCTTGCGTTAAAAAGTCGGTTTCACACAAGACACAAACACACACACACACACACATAAAACATAATTTTGGCTCAAAATTCATTCTCTACAGGTCCTTCTTAGTTTTCTACTCTCTACCAGTTTCCTTGAAAGGAGGAGTCATGTAATTCATGAATAACGTAAACAATTAAGAAACTTCGTGCACGGCGCAGTTTTAGTTTATCTACGCAGTTTAGTTAGTCACGCAGCTCGGCTACGTCATGTAAAAATGGCCCAAGAATTCTGAATTTCTGCTTTTAAGAAACAAGCATCCTGCTACTTAAAGTATAATAGTTTCACGCTCCTTGATTCTCAATATATTCTTTAAAATTATTAGCTTAAGGAATTCGTAAGCTCTGAAGCACTCAAAAACACAATGAATAATATACGCATACCATCCAGAAAGTGAATACAAGAGCCTGAGAAAGACTTGAGAAACCAAACCGTATATCAAAATATGACTCACTTGTCATTTCTTTATTACCAGAATAAATACATTCTGACAGACGTATGTGAGTTTGTGTGTGTGTGTGTGTGTGTGTGTGTGAGAGAGAGAGAGAGAGAGAGAGAGAGTCAGTGAGAGAGAGAGAGAGAGTCAGTGAGAAAGAGAGGGGATGAGAGAGAGGGGGGAGCATATCATATGTATTTCCCATTCTGAAAAAACTTATTTAAAGATCATAAACTACGTTGCACCGTGATTGTAGCTGCCTTTGGGAATTTTCATAAAACCTAGATTTACTGATATTGATATCGGGTTGAATATGTGCGCGGGTCGTTGTGAAGTGAACTGCTTGAAAATCTTTTAAGAATCTATCGTAGGTTAATTGTTACTATTTCAATAGAAATAAACAAATGCATCACTAGAACGCAAACACAGCATTTCCTAAACGTGTATTTTTGTAGAAATTGTTTGTTAATTTCAAGACTTCACAATCCAAATATGCCCTGGAGCAATGTTGGTTACGTAGCTTAGAAATGTGTTTGTAAGGTAGCTTTGAAATTCGAAATGTGTTTGGTAAGTAATTTTCTTCAGACAGTTCGGAAGTACGCCAGATCAAAATTGGAGGCGCAAGACTTAACGAAAAGATAAGAGAAATGCAAGAAATAAGGAATGTCAAATAGAACTAAGAATATAAAGCATTTGTTGAACAAACAAATTATAGACATGAAGAAGGCTCACAAAAAGAGTGCGAAGAGTGTCACTAAAGAAACGTTGCTAAAGGAAATTGAAGGTGCTACTAGAATGCATACTTTCTCGCATTATTTGCAGTTTTACAGTTTTGCAGTTTTTGCAGTTTTCAAAAATTCAAAGAATTACACGAAATAGGATCTGCGCTATTATTGTAAGAGTACGTTTCTCCCATGAGAAAAAATTAAAAGAAAACTTTTAGAGACACTAAGAAAATTTTCAAAATGTTCTTGGAGCTCCATGTAAAGTACCCCCCAAAATCAAAATACACGTTTCAAATTCAAGGGACCGCGACGTCAGTCAGATCGATCGGAAAATATCAATTGTGAGCAAAATCCAGATTCGTGTTTCGCCGCTAGCGTTTTTCACAGACGAATGGAGATTGGAACAGACGTTTTTGCCATTAACAGATTTTTCGGTATCAAAGGCCCACAAAATGTTTATTCTGACTATACAATGTGGTCGAGGTAGTTATTTACTTCACAAAGAATTATCCAAATCGAATATTTTTGTTGCAACATTACAAAATCTTTATGCTACGTAAGTAGTTTGCGAGATAGTAAAAACATCTTAAAGATAGAACGAACATATACATCTCGTCTGATACTCATTTTCAACTGAATGTCAAAATGAGCATGTTCAAAAACATCGAAAAAGTAGTAGAAACCAAGAAACCTGAAGCACGGTCTCTGGCAAAAGAAACGCCATGGGCAAAGTCCAGCCTCACTAGGAAGATGAACGCGGGCGGACGTCACTAAAGCGATTTGGAAAAGACCGAAAATTAAGAGCGGCGGAGACGGTGATGAGGATGGAGGTGGGGACAGGTCGTGCAAGCAGCGATAAGTCAGGGTGGAGGAAAAGGCGAAAGCGCAGATTGAGGTACCAAAGGACACGGAAGCGGAGATGAAAGCGAAGAATGCGGAGGTGGAGGCAGAAGAATATGTTGGAGTGGCGATGGCGGGCGGCGATCCCGATGTTGACGAAGTGGGTGGCGGAGTGGATGTCAGAGAGGGTGGGTGAGTGAGTGGGCGGGTGAGTGAGTGGGCGGGTGAGTGAGTGGGCGGGTGAGTAGGTGGGTGAGTGGGTGGTGAGGAGGTGGCGGTAAGGCTGGGTGAGTTGGGTGGCTGAGGAGGTGGGAAGTAGGTGGGAGTGGGTGAGGAGAAGGTGGCAGAGCAGTGGAGGCGTGTGGGGTGGCGTTGAAGGGGGGTGATAATGGCAGTGGCTGGGTGAAGGCGGATGAGACTGCCACGGCAACTGAGTTGGCAATGTAGCGGGGGGGGGAGGAGATGTTCGGGACGGGGGCGAAGACACACGCGGCGCAATGGTGGCGCTTGCCCGCAGCGGCGGCTGGCAAAGCTTCGGGTAAATAAACTCCTCGACGCGCATGAAATATTCACGTCGCGCCGTTTTGACTGCCGGTAACTCCGAAAGCGCCGCCGTGCCGCGCAGCGTCGCGACGCGCCGCGACTGCCGGGCTAAAGGCCCGCCAGACCCGCCGGACCCGACGCCCACGCGCGTAGCATGGTGTGGCGGTAGTCCCGTTCCGTCTGTAATCGATTGAACCCTGGATAACCATTGTTGCACGTGACGTCGTGTTTGAGAAGCGCCGCTGACATGATTAAGGTAAGGGCCGTGTATTTTAAATACGAGGCAAGCGCCGAATGAAGTTTGTCCCGATATTTTGATTAGCGATGTGCGCAGAAAACTTGGGTTAATTGCGTATTAAGTGTATAGTGAATGTATGTGTACTAATATAGAAAATGGAAATCGATTAAATTGTATAGGTAAAAAGGGGTTTAAAAGCTGTTCGTGAAGTTTTATGACGAATAAATCTAGAAAACCAACAATAATACATTTTAAGTTTAATTGAGAAAAAAGTTTAAGAATTGATCCGATTTCTTGTTCCACATTCAATGTCACATGAAAGATCTAATAGAAAATAAAAGTAAATTAATGTCTCATTAAAATTATGACCACAAAAGCAGAACCAAGACCTTCCGAGAGAGTTTAATAGAATTAGGTGGTTCTAGTTTTTAGAGAAAATACAGAGAATACGAACGCATATCTTTTATAAAACGACATGAAGAACGGATAAAAAACACAACACCACAAAAACGACCTTTGTTCTTTCTAAACACAAACATATTCTTTACGACATACGCTAGACCTGTAGTATATTTCTCTATTCCAAGCTCTATTTCTTGAACCAAAGAATGCTTCGCATTCCCAACCCGACGGAACGACACCAGTTTCTCGAACGTGCGCCGGCGACGCAACGGCGGAGGCCTTTGAACTGGCACTCGCCGCCCGGAGGGCGCTTCGTCTGGAAGCGCGACATCGCGAAAAGACATGGCGCGCCCGGGGCGAATCGCCGACGCACGCGCTGCCTGCCGGTCCACGACGCGATTCCGAGACGCAGCGTGCGCGTGCCCGTTTGATTTACGGCGTGATTTATTGACCGCGGACGTCAAGAGTTAATGGGTCGTAATCAGAGACACGTGTAAGTAAGAGGAAATACACCGGGTCCGAACTCGCGGTGATCCGTCGCAACCGGAGATAAGGTCCGCGCGTCTGTTGACACGCAAGCGGCCCGTGCGGCGGGCAAGGGACGGGCAACGACGCGATCTGGAGAATCGTCGAGCCTCCCCGCAGAAGCGTTATCTCTTACCAAGAAAAGAAAAGGCGTCTGGTTTCAAGAATGCGTCAATTCAATCTGCGACCTTCGAAAGCCGAAAGAAGATCTTTCCCTCATGTTCTCGGAGTCTCAAACATCACAGGTAGAGTGGAAAATTGATCTCGTGTATCTGGAAAGAATCAGAAAGGGCCGAAAGAGATCGGCAAGCGAGGGCAGCCAGGGGAAGCAACAGACGACTCCGAAGGCGAACGAGGCGAAGGAGAAGGGTACGTGGGGGTGTCTAGGAGTGGGCGGTGGCGGCGAGCAGACGGCCACAGCAGCAGGTTGGCGCCGCTCCGCAGGGGGCGTCGGACGGGCTGGGGATGGGGATGGCAGGGGGCGGGAGGCGCGCCACGTGGCGCGGCCGCCTGCGCACGCGCCGTCTGAAATGAGCGCATCTGCCGGCGTTCACCTGCTCCGACCCCCCTCGTCCGGCTGCTTTCCGCTCGCCCCCGCCCGCCCGCTGCCCTCTTCCTCTCGCCGCCGCTCACCTGCCCCGATGTCGGGCCCTCTGCTGCTGCTGCTGCTGCTGGGGGAGGGTGGCGGGATGGGGCCAGGGAGCAGGAGGAGGGGGAGGTGGCTGAGGGGGAGCACACGCAGTCAGAAGACGTCTGAATGGCGCATAGTGGAGAAGCCGAGACGAGTGTGTTGGAGCAGAAAGATCAAAGAGCGGCCGTCCGTTCGAGGGTTCGCAAAGAGTTTCGGGGAAGAGGTCTTTATCTCCGTTTTGAACTGGATGGCACACCGCAATTCCGCATAAAGATGAACAAGTTCAAATGAATTGCTGCAGTGCTTGACATTTTGACAGAACGTCGTCAGAGACAAACCGAAACTTTTCTGGGCACTATTCATCTAATACTGAGACCAGAGGGAATGAGCCGAGAAAAATTGAAACGTCATTCCTGGTTTCGTAAAATATAACGTCATTTCGTTTGCATCATTAAAGAAACAAAGAAAGCAATTTATTGGACTGTAAATTCCGTGGTGGCAGCAGATATATTGTGGTAATCCATAATATGGAAAGGAAATAATCTCCTCGTAAGTTTTGTGAAGATTATTTCCTTTACCATATTATTGGATATTTTAGATTGTTTTATATGGCTAATTTAAGTTAGAACTCAACTCACTGAAAGACAACGATCTATTTAGTAGAGAATTACATAGTCATGTAATACAATGAAATTTTAGTGATCAATCAACTTAAAATGCATAATCATTGCGTCATTAAATCCAAAGTCATTAGTCAAAAATCAAGAACTCATTCTCTAGCCTGGTGCATTCGATCGTGCAGGGCTTGCAACCAGAAGGCGAGCGAATATTCACGGTAACGAAAATAGTTTTCTTTATTAGATTACCTACTTGAATCCTGTTTGGCACATCTAGAGGAGAATCTAAGGTTTTAAAATTAGATCATTTACTTTCCGAAAGTCGTCAAGTTTTAAACATCTTTGATGTAGTGATAGACATAGATAGCATCCGTCTATCACCTTCTCTAGCACATCATGTTCGTTCTTCCTAGGACGCGTTACTTTCATTGCCTCTGATACAAGCATTTACTTGTGGTTCACGCAATTAACTTCATGCTGGCGCAAAACATAACTATGCAGGATTCTAACCAGAGACAAATGGAAAGTGGACTAACAAAAAAACGTTAAAGGAAAGGTAACCAGTAAGGTAAGGCAGGATTCTAACCTAAAAAATAAATTAAAATATATTTAGTCCAGATAATGGGATTCAGCCTTGCGTTCTACAACCGAAAGCAATCTTTACTCTCTGTTCAAATGTGCAGATGCGCAAAAGTGATGCGTAACTCTACCTGCACATGTACAGAAGATGGATAATTATTTCGGATTGATGTACGCTTCGCAGTGCCAAAAATCCCTATTAATAATTAAAAGGAATTAAAAGGAATAATGTTTTTGATTTCAAGACCTTAAGCTCATGATCCAAGTACATCAAGCACTCATTCTCGTCTTAGGTGAGAATCGGCTATTGTCTCCTACAGAAGGCGAACTGAAAACTCTGAAACACGGTAAACTAAGACTCTATGTTGAGCTAGTACTCGTATTTCGACGTATCAAAATGATACTCTACAATGACACGAGAGCGACACTTTCAGACTTCTGGGGACCAGTTATCATTCCAGTTTCCAGTTGAACCATGTGAATATTATGATGGTCAAAACGAGTTCGCGGCGCCTTCTCTGGTTTTTTCCGTTTCCCCTGTCACACATTCCACCACAATTCTATCATAATCATCATCAACATTGTCTACGCATAAAAAAACTATTCATCTCAGGTATCGCCAAAAAAACAAGGCAATAAATCAAAGTAGCCTACCATTACATGATACATACTATTCCAAAGTCAGTTTCTCAACCCTTTACCTTCCAATGTCCACCACGCAGCCGAACACAACACCTCACCGTCGGAAACGGAAGAAACCCGAGAAAAGACGCCGCGAACCCGCTTTGTCCATCATAATACACACACGGTTCGACTGCAATATGATAACTGGTCCCCAGTGGTCTTTACCTCCCAATGTTCACCACGGAGCCGAACAAAACACCTCATGGTCGGAGGCCGTCGGCGTTACGCACCAACCGTAGAGCGTGCGCGCGGCTGGCCGGTGCGGCGGCCGACCGGAACTCCCAATTGGCCGGCGCAGCCAGTGCGGCGCGGCGCGGTCACGGCGAGTGCCGAGAGGGCAAAGGGCACGGAAGGCCAAGTTGAAGGCGAGGACGAGCGCGCGGCCCGGCGCGGAGCGAGGATGGAAAGCAGACAGCTGAACGCGCCGGAGATGTGGGCGGAGCGCCGCGCGCTAACCTCGTCGCCCAAATTACTCCCTTTATCTTAATTGAGGGTCCCGCGCAATATCTCGTCGGGCCCGCGCGGAAGGGAGTGGGGCGTGGAACGGGTGGGAAGAGAAGAGGTGCAGGGCGCCTTTTCCTGTTTTAATAACCATGAAAGTCGCCCTTTCACCCGTCGATATCGCGTCGAGCGCCCTCCATCGCCGACCCGGGTTCTTCCGACTAAATTAAAACGGATATAGCGATTCAAACACATGCTTAGCCAATTTAAATGATTAACCCTCTCGTGCCGCCCGGGATATTATCTGTGAGAACGACCTGCAGATGGAGCAATTTTTGGGGAAAGGGCCTCTTCGCTTGTGCTGGCCCACGAACGTAATTTCCAATGTTACGGGAACATCCTCGAGGAAGCGGGGAACAAAAGCAAGCTGGCATCCGGAAACGAACGGTGTTATTAAAGAAGGTACAACAGCCCCGGAAGCTCCTCAGAATCAAGAGCACTTAACATTGTATAACATAGACAACAACACGCATTACGTCGGCAAATATACCGTTTAACTCGGATCCTAGGCCTTATATTGATACTAAAACGAGCGTAAAACAGAAAATTATTATTCTGTTAGATCATCACAGAAACAATTCTCGGAAAATGTATATATATATCGCAGGGGTTGCGTCAGTGGTATTAGACGAAGATGAAACCCTTGGCTCTTCATGAAGTGTGGTCGCGTGCCGAGCGCTAGGATCGTTTTACTCGGAAGCAAGAAAATGAGACTCCTTTACCACCAAATTTGAGGCTCTATTTATAACCCGGCATTCACGGAAGGCTTCAAGCGCGCGCTCTTCTCTGGAGTGCTAGCGGAGAGAAGGCGAGTGGCGGCGGCGGCGGCGGCGGCGGAGTGGGCCGGAGACACTCCTGAGCGGCGGGTAAGTGGAAATAGACGGAAAGACAGCGGATGACGCAGGAGAATTCAAAGGAAATCAATGAAAAAAAAAAAACTTCCTTTAAGTGGATTCAATTCCATTAAAGGAGTATCAAAACGAAAACAACTTTCTTCATACATTTTCATTTCTTACGGAATAATACATAAGAATTAACTCGGTAATGGATAATCAATACTTCAATTCTTCCTCCTATCTGGACATAGTATTAATCTAGAACGAAACACCACTTTCCAGGATAGCATCTACTTGGAAATATATAGAAATTCTTGGAGTTATTCTCAACGGTATATTGGATTGAAATTCCCCTTTTCTGAAATCTACTAAAACGTCCTTAACTATAAAAGAAAGAAGCAGCAGCAAAAATATAGTACTGACAGAAGTTAATGTGTGAATACCGTAAGTACAAGCTGCCCTTCCTGCAAAAAAATATTTCCTCTGCGTGCACCAAGCAAGTGCAACACCAGTGAAAATGAAGTAAAAAAAAACAACTAACAGTGGGTACTTGAGTGAACGTCGGCAAGAATTCACCCGCCCAATGCTGAGTATTCCTCTTCGCGCGGTCTACGGGAAAGAATGCCACACGAGCGAGAGTACACGAGACGCGGCGACGGGGCCTGAGAGCGAAGACCCGAAATGACAGCGGGCGGAGTTGGAGTGACGCGACGGCAGCAACGGCGCAGCGCGGCCCGGTGCGCGCGAGGCAAAGCGCAGCGTTTCAGGGACGATGGCACCATCTCATCTCGCAAGGAGATGACGATGTGCGACGACGGGGATTTCAACTCGTTCTGCTACGCTTTCCTTTTCGCAGTTGCACCTACCACATCGTCCTCCTTTATCCGCGACCGCCAGTTCCAATTTCGCTTTGTTTCCACCCACGTTACTAGCCTGTTTGACGTTTGTTTATGCCTCTTGCTCGCTCCCCTTTCTCACAGATTCAACAGTTTACCTCCGTCTTATTACGTACACTCTTTACGTTTTTAGCCCTGCACTTTCCAGCCTCGCCTAAACTCACTTCACTTCTCTTGCCTTCACCCAATATTGCTTCGCCCTCCCAGCGTTCCCACGACCCCTTGCTATGCCACCACTATACTAGTTCCCTCCTCCCTCTTCCCGCCAGTCTTTTCTTTTCCCATCTGCTAATCCTTCCCTGCCCTCGTGTATACTTCGCTTCGATCCCCACATCTTCCCGCCTTCGCAGCAGAACCCGCGCGGCTCTCGCCTCGTCCTTCGCCCGCCGTGCGGCCCCGCCCACGCCTCGTCTCCGCCCGGCGGCGTGCGTCACTCCTCATGCGCGCGAGCCCGCGCGTTCGACGTGTCTTAAAAAATGCAGGCTCCATCGCGGGGGCGCCATGCAACATGCAACGCGGGCCTGCGAGCTGCCGCCTGGCTACAGGTGCGCCCGCACTGGCTTCACGATGCGATGTTCGGGGCTCCCAAGTGCTCGGCACATGACGAGACGCCGCCGCCGCCGCCGCCACCTGCGCGAGAGCGCACACAGCGCGGAACGAGCGGGGACCCGGGACGAAATGCGCTCTATGAAACTTGGGCACCAAGTCCCCGTATCCGCGTTCATTTTCATGAAATTCATACATACAAATTGTTTCGTAGTTCAGTACTTTGAGTATGAAAATCATTCGAGCAAACGGACAAGAAAATGGTTATTGTTCATTGTGGACGAGAAAGATAGGGAAGAGACAGATAGAGAAAGAAGGGATTTTTCGACTTATAAAATGGGGAAATGGGTAAGGGGCGAAAACGTCGGATGGTTTTGAATTTTAATTCGCACTTAACAAATTATATCCTTAGAAACAGAAAATACGATGTAAAAGAAAGTTATACGAGAGAAAAAACGAATAGAGGAAGAATTTTTGCCGAGCTATTGAAGCTATTACTATTACATCTGCATTTGTAGGTAGGAACATCGTGTTTATTTATGCTTCAAAGGAAAAAATGAAGCACTAAAAGATCGATCTAATATATTCTAGAATATGCTACAGCTCACAGGACTTGCGATCAAAGCAGTTGGCCCGTCCGGAAACACGAAACGCTCGTACTCACTCACTTACTCAAACCACCATTACTTGGTTCTTAACCAACTTTAGCAAACACAGCAATCCAAGCATAAACAATTTTAAAAAAAGTATAAAATCCAAGTAAATAAACTTGAGTTTAAAAAAAGTTAACTGGATTACGAGTTTCATCAACGATTCCTCGCAGTTCGCCCAGAAAGCAGCCTCATTACAACGGCGCTACATTCAACGGCCTTTCAACGCCGACGAGCGCTCCCGCCACCTCGCCACTTGAGCCCCGGCCGGGCGCCGCCGAGGCGAACGACGGCAGGAGAGAGCGCCCGTTTGTGTCCAAGAAAGAAACGGAATGCTTTCTTAGGTTTATTTCTTCCCTACTTTCGGGATCTGCTCAACGTCGTTGCAGGCATTACGTGAATCTCTTCCGTTTCATGAAAAGATGCGAGGCTAATCTCGCGAGGAAATGCGGAACTAAAAGAACGGCGACTTTACATCTTGTGGAGGAAGGTTTATTAAGCCGAATAACGCTGGAATCCTGAACTTCACAATGTTAAAACAAACCGTTATCTGCAGTCACGAGTAATTGTCCTACAAAAGATGAATATACAAGAGAATTTACAAAATGTAGATGTGGAATGTACTGTCACTAGTAATTGGGTTTTCAATCAAAGAAAACTTTTATTACGGTAGTGTGTTTTATTTCTTCATCATAGTTCACAAAAGTTTTGGCTTAATGTGCTCCTAATGTCACGTTCAGTTCTGCGTAATATCTACGGATCTATCTAATATACAGAGCAAACTACCGATCCGGTAGCCGATCACTCGAATTCTCCTCCAGACAGTGACCGAATTCGACACAGCTACGTCAAAACTCCGCCACCGTCGAGACTTGAAGCCGAGACAATCCAGATAAAAAGATCCTGCAGAGGGACCCGGCAAATCCAGAAAACACAACCCAAGGAGTAATCCTCGACTTTCGAGATGATTTTCCAATTAGCTTTTGAGAATTTTAGCTAGTCTAGTTCTACCAATAGCGTCACCCACCTTAAATGAACATTCTTGTTTTACGAATGAACATCGGCAAGAAATCGTTGTAATAAATAGATAATACGAATCGTGACAAGAACTAGAAGCTTACCTTAGTGAAACAGCTTTCCTTGCCAATGGCCTGTCTCAGCTCCTTTAACATACGACATGCCTCTGCATACGCATGATATTGAATTTCTTCAGAAGAGAAAGGAAAGAAGCAAAGTGAGACCCGGAACGTCGCCCTTCATTTCATTATTAATAACGAAACTTTTTTTCTGACAGACTGAGTAAGCGTTTTCTTATTTAAGAGAAATGGAACGTGAAAAAACTTGTTCGTCTTCCATAGAGACGAGTTTTTCTTCTGTCAAGCTATCCAAGCAAAATCGAGCAAAGGAACGGCTGTTCCCGGGGAATTTCTTAAAGTAAATGTCGCTCAAACGGAGACTAGTCGTACGTCGCGTTCCGAGCGTCGAGTCGCGCCAGTTAATTGGCAAAAAAACGAAAGCAAATAAATTGGAGAACGCTTCACTGCACTTGGAAAGAAGACGCACTTCACCACAGTGTTCGCTGAACGAATGAACGCTTAATCATCTCCTCCGCCGATGCAGATGTCAACGTTTTGCCTACCACTTCAATCCTTCGCGTCGCCTGCTCTCCGATCTCTGCAAAGAATATCACTCAGATCTCGAGTAAAGTCTCGTACTTCTCGTAGAACGACTGTGCCTGCAAATGTGCAATTTCTTACATCTCCCATGAAATACACGGACGAAATTCGTAAGCAATAGTAGAATGATGCCAGTTAGCTGCATTTCACTTAAAGAAAACTTTGTGAACCCACTGATAAACATGTGAAGTGAATAAGGACGATATAGAAGTCATTATTCATTGTAAAAGTGATTGTAAATGTGATTGTAAATGCACATGAAAGCTTATTAACAACATGGTACAAACTAAATTAAAAATATAAACTAAGCATCAGGTTTTCGACTAAAAGAAATCAAAGAGCGAACCACAACCAAGTCATCTTAATGTTTACAACGGCTGGTGACTTTAATCCACACCGTATAGTAAGAAAGCAGTAAGGATTTCATTTGGATTGGGCATTGAGAGATACTAAAATAAGTCTAAAGATGCATTTGTCAAAAACAGTTTGAATGTATTTCCTAATCCAAAACATCGGTAATAGCACTGAAATTGCAATCGAAAACTAAATAAATTGAACGAACAATTACAGAACTTGCAGGCATTTGTGTGAACATTATGTCTACTCAAAATAATGGAGATTGGTATTTACACACAAATGTGCAAGAGAAAAAAGCCTGACTTTTTATTCACAGTTTCATTGACTCATTCATCACGTATTACTTTCATTCGAACGCCCCTCATATCTCGCGCTTTCTCTCAAATGAAAAATAAATAAATCAATAATTAATAAATAAATAAACCGTAGCAAACGTTATTTCAACAGTACGCGTCAGCAGACGCAGCTCCAAAACCGAAGACACGCAGCTGTTGCGACGCTACCCCGCCCCGCCCCGCCGCGCCCCGGTTTCCAGAAAACAACAGGATTCCCCTTTGTTGGCGCTGGCGTGCGCCGCCTGCCCGCCCGCCGTCTGCCTCGCGAGAGGAGCCCCGGAGGCAGCTGCCGCCGCCGCCGCCGCGGCTGCCGCGTCGCGGAGGGGGAGGTCGCGCGGCGCTCGGACGCGGATGAACGAGAGAGTACAAGGAACGGAAACGGAGAGAAGAGTGCGGATCGCAGGCGGGGGCGCACCGGGAAATAACCTGAAGAGGGTGGAACGGGAGGGGGAAAAAAAAGAGAGTATCGAAAATACATCAAATATGACGGTTCTGAGGAGCAAATGGGAAAACAATTCCTGTCCGGAGTGGACTGCTGACTACGTGCTATGTATGAAGACAATATCAACCCACGTTCAATGATTATTTCATGCAGGGTAATGCTTATACTATGCATTCTATAATTCATAGTTTCGTGAACTAAAATCGTTAACGGATTGATGTTGGACAACAGTACTTGAGAATGACAAGATAACATTACAGTAATTCAATTATATCAACTTACTCGTATATGTCAATACCATATTTCGTAGATAGAAATTCAGTGATTCTGAAAACATCCCCAGTACATTGAGGCAGTTCAAAGAGATGTAGGATGAATTGAACAAAACTTAATAGCTTCATTAATTAGCCATTACTCATCATGTTTTGTATTAACGAGTATGCATTTGAGTTTCTTTTTACCTCTTCGACTTATACGAGTCTTTTAAGGAACCATTGCTTAGGTGGTTGTACCAACTTCTTCCCGCCGGCTGAGACTGGCCAACCTCCAGGCGCGTCCTTGATTGATTAATACATATAATAATTTCTATTTTTTTATCATTGAATAACTAGTTGGATCCATGCAGACACTTTGCACTGAGCAAATCATTGTATTATAAAATAAAATCGCAAATAATTTATTCTAAAAATAAATCGAATCATCATCGAATTGCCATGCTCAAACTATGTGTTAGGTTGGGTACTATCTGTAGGTAAACATTCTAATATTGGGGAGCATTTATTAACAAATATACACATAAGGTAGGTTTGATTAAATTACATACAATATCAAGTAGACAATTTAATTTTACATAGAATTTCACATTGGTGACATCCCTGATAACCCAGGAGGTACCTATGGAGTTACCTAAAAAACTACTTCCTCTCTCAATGCAGCCAAAACAAAGCTTAAAAGAAGAAGAAAAAACACTTGGCATTTTGTAGACGGTGGTGTTCAAAAATTGTGTTCTGAGTAAAAAATTGAGCTCGAAAATTGTGTTATGCGCGATGGTCACTCGTGTTACGGAGTATGAGTGTTGCGGAATGCATTTGTCCCTTCCAAGTCAGCTTGGTCTAATCTACAAAATTCTATAACTTGCTTCTTAATACATTTTTAGGCACCCTTGGACAACAGTACTCAATGAAAATATATTTACGGAGTTTTGTATCGAAGACGTTATATAAATGGTACAGAACCGGCAGCTTTCTTACGAGTATTCTATGTGAGGGAATCTAAATAAATTTAAAAAAAATATATCGATAAATAAATTGTGAATGTCAGGCACAAAATCATTCCTTTATATCTACCATTTCCTTGTTCATTCCTCTCCTGTAACTCCACCTGACAGGATAACAATACAACGAACGTTACAACGTTACAACGAACAATACAACGAACCAGACAATACAATGTTCCCTGTCCCGCGAGCCGCAGCAAGGACGCGACGGGGGAGACATGAGGGGTCACGCGGGCGTAGCGGGGCGAGCGCGGGGCGAGCGCGGGGCGAGCGCGGGGCGAGCGTGGGTGGGCGCGCTCGCAGCCGGCCGCGTGGCTGCACAGCGGAGAGCGGCGCGACAAACGCTGCGCGATCGCGTATGCCGGCAGGGCACCGACTTCCATTTTCACATCGACTTCGCTGATGCCGCGGTGCGGTGCGGTGCGGTGGCGGTGCGTGGCCGCCGATGAATTATTTATCGGCGCGGGATGAGTTAATGCTCGGATTCAGCCCGCGTATTCACGCGCGCGCTACCAATACACCTCGAAACATCCCCGTTTCTTTCCGAGAACCTCCTCACAATAACCAGCACCATCCACCGTCTTTGAAGTGAGAGATACGCGCAGCGGTAGAACACGAAATTCATGACGCGCTACGAAAGGAGATCGAAATCTCTATGTTCATCACGTACGGCATACGGTAGGGACAAAAATGCCTACTGTTTTCTCTTCACAGGTTTTCTCACGAATTGAGTCTTTACTTTGTCTCGATTCCCTTTTCTCAAGACTCTTCCCTGGAGTACTGCCCGAGAAGCTGGAGTCGCATCTCAATATCAGACTAAATGAATACTAAATGAAGAGTGCGGAAGCCGTACAATTATCATCTTAAAATCTACACGTCCAAGAAGATGTGGTATAGTATCGATTATTCCATGTTATAAAACAATAACATATTATTAATTATTTATTTAGTATAATGAACAAAATAATATCGAAGTAGATCGCCTTGTTATTTATTATAAATAATATAATTGCAGTAGCTTCTAAGTGTTCCTCGTCACCAAGCTTTCGAAGAAGTCTAATGTGATACAATACTCACATCGTAACAATTAACATACTTGTAACAAATTTATAACGATAACACACACTGCAGCTATAATTGAAGTCGGTAAAGTAAATATTAAATTAATGAGTAATTTTACCACGCCAAAACTGTTCGTGGTACGTTATCAACAACGACGTCCAATTCACTGTACCAATCAGTTTATGATTATACACGGCACTACATTTTACTAACGTTACGTTCATACAAATATATTCACGTTACAATAAATAGAAGCTACAACTTATGTGCGTAATTGTATAAATTATTTACACAATTATCGCCGTTGCTCAATATTTCGATATTTTGGTTCTTCCATCTCATTTATAACGTTTTCAGAAGTTGATTATTTATAATATTCCCAAACACTGTTCTATTCATGCTACTAATCGACTTTATTAATATTCTAAACCTACAATTGTGTTCTAATCATTTAACCAAATTATACTAAATATTGTGAAATTTTAAAATTTTAATATCTAATCATTCTTAACATAAAAAAACAAGACAATACCCGAACAAATTGTTAAAGTGAGCACAATCTTAACAAAAACACACACACACAGACACTTTTGCTGTTTGCTTTGCATTTCTCTTCCGGATCTTCCCTGCTCTGATGTGAAACTCAGAACACTTTCCGACGTACGTAGAACCAGAAGCGCAAGAGTTATGGTGACAGCAACCTTTACAAAGAGGCCTTCAAAGGCACTGAGAAACGTCTCCTTGGATTAACAACGTATGCAGGCGGCTGACAGCTGCGGGGCACAAAGAGATGGCGGGAACACGTCGCGCCTTTCACATTGCACCGAAATCCTTTTCCCCCTCGCACGTCACGATAGTTATAACAGAAACATGCCGTTATCCACAGACACACACACACACACACACACACTAAAAAAATGGCCCCAGGAGATTAGTACTGCATCCCAGTGCAGCACGTGACACACTGAATGGATTTAGAAAATAAGTAATGTTTAGAGAGTTAAATTATTAATTTCAAATGAGAGATATCTCTTTTCATGAACATTAAAATTCTATCCACATTTAAATTCTGATTCACATTCAACATACGATTTGAATAGCAGCGACATTTTCGAAAACGATGAATAAAATAAACCACATCATCCAGTACAAACCCTCACAAAAGTACGTTTCAGATTGAGATTTAAAACGTTACGCACACTATAAAAGAAATAGCTCAAACGTAACTTTACATACTAAACGACTCTCTTTTGCCAAGAAAAGCACTTTTAGAATGATTTAAAAAAGCGGATCAATTTAGACGAATGTGTAATTTTAATAACAGACTAGCCTCGAAGTGACCCGAGAGAATGAGTAGATAAAAATTTCAACCGTTTTCAAATTTGGAATTAAGAACAGGTACAGGGCGAAGAATTCCGCTTCAACAAATATTACTCAAGAAACAAGCCTCCCGATAAATATTTACCTCTTGAAGGTTGTGGTCACAGAAAATCATTAGGGAGGTATCATCATCTAGAGGGATTTTAGTGACTTGTCCCTAACAATTCCTCATAGAAAATAATCGAATCGTAGGGGCTGCACATAAATTACGTAACATAAATTTCGAGTATTTTTAATACCCCCTCCCCCTGTAACACACGTGTAATTCGCTTGAACCCCCCTCTAATATTTACGTTACTCTTATGACAAGCCTCCGCCCAAAAGATTCAATCAGTTTATCATTGATGGAAAAATATATTCATTTATTGTAACCATTTATAAAATATAACTTCTTTAATTTATTATATTTTTTATTTAATTTGTTCATACGGTAATGTTTTAGTATACGACTGAATAAAAGGAATTATTTCAGCAAATGTTGAAAGATTTTAAAAATAAAACTCAGCATCACGTAACACTAAACTATGACCACCTTAGCCTATGTAACGCAGCGTAACGCTACCTCAAACCCCCTCCCCTCTCTTCAACGTTACGTAATTTATGGTTGACGCCATACTGGCTCCGTAAATGAACCTACCATGGTTTCATGCAAGAATTTCTCTTCTACTCCTAGATGGGATGCATCACGTAGTAGTCTATCAACCGAAATCTATTGGTTCCTTAAATGACCCCCAAAAAGTTTCCAAGCACGAGTTTCTCCGCTACTCGCAGATCGGCGGCATCGAGTCGCTCTCCCGTGACAGCTGTCGGGGGCGTGGGCGAGCCGCCGGCGGCAGTCGCAAGGTCCGGCGTGGCTCCGTGTAATTAGCGTTGGACGTGACAGAGCGGGCTGTTGGCGCGAGACCAGCTACCGTCCTTCCGCCCCCGCGGCCGCCCCTCCCCCTCCCTCTGCCGCAGCGACAGCTGAGCTCGCGGATTCGCCTTGCCCCGCAGGCGAAGGAGGAGGAGGACGAGCAAGAGAGGTTTTTCGGATCTAAAACATCCAGGTCAGTCCGGCCGTCGCCATTAAATGCGGTCGTTAGAGACGGCCGTCCAAAGCTGAGGCCCTCGCCCCCCCCCCGCCCCCGCCTCTCCGAGCCGCAGGAACGTCCGATGACAAAGGGACGAGGGCAAAGAAGCGGAAGTCGGCGAAAAAATTGAGTCGCATAACGTGAAGGAAATGTGAAATGTAACTGTGGCTGTAAAGAATTCCAACCATCGCTTCCCAATAGTTAGTCTCGACCAATTACAGCGTTCACTAGGTTTGTAAACGTTGTACGCAGTCAGCCTGAATGAAAGAAAATAAGAGAAATCCCCGGAAGGAACAGAACAAAGGATGACCTGTTTACAAAATACTAAATAGTCTACAAAGCAATAAAACATTGTTGTGAATGGTTAATCAGTCTTTTTAGGAAAAGAAAAAAAATGCCTGAAAAAGCACCAAAACATATTTTAACACGTATCTCGCAATTTTTCATTTATTTCTTTATATTTACCTCGCCAAGTTTATGGTACACACGAATGACTTTCTTCGATACCATGATCCCTGTAGAAAGTATAAGGCCAGTTTTATAGCGTTTACAAATTTTGAAACGCTCTCTATGTAAAGCCCACAGATTTTTTTCGGCACGTTACTGAAGTATATAAAGCTATATAAGGTACGTATATAAGACGCAATTAAAAGCGGGGCCACTTCACCGTAAACACAAATTATTTAAGATGTTTCACAATTACATTGTTTTCCACTTTCTTTTCCGTGGTATGTCGATTCATGACGTGAACACACGGTGTAGAGACAACTTCTAATACGAATATCGTAATATGGACTTGCTTAAACAGTGTATCACTGTTTTACCTCGAATCAAAATTTTTACAGAGGAGGGTAATAGGAATAAATATGAAAGCACTTTTTGCATATACAAATATCATTCATCAGTGAAAGTATGAATCCTTCACATAACAGTTCAAATGAAGCATTTGAGTTATCGTTTCGTTTGAAAAATTTAATAGAAAATGCATAATTTAATTGGAGGAATTAATTTCCTTTGGGCAAGTGATTTCATCTGGATATCGTAGGCGTACAATATTTTTAAATATTCTGAGAAGTACAGTTTGCTTGCGCCTGAACTCAATGCAAATCAAAACTGCAACTCAAAGAATGTTTTAGCCAATTATTACATTACGACTATAAACCAAAAGAATAACGGAGGAAATGAAGTTCTATGCTTTTCCGAGAATCAACAGTGATATCACGCCAGCATCCTCTCATTATATCAACGGCATTTCATTGTCAAATACACTGACATCCCTGAAAAACTACTCATTCCAAGGCACACAATTATTGTATACTCTCAGAAGTTTCAAGTACATTTCTGCGGCTGGCCAGCAGCTGTGACCCGCGCCAAAACACCGATCTCCGCCGCAAACATTCAAAGGAGCAACACCGTACTCAGATTGGCCTTGGCGCGACGGTCTACTTCCACGAGATCCGCGGATCGTTACACGAACGCTGAGTTGGCAGTGGCGGGTGGTACTGTGTCTGACTGGGGGCGGGGGGAGGCTGCTGAGGGCGACGACAGCGGTGACGGTGACAGGGACTGTGGCGTCACGATGGCTGTGATAATGGTAGAGGCATTGACGGTGGCGGAAGCGGGAGCGGAGGGCGAAGTAGGAGAAGACGATAAGGTCAGACATGGTGACGGTGAAGATATTAGTAACCGTAAGAGTATGATGAAAGGTAATGAGATAAATAATGGTGGTTCTAATGCCACTGCTGAATTGTTGAAGTTTTGATTATTGGTTGTTTCCAAATATCCAAGCCAATCAATTAAGTATTTTCAGTCGCTAAACAATGTAACTACATTTTAATGTACACTGTAATTATAAAGTATTATTAAGTAATAATTAAACAATTATGCAAATGGCGATTGCGGTCGCAGAGCATGTACATTACGTCAGCACATGTATCATCCAAATCTCTTACAATAATGTGGTATGGTTAAAAATATATCTACCTACCATTTCATCTTGTATTTCAATGTGAAAGCAAATTAAGTGACACATATATTATAGTCTGTTCTCATGGATGGATACTTTAATAGCATATAATAACAAAAGAAAAGAGCTATGGCTTCAGTGTTCATACCGCTTTTTCGATGACGACCAATTCAGTACACAGAAATAACCAATAGTTTTACAAACAAAAATGAATTTCTATAACACAAAATAGCAAAAAAGACCACTTTTTTTGGCAGTACAAAATTCCCTATTTGTTGGATCGTCTAAAATTATAACGTCCTCCAACCGAGAGCGATGGCGAGGCCTGTGGATTCACGTGTCTGCGCATTCTTCGCCCGAAATGAATACTCGGTCGTCTTGTGGCCGCCGGCGACCGCTTACGTTATAGTCCAGTTTCATGCTGCTCGAAAAATCGTGAAACGTTTTGGTACAGTTTTGAAATTTCCTTCCTGTCGGGTCGCTGTTTTGAATATCAGGTTTGGCAACAAATTTTGCTACGCAAACTATTTGTCTAAGCAAAACTCTTTTAAATCTTCGAAGTGGGTAATGTAAAATTTAGGAATGTGTATCCACTTTCATTTTATAAAAGGACAATATACATGAAAACTGGAAGGTTTTTTAGATAAAGAGGAATGATTCCTATTGTTACACTTGGTTGCTTATAGCACAACATATTTCGGGATTGGGCGAACGCCGAATTTGTAGAGCCGTCTTGAGATAAAACAATGCAACTCGAAGGGTCGCCGACATTTAATATCCTCGCATCTATAGTACCTCCGAGCAGCATATAGGAGACGAAGACAAATGATAACGGAAGGAATTATGGAGATTTTAAAGAATATTATCAATGGTTTGGGGTATATTGACAGTTCCCAAAAACAGCATAAGTCAAAGTCTCCTGACGACTGAATTGAGAGCGGTGGAATCAGCGGTGCAAAGTAATCCCTTCTATTTGTTCCGAAGGACTCAACACGGAACCAGGGAAAATAACTGAATTTCCATATTGAATCCTGATTTTTCTTGAATTGAATTCTAATAGACTACACAATTAAAATATCGTACTTATATACATTATTAAATTACAGTAGTTTATTTTTTACTATCCAATTATATAAATTCATCAATCGTATCTATCCTGCCACGGCATTAAATCAGCAATGACTCTGGACATTTGCAAAAAAGTAATCCAATGGCATGTTAACTCCGGGGCAAGCAAACGAAATCTGAAATTCTCCAATGTACATATTTAGTGATTTTTAGAAGTGTTGGAACAGTGAAATGAAAAACGTCCTCAGATACAATGATCTAACCTCGTTCTGAATGAGAATGCACGACAATAAAATAAAATTGGTTCACGGGATTGATCAATGTGCATAAAGAAACAATTAGTTGTGCCAACGTTTCAAAATATTTAAATTCTTCGGCAGGGCTAGAGTATAAAAGCAAATGAACAGTGCATGAGGACAACCAACATTTCAATAAATTGATTAATTAATTTATTTATTAATTATTTGAGATGTTTGTTGTCCCTATGCACAGTTCATTTGTTCATTAATTGTTTTTTTATCCACACTGATCAATCCCGTGAACCAATTTTATTTTATTATTTCACTCATGTGGTGATTCTATAATGGTCAATAGAGAATGCACGACATTACGTCCGTAGGATTTAAAATTGAAAAAGAAAACAGTCAAAGGAAACATTTTGAAAAATTAAGACGTTCAGTTGTTCATTAATTTGTCCACAAGCAACATTGATTTGCAAACATAGATGTACGCTTGCAACTTAACTTACAATTGCACAGTTCTGCAGGCTTACCACTTCTTTGTACTCACCTGCAATATTTAAATATATTATTTATTGGAAAATGCATACTTGGAATAATAAAGAAAATTTAAACAAGTTACGGAGATATCTCGTGGTCCAAAACGTCGGTACTATATTAGCCGAGACAAAATACAAAAAAATAATACAGAAACTACCCAATAATTTTGATATTTCAATGATCCAGCTATTCCATAACCTGACCATGGAGGGAACCTTTAAGTTTTAGTATTAGGACGACGATAAACAATTCAAAACTTTCGTAAACGATCAGCAAGAACGAATAACTTTTCAGTTATCGTTTATTTTCGAGATACTTCCGAGTTTATAACACTCAATACAAGTCCCACTTTGCATCCGAAAAGCGAGTCGTCTGTCTGCAAACCACTTCCCTTGATCACTCCTAGGGCTCAACCTGGAGCCCCTGGGGACCCCGAACGCCGCTGCGGGCGCGCTGGTCGATTTGGGAGGCGGTCCTTCAAAGAAAGACGTTGCGAAACGAAGCTCCCTGTCGACCTCCTCAATGCCCCCGCTCGAGGCAAAGGGCAAATCGCCCGCCTGGTCTGCTTCAAGCAATTCGCCAAAGGAACAACGAATCCCATTAGCAACATTTAATTTTATAAGAGTCCGCGAGAGCGCGCGGCGACGGAATTAAAGGAAACTTTTTAAACGGGCGCGCCGTCTCCGGAGGAGTGGGAAGAGTGGAGGCGACGCCAGATATAAATGGGCGGTCGAAACGGGCGAGATATTATGACGAAGTTCGACTGCACGGTAGAAGGCGAGAAAAAGAACCGGCAGAAACGTGCGGGGCGGATTCGGAATGTGCATCAAGAGCAGGTGGAGCGTTCGCAAACAGCACCGTTGAGGCACACGTAAGCTTATAACCAGTGTCGCAATCGGACAGGCCCGTGGCAGAGGCAATGATGGCCGTCGATGGCACTGGCGGGGAGCGACATTGTCGGTGGAGGTGAAGGTGAGGGCAGCGGCGAGGGGGATGTAACGTTGAAGGTGGCGATTGCGGCGACACTTCACGCGGCGATTCACAGGACTGTGAGTTAGTAAGGTCACGATAGAGGTGGTGATTACGGTGGAGGTGGCGGCGATGGTGGTTACGACGAGATCGAAGGCGTCAGAAGAATTTGGCGGCGAAAGGGACAGCGCGTCGGCGGTAGCAATGGCGGAGTGGCGGCTTGATCGAAACGCGCCAGCAGGCGGACACCTGTGCACTGCGGCGAGGCTCGCAGAAAAAAGAGAAAGGAAACCCGAAGGAAGCTGCCTTTTTGCTGTCCTTCCCGCCTTCCTCGCCCCGCCTCTCCCCCGAATCCCATGTTTTGCTCAAATTGGTTGCGCTTATTTCGCTATACTATGGGGGGTGAGACTGAGCTCCTAATTGACTTGTCGGGGGTGGCACAATGCCATCTCTAGAGGCTTTCAATAAAATTACTTAACGTTCATTAGAGTAATGAACTTTTAAGCAGCGCGCGGCCGAAAGAAGCGAAAACTTCCATCCAATCTGCCTTGCCGCCTCGACCGGGAAGTGGGCGGACGGTGAGGTCGGCAGGGAAGAGGGGGGATGATGGCAGGCGGGTGTGCGTGGGTATGTACAAGTAAACGACTATGGGGAATGCACGGATGTAATTGTGAGTGATTCAACGGTTGACTGGGCAATCGATGTAGGACCTAAAAGGATTAAATTAAGTATATACCAATATACCAAAATACTGAAATGGGTCATTTGAGTTGTACAAAACAAAGAACTGCACTCAAATGTCATTTCATAACATTGTTAGGTAATTGTTAGTGCGTGAAATAATATTCTTGAGTTAGTTGTAATATATTCGTAGTTTCACACTGAAGTTCCTCCTAGAACTTTGCTAACGCACCTTAGATAAAAGCTTGAAAATTATTCATTTCCGTCAACACTTGCTAGTACTTCGTTGCAGTTTGTGAAAGTTGGTGCTCAACAGATGGAATTTAATCTCCATATCGTTATGGGAGCCAGAAAATATTGTCTTTATGTCGGAAAATGATCTCCTCGGAACTTCCCGTCGGAGTTCATGGGCCTTGTTTACTATATTTATTACCTAAAAAGCTTTTCTCGGCTTTGTGGGTACTATCTTGAGAGAAGAAGAGAGTGGCATTCCTTTAAAAGTTTTGCCACCCTACGGAACGAAAGATGATGCCAACCAAGCGGCAAAAACCTTTTTGCGTAATAAATATTGCATGGGAACATATTATAATAGTTCATATTCCACAAGTAATAATGGTATTATCAGTTCAAAATACATGCTACTTTAAACTAATATTTCACGTCTATTTCCTATTTTTAAATACTTTTATTTGAGACCAAAATAATCACATCTAAACTTTAGTTTATAAAGAGGATAAAGAATTGTATACCTAAGACGATCGAATTTAAACTTCTATGAGAGAAACAATAGAATAATTTTGAAAGAGGCCCCGAGGACAAATGATGGTTCGTAAAAGTACTATGTAGTTTGAAAACAGATTAAGGCAATGCAACAGATAAACACTATTTTACAGAAAATGTGTTTTCAAACATCATAGAGGTAAGCACCCAAGTATAACGGTAACACGCACGGCCCAACATTATGTTTTCTCAAGTAGTACCAGGCCAATTCATACCACGTTATTCACGCCATCTCTCCACACTCTCTTTCTCCCTCATTCATTCATTCGTTCGTTCATTCATTCTCTTCCACTTCTCTCAGGAATGTGTTAATTTTTTCATTCCATGTAGCTGTTGGAGCGTTGTTTTTATCATTCGCAATTACGCGAGGCGCAACCCTGCGGAGGGGACCGAGCCGGGCGGTGCAAAGAGAGAGAGATGGCTGACGTGGCCTAATTTAAAATATTCCGCAGCCGCCACCGCCGTCGCCGCCGTCGCTCCTGCTGGTGCCGCAAAAGTAAGGGCGACGTCTTCTTAAGACGAAGATGAAAATTCACTCCGCGACTGCGCCGACTTCTGCGCTGAATTTAATTAAAGTAATGAAAATATTCGTTATTCCACCGAATGGCAGAACCGCTGCCGCCGCCGCCGCCTACGCCACCACTGCAGCAGCTTGGCGGTCTTTTTGTGTTTTTACAATTAGCTTTCGCTCGCGCTTCCCTTCGCCTGAGCGAAAAACGATCTCGCGACGCACAGTGGGCCGAAGTCTTTACATGCCCGTTTTCGCAATTTTGCAGCCGATATTTTAATCCATAGAATATTGTATAATAAAAAAAGACTGACAAAAATCAAGAATGTCGTCAAATTTTTTTTCTTTCTCCTTCTTCTAAGTACTGTTACTTTCAATGTCTGGTGGCACTCGCGGTAATACTTTCCGTTTGCACACCGAACGATCAATATAAAACTCTGCGTCTATACGCGCAATGATAATTGAATTTCGTTTCATAAAGAAACAATTATAATTTTATGGATTTGTCGTTGTCTTTCACTAAACAATCCGACATTAACTGACAAAGAAAACTACAAATAAAAAACAGTTCCGTTTGGCCTTTTTGGGGGAAGTTAACGACATGAACCCTCGACAATTCGACGAACGTAGATCGAGGATTGGCAGAGTGGGAGGGGGACGCTTTCTATGCACTAGCTAAATGAATGTTGTGCCGCATTTACATGCAGCGATAAATGGAAATCCTGTTCGCGCCCTAACACTGCGGTGTCAAAGCTAGAGAGAACGAAAGGGTTTAACTTATACAAACAGATCATTAAGTACAAATATGTTAATAAAATGTCATTATCCATTCTAGAACGAATAGAAATCAATTCGAGCAGAGCACTGCAAGGGAACACGCAAAATTCGTTGAAATTCGTCAAAAAGATTGACAAGTGCAAAGAAAAGAAATATTCAATAAGAAAATGAAATAAAGATGTAAGGTATAATGTAATCATACGGCACGCAACATTTAAAGATAATTTAATTTTATTTATTTAAAAATTGCTTTCTATTTGAATGAAAAATAAATACTGTTTTGTTTTCTTTTAAAATAAACTAAAAATAATACCCAATTGCAAAAAACCGACAAAGAAGACAAATTATCTCATTCAAAATTCTCTTAATTGATATACATTTAGACTTACGTGTATTATTTTATGAATATGATTTAAAAAATGTTGTCTCTTGAAATTGAATATACGTGTTAGTTTCCATGCTCTCATTACAATACTTTAATAAGATTTAAATTGGAATGGTAGCTGCTGGAAACGGCCACTTATTAAAAAGGCAACGATTTCTTCCTTGTGATATTGCATACTTCAGCAATAATGAAGCAATTTTAAAATTACAAGCTAATAATAATTATTCAGAATGTTCTAATAGTTCATAATCAGATAAATAACGTTGAAAAATAGTACAAGTTTCATAAATTATTTCTGAACAAAGATTGTAGTATTGGAACAATTAATTAATTATGCTATCTACACCGTCATCGAAAAATATCGTTCGAGAAAATAAATTAGTTTAAAAATAAAGAGAATGTAGTTTGCAACAGGTGAAGCACGAGGCTTACAAATGAGCGCTGTTTCACATTCGCATTCCTGGCCTGTTCCTGCGGAGTAATGTAGCCACCTCATATATCAAAAGAAACACCTGTACCACACCTAAAACTCGAGGAACGATTTTGAAACCGCAAAGTTCCATTCGAGGGCAGGGGGGATCCCGCGGAATGATATAAAAAAGGAGGGACTCGGCAGGGTGCTCCCGAATAAAAGTCAGCGAATATCAACTCCCCACCTCCCCCTGTCGCTCGCAAGCATTTCACCCACGAACCGTCCCGTCGCTGACTCCGCACGCACCTGCCACGCAGGCTCAATAAAGCAGCCCCCC
>BOPP01000145.1:405251-422374 GCA_017312745.1 Gryllus bimaculatus
CCGCGTGGCCCCCGAACCGCCTCCGCAGCAGCAGCCGCCGCCGCCGCAAGCTCGGCCTCCTGTTACCGACACCATTGACGGCCCTCGTCACCATCAGGCGGAGCCGCCGCGCAGTCTCGTCTAGGATATATTTCCCCTTTGGAGTTGAAATTTTTCAAAATGAATTTTTCCAAATTCCACTAAATTGATTTTAAATAATAAAATAATCAGTTATTTTATTTAATACCTAATATTATATTATTTAATATTTAAAAATCTCATGATACAATTTGCAATGATTAGAAATGAAGTGGTGTTTTTTAAGTACGAGCAGCCTCCCCAGAAGTAATTGCTGTCTTACCTTCGCCGTAAACAACAGTGCTTCACCGTCAGAGCGCCTCACTTTCCTTGGAAACGTTTGAGTGCAACTGGCAATCACCCAGTACCTCCTTGCTATTATTTCTTCTCTCATTGCCAAATTCTACATTATAAATGGAACACTATAACATTTCAGAGAGGTAATATACGTATATCTCTAAAATTCATCCTTCATTATTAAATCATCCTCCAGTATTATCAAGTTTCATCCTATGTCATTGCATGTAGAGATCGAGTCATGAGATAATCACCTAGTACTACTTGATCCTCTGAGAGCTCTACATGGAAATCCTAGTTTTGAAAATAGGTTTACAGCTACGCCTGACTGAATTCTAAAGACGGAAAGACACGTCACTAGTCGTGGGACACACAACGCATTGGAAACAACTCGTAAATACAATATTACTTCTAACAGAATCCTCGCATACCTTTCTCGTTTAAACGAATAACCCTTTTAATCAATTCAGAGCTGCGTGTGGCTTCAGTTGCGAGTCGTAAATTTAAAAGAAACAAGAAATCAAGTACATAATTTACTTGAAGGTGATTTCGTAATAACAATAGGGTTTGGTAGGAATGACTAAGATTAAATACCCACTTAATACGCTTTAAGACAACTTAATAATATTTTTTTAAGAGTTAGCCAACATTATTAGCGACAACGGAATTGTATAGCTCGTTTCACAATATTTAATCATATATACCGTTCGTTAGTACGTCTCATTTTTCCGGTATCTTGGAATCCCATGAACATACGTGTGCCCCGTGCACTCACATAACTCATGGCTACGTGGCCACCCACCTCCATCTCCCCCGCGTCTGCCAGCGCGCGCCGCGGCCGTGCGTGGCCGTGCGTGGCCGCTGCGCTGTCGCCTTCTTCGCAGCCGGCCTTGGGGAGGGGAGCGGCGCTCGTTCGCTCGCTCGCTTGCGCGCCCGCGGCGGCGGCGGCAGCGGCAGCGGGTCTCCAGACGGCCGCAGCCAGCAGCTGCGACGGCGGACCCACTTCCGGAGACTCCAGCTGCACCTCCGAGCGGCGGCGGCGGCGGCGGCGCCGGGGGGCGGAGCGGGCCGCGGGCATCCGGAGCGCACGCACCTCTCCCCTCCTCAACCCGCTCACCTACCCCCACCCTCCCCGCCCGCTCGCCCACGCCCCACGCACTGACAAAGGTCAGCGGCAACTGCGAGGGCAGCAGCGGAGCGCACGTAGCCATCGCAGAAAATGAGAACTTCTTAATTTACATAGTAAGTACTGTCAGAAATTCCGATGTCTTGTCGGCAAAAATGACGGCGACAATTAAAATTATTTATTCCATTACTACGTATTTAACGTCATTCTGAATGCTACAAAAGAATTTCAATTAAACACAGTTATTAAAGAGATGATAAAACGTATTAAAATAATATAACAATAAACTAACTTTCAAAATTTCAACAAATAATGTTTAACAAAATTATCTGTTTTCTTTATTTCGTGTACTACAAAGGTTCAGGAAGAAACCACGAAACGATAAGCTGAACATCGCACTCCAAACAGGCGACGCAAAGAACGCCCGGATGAGGCCCAGCGAGCGATGAGCCATTACGGCATCAACAGCCACGAGCCAGGTCAAAAAGCCGCTCATGCTACAGTGAATGAACTTCACCTCCGGACCGTTTGCCTCGTATTACGCGGCTTCCTGCCGCCCCGCCGCGCCCCGCCCCGCCCCCGCGAACATTGTCGCCTGTTAAGAGCAGCTCGTTTTGAGGTGCACACGCCGCCGGCAACGCCAACGCCAACGCCTCCCACTACCGACACGGCCGCACCGAAACCGCCGCTCCCCCCGCGCCCCCGCCGCCGTCGCCGAGCAGAGCGCCTGCGAGGGGAGTGGAGTGGAGCGGCGCGTGGCGTCGGCGCGTTTGAAGCGCGTGAGCTTCGCGCCTCCGGCGGACGCGATTACCGCCAACGCCGCTGCCGCCACTTCTGCCGCCGGAAATTCCCAGAATGCCTTCTTGAGATGCGTACAATAAGCTACGACAATGAATGACGGACGGAAAAGCGAATAATTGACGGAGAAGGCATTGTCTTTTGTCTCGCTGTTGCAGGAAGCGGCCCGTCATAGAAAAACTAGCTGTGAAATTTTAGCGGAAGACAAGGCTATTTTAGCTGAAGGCTTGGTTAGGTACTGGAAGAAGGACGGATGCCAGGGATGATTAAAAAAACTCCATTTCATTACTTGGCATTTATCAAGCAAAAAAACAATTATTAAAATCAATCAACTCCAAAAGACTCGCATTCAACATCCAGCACAAGCACTGCATTACTGCTTTGATAGGATTAGAACTGATGCAGCAAAACTCTTTTTTTTCTCAAGGGATTTACTTCCCAAACAATTACAATTAAAAATGTTCAGAAAAAAACTTCACGAATAACTGATTCGGGCACAATCACGTGCCATTTTCCACGACCCTCAAAACCTACAAAAAAATCGCTTTCTCCACGCCCCTTTTCCCTTTTAAACAATAATAAAGAACAATAAAAAAGAAACAAAAAGGTAGACGAGAAGAGAGAAACTGCCATCCTCGCAAGATAAGCCTCCCCGGCAGCAGCCATCGCGCAAGGAGGGAAGGAAGGAAATTCGCGACGATCCATCTCGCGGCGCGCGAACGTTCGACGTCCCGCGGGCGCACACGCGCACGCCCGCGGGGCGGGGCGGGGCGGGGCGGGGCGGGGCCTTGGGCGGGGCGGGGCGGGGCGGGGGCGCGCGGCGCCGCGGCGGAGGCGTCGGCGGATGATAAACCAAGCAGCAGCGGGGCCCACCTGAGCTAGGCGCTGCGGACGGATGAAAGGGCCATTAGGGAACAAACGCGCGCCTCGAAACAAAGCTCAGCCGTCTTCGCCGTTCGCGCTGGCAGGAATTCAAATTCAACACGGACTGGTACTAGGAGCAGAAGAGCGACTTGTAGACTAATTACTCTTGAAGTTAAATTACAGGCGAGCGGGGACGTGCGGGGGGGGGGGGGCAAGGAAGGCGGAGAGGAGCACGAGGATCTGGCGCGGGAGGGAAGACCAAGGAGACAAACGCCGCTGGCAAGGACGGAGAAGGGGAAAAAACTCTATTTAACAACCATCGCGGACTGCCATTACTGGGCGGACCATGCCTTTTTCCGCTTCGTCCCGCCCGCGCCGTCGCGCGGGATAGGCGGCGGCGGGAGGGGGCGGGAGGGGCGAGAGGGCGTTTACGCGTCCTGCTCAGTTTACAAGACTTGAATGAAACAGGGCGAAATTGGGTTCTGCGCGCGGGCGCTACAAAGAGAAGGTTGAGCATCTTGTGATGTGATGGTGGTGTTGAGATAGGTAGCCCCGCGAAAATAAACTTGCCAAATCTGCAAACGGGTTAACTCGTAGACAATGAAGCAGCTGAACTTTCTTTCATTAACTAAACGAATTAAGTAGTTTGCTGAAGTAGTGTTTAATTTGAAAGTACATTATGTAAAAGAAGTATTACTCCAACTGTTTATGAAAATTCGCGTGATTCTTAAAAAACAACTGAATATACGAGAGCATTCCTTTCCAC
Organism: Gryllus bimaculatus; assembly: GCA_017312745.1. Lineage (NCBI taxonomy): Eukaryota > Metazoa > Arthropoda > Insecta > Orthoptera > Gryllidae > Gryllus > Gryllus bimaculatus. Next base: position 409,160 of record BOPP01000145.1, read on the forward strand.
AAGAAACTTATTTTTTTCAAATATTTATTTTTCCTCACAACCTTCAAGTCTGAGCTATGTTTATATCTTAGTTTGTTTGGGGGAATGGGGTTAGATGTTCAGACGTAAACTAAAAGACAAAATAATTTGTAAGAGTCATGCGAGAGAAAAATGACACTGTGAAACTTATAAAGCCTCTCCCCTCCCTCCAAAAAGAAATGCAACATCATTCCCTTACCGGTACAAATACTTTATATATTAACATTAATATTAAGAATTGTTCTCCTACTCAGAGAGCTTGAAATGAATTTGCTCAATATCATTTGTACACTATTGGCCTTTTTATTAGTACTTGAATAGAACCTTGAATTGACTTGTAATCACACTCAGCAATACTTATACTTTCACCATAACCAACATATAATAACTCAAGCCTAAATAAATTGAATATAGAGGTCTATTTATACATACTGGAAACGAACATTCTTATCGCTTATTAACCGCGTGCTATTACATGGGATACATCTGGTGTACCACGAGCCGTTTCAATCGCGTACCGCGGGACCGGGCTAAGCTATCACGAAGAACAGCTCCGCGCAGGCCGTAGCTCTGTGGCGGCGGCGGCGGCGGCAGCATGGCCTGCGGCAAGACGGAGCACCCCCCCCCCGCACGAGGGCTGCGGGGGTGAGGGCGTAGGCGTGGGCGGGGCGCCGGGCGGTGTCGCGCGTAATGGGAAATCCGCCCGACGGCACGGCGCACGGACGCGAGAACAACCGATACGCAATCGATTACCGGAAACGGACGACGGAAGGGAAGGGGCGGAGAGGGGAAAGGAGAGCAGGAAGAAAAAGTTGCGCCAGCCGCCGAGCGCAGGGGCCGCGAGGGGGCGAAATCCGCTCCAGAGGCGCTCTGTGAAGCCGGCGGCGGCTGCAGCCGCAGCAGCAGCAGCAGCAGCAACGGGAGTAGCGACAGGAGGAGAGAGAGACAACTAGCAGTGCTATTACTCGTAGAAGAGCATCCTATGAGAACGGTGGGTCTATTCAACAGACAGTATTAAATAGTGTACTTGATGTAAGAAATGACCACTGACGAGAAATGTAGCAATGGTACTCTATCATTAGGAAAAAATGCAAAGCGTTTGGACGAACCGTAGTGCTTAAGATTGATTGTGCTACCCAAGAAAAGTCGAAATGTGTTACAAGGTAGAGTGATGTAAGCTGTTAGGTAATACTCGAGGCAGGTGGTGACCTATTATTCAATCCAAGTTGGACGCGGCAAGGACAACTTGACAACCCACACCCCCTCTTCCCCATTCGATCCGATTTGGTTCACTCCAAGTACTCACAAACTGAAAGTAAATACCCATGCCAGTTGAAAGGCGAGCGCGGAGACTGCGAAAGAAATTAGCGGAAGACTCTCCGACAGCTATTGCCGCACGTGTGTGCAGGAAGTGGCAATGGCGATGCTGCCTGCACCAGTCACCTCAGCGAAAGTGGCAGAGATCGGCAACTCTCAAAATGACAGCGCAGGCGTCAGAGATGATGGGAGCGACATGGGATCGCGAGTGAACGGCAGCCGGGACATTCTGTGCACGCTGAGTGACGGGTAGAGCATTGTTTATTACGTTTTAAGGATAGAATCATTTGAAAGTAACTGGCGGAAATAGGAATGAGTGAAGGATAATGGGGCCCGAGATGACAGACAATAAACAAAGAAGAATCGCAGAAAACTTGGGATATTCTGGTACCACCTTGCAGAAACAGCAAAGTCGAAGGAGTTGGGGAGGAATGGCGTAATAATAGAGTTTAAAAAATATATTGCGTAGAAGCACATGGGAATGAAAGCAAATAGCTGCCAAGGACGACGCTGTGTAGGTAGCCACTGCGAGCACCAGGTTTCAAGCAGGGAAAGTGCAAATCGGAACTCAGGCTTGGATCAACATTGTAAAGCAGTCCTTCAGAAAAGGAAAATGTTGAGAAAGCAAGAAAAAACTGAGAAAACACAATTCTGCTCCTGAGAAACGTAAGCCATTCGCAAAATACAGGAGAAAAGTAAAATTGATGGGACGTCAAAAAAAGCTTAAAGTGCTAACTCAGTATGAAGCTTGTACTTTAACCAATGATGCAAAAGAGTAAAGTATTGAAATATCGGCATTAATTGATGAAAATGGAGCCAAAAAATTTTGTCAATATATCACCAATGAATGTGAACCAAGCTTGGTGCAAGAAAATCAGAATCAAAGCGAACTCGTTTCACAATACTCACATCTGTCTATCTATCAATCAGAAATTCGCTGTCTCCCCCACCCCCAAAAAATACATCAACCCTCCTCCAGTTTCCGATGTGTCGGGAACCGCCACTTTATAACGACTAGCGATTCGCCTGCAAACGTCCGTAGCTCTGGCGACCTTTCGTGAGCCAGCGGAGGCGTCCGAAAGGGCGCCAGAAGCCCCGGCAGCGGCGGCGGCGTTTGCTTCTGCTTCTGCTTCCGCGGGGCCGAGCCCTTCTCACGGGCGGCGGACGTCGTTCCGCGCTGCGCCGCTCCGCGCCGCATGGCGCCGGGCCGAGGCGGAGGAGGCGGCGCGGACCAGGCCGCGGTCGCGCTCTTCTCACGGTCTCTGACCTGACGGCCACTGCCCGCCGCGGTCGCCAATCCACCATCACCGCCGCCGCCAGTATTACTAACGCATCCACAATTACGTCTCCGCTTCCTATCAGTAGCATAACCATTCGCGCGCTAGCTTTTAACCTCTACGTGTGGTTGTTCACGAAATACCAACTGTAGTAAACAAAGGAGGTTCGATTTGTTGTTGTTTTTCCAAGGCAACACCCAATGTCTTTGGTAGTCTACTGTGGCAATTCCAATGAAGCGTTCATGTTGGAAAGCGTTTTTTTAAACTTCCCAATTGCTAGCAATATTCCAAGATGTGTGAGCTATCTGTATAGCAAGAAAAACGGAATTCATACCGGCCTATGTTTCGTACCTTTGATTATCCACTATTTACTATTGCAATAGCAAAATACAAATTCTTCAAAATGATTTTTCTTATTTGGCGTACTCTTGATTCCTGGAAATAAAATATTTGAAATATCGCGCTATGTTTAACAAGTGATCTTTCCTAGATGCGATTATTCAGCTAGTATCGATATAGTACTATAGAGTAAGTTGCCCCAGTCTATGTTTATCGGATCAAGGAGAGATATTTCCCTTCGCTTCAGCTACGTTTTACCAGTGATTCCCGTGTGGTTTGCATTGGTCACAAAATATCTTCTTCTAACTCACTGTTCCTGTAACCACCAAAAAGGGAAACGGAGTTAATCTCCTCGTCCCCAGCAAGCGATAACTCCCACGTCACCGCCATGGGCACGTACGACTTCTCGCCCGTTCTCGAGCTTCCTCCGAGTGCAACTTCTTCGCTTGCAAGAACACACAGGCGTCGCCTTCACTGCCGCCACCGTTGCCGGCGCCGCCCGCGACGTGGCGCCCGGGAGCCGGGAGATTGCCGAGATTCTACGGCCGTTGCTGCGTAAATAATGGAGCGAACGCCGAGGCCGTTCCAGGGACGAGGACGGGGCTTAGGCGGGCTTCAGAAATTTAACGAGATTCAAATCCTATTTTCTTCCTTCGGCCCCAAGGAGGTATTAGCGACGTCGGACGGGCCGGACCGCTACGAGAAATGCGCGTCGGGTTTGTTTCGTTCTGATCGCTTTCAATTTCTCGGTATACAACCGTAGACCTGGTATTAAGCATTCAAGTTGATGCAGACTTCTTACTGTCCCCTCAGTTTTCTTAAAAACCTACAGAGTGAGCGACAATGTACATTTAATCAATTTCTATTCCGAATAATGTTTCTCACAAAGTTTCAAATTATCTTTGTTATAATTTATATTTGTAAGCAGAAAAAATTGAGTGATTATAGAAACAATAATTCAAAAATATTTTGTAACAATACTACACGAGTCTCTGAAAGTCGTTCTAGAAATTTAATGCACGCAATTGTATACAAGGAAAGCATTCTTACATCGGTTCAATAAACGCTATTACGAAGAAAATTCAATTTGCTGAGAAAACAAGATTATACTTTCTGTAACCTTTGTGATACTTACGCATAAAAAAGCTTAAATAAGAACAAATATCGTTCTTAAACGCCATAAACCAGCACACGAGCCTGCCGTAATCCTGTTGTCGCAAAGAAGGACAAGAGAAGGAAAACCGAAAGAACTCCGACACGCCAGAGTCCAACTTCTGTGAGTAATAGTAGGAATAACCAACGGCGTCAACTACGCGATATCTCGGGAGCTCCCGAAACTTCGCCGCCTCAGCTGCATCAGTGACAAACACGCGAGCGCCTTGCCCCACGACTCCGGCAGAAGAGCGGGTGGCCCTTCCCGCCCACTCCACCCCTCTCGGGGATGTCATGTGGGGAGCATGCCGCATTATAAAGAAGTTAACATCCGCCACCACCTCTCGAAATGAAAGAGGGCGTCCGAAATTGATTTCACAAAAAGGAGAGGAGGAGGAGGATTTTTCCGAGCGGACCAACTGTCCCCACCCGCGGCGGCGGCGGCGGCGGCGGCGCGCCGCGGAGCAGAGAAGAGAGAAAGGGAGGGGGAGGGGAGGGGGCCCTTCGCCATAAATCCAATTTCACGTCCTATAAGAAACGGGCGAACGCGCCAGCCGGCGCCACATGTGGGGCGGCACTTCATCCGGTGACCCGCTCGCGCCCAAGCCAGGCGCCCTCGTCGCCGCGCCTCTGCGTCCGCCCGGGCGGCAACCCGCCTTACGTGCGTCGGCGCACTTGTTACTACGTTCCAGACATGACTTCTTCGCACATGATTATTTTTCCCGAAGACAACAATATTTTTAACCAAAAAGGATAGCCTGTTCACAGAATATTGCTTAAATAAAATCTTTATTATATTCAAGTGCGACTGGCGCACGCTCTATACCTCACAAGTTGCGGTTTGCGCGCTTTCTTCCGTCACCTCTAGGTAAAATCCCCGGCACTGCAAGTGAAACTTATGGTAGATCAAAAAGAGGGTTTACGGTCCGAATCACAGTAGAATTTATGTTTTCTCCAACTCTCAATTCACTATTGATCCATCATCATTTCCCCCTTGACTCTTATCATTTAATTCTTATATCACTATTCTTGGTTTGTGAAGCCGGGATATGCATAAACGGAAGAACGGAACAAATGTAGCATAGTGCTCCATGCGCTAAAATAGTGAGTGCGTTGCATTTAAAAATGTAACTTCAAAATCGCCTGAAATTGATTTAAATATTCCAAAGAGATTCACGAACTTAATATCACTTTCAGAGTTCTTTTCGGAAACAATCCTTGAGGGTGAAGTCGTAGGCTTCCGCGGCCAGAGACATGTGCATTTGGCATACCAGCCCTGAGGAAGACCACGACAAGATGGTCCAAACGTCGGCAACACAGCCTTCGACGCGGCGTCACCCGGACAGCCAAGATCACGCAAATCAATGAGGGTAACTATCTCCCATTCGATTCCTACTTTGATTGTTGGAACCATCAGAACTTCTTTGATTATAGCATCTGCTAGCTCTTGTCTCTAATTGCGTAACATCACTTCCCTCATCCATTTTTTCCCGCCACATATTCCAAGTATGTATTTCTGTCCTTGACGTCATCCACTCTTCTCCCTTCCCCTCCATCCAATTCCCTTCCTCGACGGCGGGCCCCAACTCCTCCGAGAGCAACTCGGGTCCGCCCCCGCCGCTCCGCTCCGCGCCGCGCCGCGCCGGTGGCTGGGTGTCCGCCGCACCTGGTGCAGGCAGCGCAAGACGCGGCTGCCGCGTGGCAGCGGCGCCCTGGGCGTCTAAATTTGTCTCCCTCACCCCTCCGCCTTCGCCTCCGGGCCCCGGCGCCGCCGCGAGCGCCCCGCGACAGCCGTTCGCCCTCCGCGACGGCCCGAAAGAGCCGCTCGTCGCGCATGTTCTCTATTTCATTGCGAGCAATCTACTTCGTCTGTAAAGCCAGCAGGAAGCGCTGGAGAGGTTGGTGATACGACAACTTGTTGGCAACATTACTAGAAATTGTGTCTAAAAGCTAAATTAGGCATTTTAATAAGTGTATTAGAGAAGAAAAACTAGAAACAGTGACGATGAATTCAAGGGTTTGGGTTGTACGTTGAAAAACGTTGAAAAGTGTTGTGGTTGCATTATAGGAAACAATTCAAAAAGGAATGTAACTAGGGTGTTCCGGATTCTTTTTAGAAGTTTAGGAAACAGTAAAAGGGGTTATGAACACTACAAACGACGAGTAAATGACGCATGTGACCTATCAAATATTTTTTCAAGTCTCTTCAAATCATTTTTCCCGTTTACAATTTTGTTGTAAATTTTATATTTATCATACATACTAAATATTAAAATAAATTTTAAAAAAAGTCAATCCCAATTAGCGAACTACGTAACATAATTACATTTTCCTTAATTCGAACCCTTTGAAACTGTCTAATTTGTATCATCAGATATCTACCACCAACGATAAGTTAAATCTAAATTCAGAAGCAAATTTCCAAAAATCCTTTTCTTCATTATCACCACCTTTAATCAACAACGTCATTCAGTTGATATAAACTATTATTGCTGATATTGTTTGTTACAATATTTACAAATACACTACTTTGCTTTCCTCACGACCGATGGTATCACAATCCATAAATTTACTTTTTATTAGAAACAATAAGTTCTAAACAACGCTGCCATTTTGAACAAACGTTAGAAGAAACATTATTGATAAAAACTTGAACTTTGCTCATTGTATCTGCAAAGCTTTTTTTTATATAAAACTTACTAAACGATTACTTGATTATGAGTACGACCTTGATATAATACCACTAAACGATCGCCCAACAAGTAAATAACGCAAACAAAATTAATGAGTAACCCATGTCGACTTTGGGAGTAAATGGAAACGTATATTTATCGCGCATTAGCCTTCTCCAAGTCTCGAATGCCTGTAACCGCGGAAAAGCGCAGTGAGCAGGCGCAGCGTTGAGCACGCGCGCAGACTAAAGATGATGTAACGGTTTGGTGTAACGGCGGCGATGGTGAAATTGTTTGCGGCGGCGATGGTACAACGGTTAGCGTATTGGATTGTTCACGGATTCAAACCCAATCGAAGCCGTGGATTTTCAAGGGCGAAAAACTCATTCGCACGCCTTCCTTCGGAGGGGAAGTAAAGCCGGCTGTCCCTCGTTAGTAGATTTACTGCATGTAAAAGATCCTCAAGTCTAAATGAAGCCTCTACGCTAAATTCAAAATCGCATGTTTCGTCGCACGAGAAATACCTCCTTTCTCCGCCAGTTGGTGCAACGGGCGTAGACAGACGGAAATTTGCGTGGTTAGACGGAAGAGCAAGCGATGGTTTGAGTCTCGCCACGTAAAATAAGGCATCACTTCAATTCAAAGATGAGGGCTCGCGGGCCGAAAGGGGCACGGCCGAAGACTTGCCAGGAAACTTCCGGCGTGGCTCCACGAAGGCGGAGACTTCGTGAATTGTGTCTGCATGCTAGGTGGGGCTGACCGAGAAAGGGAAAGATTTGACAGGGAACGCAATGCGGTTGCCGCTTTGTTCGCGAGTTTGGAAGACATTTGTTTCTTCTTCTCTTTTCGTTCCTAATCGATTGAGGAAACGAGAGCGGGTTTAATATTTCCTTCAGTGACAGAACACACGCGTGCACACGAAATGCAAACTTTTAAAGAACTAAATGAGACAGCTTTTGTTTCCAAAGCTACCAATCACAAACATCGTTACAGTGTGATTTGAAGTTTGTTCATAATTTCGAAACCTGAGTATTGATCGTCGTAAACAAAGTGTATACTGCTTCATTGAAGTTCAAGTACAACGAAGCAAAGTATTAAAATCGTAACATCTCCATTAACGAGAAGAACAACAAAAATAACCAGGAGAAGCTACATTTTCACAATACAATCGATGGTAAATCTATTTTTGAAAGCTATAAAATGTCATCGATTATCACAAAACACACTCAATATCGTAATCAATTAATTAATTTTCAATATTTCACAAATAATCTACTTTGAAACCTTCTTAGAAATGAAGTTTTACAATTCATAGTGCATATTTTTGTTAATTCAGCCACAAATTTCTATCCCGATTAAGTTGATTTTACATTTCTCTGAAAGGGTATATTCTCCCGACGGGGACAAAGTAAATTAAGCATATTTTAATTACGGGTCCAAAAATATCTTAACAAATAATTTAAGTGCTGTAGACACTTAAAGCAAATACTACTAGTGCCTAAGCCGTACGTTTTTTTCTCTGTTTTACTCCGATGTATCTGACTAAACTTTAGACAGATCGAATTTGCAAAACATACTATACGTGTTGGGGATGTGAAACTAATATTTTATTTTTCATTTAAAAAACCCTCCAGGATTGTCTTTAATTTCTTTTCCGTACAGACAAAGTGCGCCTATAAATATGGCGAGAGTTCGGTTTTCATTCACACTTCTAAATTTTCGAAAATGTCAAAAGATTTTTTTCTTCAATACATCGTACAAATTAAGGCCTATTATTCAAGCTAGATATTTTTAATTGAATTCATTCATCAGCATAGGCGCTTAAATTGATTTTATGTGCAATCATTTCAATAAATTAGTTATTGCATATAATTTTTGATAACATCACGACCATTTTAAAAACGGTAGCATCATTTTCTCAACAACGGTTTTTGAAACTTTTTGTACGAACAAGGAACAATACACTGAACCAAATGGCAATCATGCTATTTAACCTTTTTAATTTTAAAAAACGCAAATTTAGCCTTTTTTCTAGGGGCAGTTAAGGGAGAAAGAAAGAGGGGATGTTATATTTATTTTCCACCAAAGCCACAAAAAAATTTCAAATACAAAAATTAAATGAAAAACAAAATTTAACACCTACTTCGAAACATAAACAAAAACTTAGAAACTGCAAACTATTTCGATCGTGTATTTAGTCTTTGGATTAGTCAATGTATTTATCAAAAATATGTCACGTAATGTCAATTGCGTCGAACTCCTAAATGTTCGAATGTTCGAAATGTTTTCTTTCGTTCGATTTCATAAATCGTAGTCGACATAACAATTTTTTTAAATGTAATTTGTTTATTTACACCTAATTAAGTTAGATAAAAACCTACGGGCAAAATACACATGTTTACTTGAATACGAGCGTGAATTTAGCAGCACAACTCAGCTAAAATTTAACAAGAGACGTGAATAAATTGTTCTACAGTTTTAATGCAGAGCAATGAAACTAGTGTTTTCATACAATAACGTTCGCAAATGTATAAGTCTACCAACAGGTTTCCACAAATCTGATTGGGTATTATGAAGGCCATCATTTAATTTCTTAATAAAAAAAATCACACTCGGTACGGTTCTATCATCGTAAGGGTCTGCGAAAATTAAAATTTAATTTACACTTCAGAGACGCCTGAAAACATTTCGCCCTACAAATACCTTGAAATTACACGTGAGTGCATTTATATAAGCGTTATGGCGTCGGTGCATAGAAGATGTTGCAAGTCGTCAACGGCGCTACCCGGCCGCAGTCAACGAACTGGCGTGCACCAGGCGTCGCGACGTAGCGTCTGCAATGACGCCCCCGCGCGTCGCCGCGCGCGACGGATAAGAACCGGCCTCTGTCGCGACCACTGACCTGCCCACGGAGACGCAGCGAAAGGCCGGAAAAGGAAAGGAGAAAAGAGAGAAGAGAAGCGAGGAGAGAAGCGAGGAGGAGAGGAGGAGAGAAGAGAAGCGAGGAGAGGAGAGAAGCGAGGAGAGGAGAGAAGCGAGGAGAGGAGAGAAGCGAGGAGAGGCGAGGAGGAGAGGAGGAGAGAAGCGAGGAGGAGAGAAGCGAGGAGGAGAGGAGGAGAGAAGCGAGGAGAGAAGAGAAGAGAGGAGGAGGGAAGCGAGGAGAGGAGAGAAGAGAGGAGAGGAGAGAGGAGGAGAGAAGCGAGGAGAGAAGAGAGGAGAGGAGGAGAGGAGAGAAGAGAGGAGAGGAGAGAAGAGAGGAGAAGAGAAGAGAGGAGAAGAGAAGAGAGGAGAGAAGAAAGGAGAGGAGAGAAGAGAGGAGAGAAAAGAAAAGAGAAGAGAGAAGAAAGAAGAGGAGAGGAGAGACGAGAGGAAAGAAGCGAGGAGAGGAGAGGAGAGGAGTGGAGAGAAGAGAGGAGAAGAGAAGAGAGGAGTGAAGAAAGGAGAGGAGAGAAGAGAGGAGAGAAAAGAGAAGAGAGAAGAAAGAAGAGAGGAGAGAAGAGAGGAGAGAAGAAAGGAGAGGAGAGAAGAGAGGAGAGAAGAGAGGAGAGAAGAGAGGAGAGAAGAAAGGAGAGGAGAGAAGAGAAGAGAGAAAAGAAAAGAGAAGAGAGAAGAAAGGAGAGGAGAGAAGAGAGGAGAGAAAAGAAAAGAGAAGAGAGAAGAAAGGAGAGGAGAGAAGAGAGGAGAGAAGAGAAGAAAGGAGAGAAGAGAGGAGAGAAGAGAGGGGAGAAGAGAGGGGAGAAGAGAGGGGAGAAGAGAGGGGAGAAGAGAGGGGTGAAGAGAGGGGAGAAGAGAGGGGAGAAGGGAGGGGAGAAGTGAGGGGAGAAGAGAGGGGAGAAGAGATAGGATAGAGGAGAGGAGAGGAGAGGAGAGGAGAGGACAGGAGAGGAGAGGAGAGGAGAGTAAATGCACCAGAAGAACATGACAGTTCCTGCGGCAGAGATTCACGTTCACCTGGCTCACAGGGAGACAACGCCGCTAGAACTTGAGATCCGACGCCGATCTGCACGTCGGCTTATAGGGTTTCCCTTATCCAGGTATCTCAGAGCAGGGCATCGACCCAGCCGGGTAAGCTCTTGGTTCCCGACAGTTGACTGATTTCGAGCGGCTTTCTTGGCGAGTCTAACAGACGTCAAACGCCAAGTTCGTATAAAAGCAACGGTCGTATCTCGTCAGCCCAAGGGCCACCACCCACGACAGCCGCGAGCACGTGAATTGCCACCGGGATCACGCACATCACTTCAAGCTCAGTTCTGGAGATAATTTCGGCATCCGCCCGTTCCAAAATTATTTTTTTACCTTTTTTGCTAGCGTGAAGTGCACGTTTCGCCAACATAGGAATAGGTCAGTAATGGGGCCAAATTTATTGTTAATCTAATTCGTTAAGTCGAGAAAATGGTGAACGTAGCTCATTCATACTAGAAGTCGTAATACCGACGTAGCATTAGAGTAGATTTAAGTCCAAAAAATCAAGTAACTGTTTTTACTAATAGAGTATATTATTATAATAACTACTAAACAAGTGCTAATTTTAAAATAAAATTGTCAATAAGTCATTATTAATAATTATTCTCTCCTTTTTTTATAGTTTTTAACTAAAGAATTAAACATACGAGCGACGTTGCTAATAGGATTGAAAAGTGTTTTTCTGAGGACAACCAGTATCATAATTTGCCTCCGTAAGCCAAGCATCGAATGTGGTCGAAGCGAGGCAACCATCGACCCAGAGAGGCGAGCTGGAGGTGTAAGTCGTTCGCTCATTTTATGTATGTAATATATTCAACTAATACTTATCAGGTTAAGTCCTGTCTGCGTTGCCTACCTCAGGGAGCTGCTACAAGTACTCATCCATATCAAAACCTAAATGCTTAAAATGTAAAAATATTTTTTTACGCAAACAGCCGCAGAATTTCATTCACACAGTTCTTTTTTTAAGATCTTCTTAAAATTGTATTGTATTCTCACTCCTGTTTTCTATTATGAAAACAACTGTGCAGCAAAGGTACAGTCGCAAAGTAAAACAACAAATGATTAAAGAAAAAGCAAGTTAGTGCAGTCGATCGCTATTGAAAAATAATTGCTAAGAACCAGGTATTGATTCGAAGGTACGCGTAATGCATTTAATCAATTGAACAAGAAAAATAAAAGTTGTACTACTACGAAGACAAGGACGGAATATCAAAAGAGAAAGTAAAGAGGGAAAAGCGAAAGGGGCGTAAAAGGTCAGAGCAGATTACAGGGCGACAGAGGAGGCGAATGTACGCGTGGGCTGGAGCGGGGGCGGCAAAGAGGAACGGCGGCGGCGGCGGGGTCGCAGCGCCCGCGAATTACCTCCGCAATTAGTAGGACGTGCAAGAAATTGCGTTCGGTCGCGGGCGGCGGACACGCGCGGGAGGGCGGCCAGCAAGCATCCGAGGGCGAAAAGAACCGTCATTAAAGTAAATTTCGTGTCGGGCGTTACACGTGATGACGACGCAGATAAGAAAGAACGACATTCAACGCGACATGTCTTGAGATAGAGGGCGGGCCCATAAAAGAGCAATCATGTCAAAGAGACACGCAATGCCAGGCGGCAGACCGGCGCCCCCACACACCACTAGGGGAATTGTCTCTGACTCTGAGCAGTGGAGGACGCGATTGCCGAACCACACGAGTTCCTTGACGGACGGAGACTGAACGGACTAGACATGTGCAGGACGTTCATTTTTTCTAGAAATTACAAGCGCTTAAAAACGAAAATTTGCCGATGATCATCTAAGGAATTTTATGGTTTTGAATTGGAACCCACGCGGTTGCCAAAGTAGCCATCCTAGCTTTTCAGTCAACTGACGCATGCTTTTTATTCCTTCTGGTGGTTCTAATAAGGATGTCTCCCATTATTTGATTCCTTAACCATAAATGTGAACATAGAGAAGCCCAAACACTTTGGGCACTTTTTTCCTTGTAAACAAATTGAAAATATTACCAGCAATTCTACCAACGCACAAGTGGTTCATTCTTGACTGTGGATTAAAGAAAATCATCACCTCATGGTACCTCAAGGATACAGGCGTTTCAAGGGTTTCACGTCCGAGCAAGTGGGAGCATCCCGCTCTAAACCGTCCATCCCCACCAGCAAACTCACGAGACTCCCGTCTGGACGTCGCGTCGCGTCGGGTGCATGACCCCGGCGCACAGAAGCTCCTGGACTGGGGACCGTCGACTGCAGCTCGCTATCGCAGCCTTCATCGCCTCCCACGCCGCGCGCCGCGACCGCCTCGGCGTCCGCTGCCGACGCGATAGCGCTGTCGCCGCCTCCGCTGCCCCGTCGTCGACGCGTCGCGCCGCTCCCCTCGGCCCGTGCGCTAACGACGCCGCGCGCCCGAGGAACCTCGCAGCGCCCCCCATCGATCACGGCGCCGAGCAGCCGCTGACAGCGTCCCTCTGTGCGCGCGACCTCCCAG
>BOPP01000145.1:437893-448839 GCA_017312745.1 Gryllus bimaculatus
GCTCGCTCGCTGGCTGGCTCGGGCGCCGGGACCAAGTTCCCAGGTTATTTTCCAGAACGGCCTCTGGGAAAGCGGGAGCGCAGTCGTGGGACTCCTAGGCGCGCCTGGCGACGGAGACGGAGATGACGGCGACGGAGGCAGGCGCGAGGCTGGCAACGGAGACGGCTTACGTGTGATGATGTTACACCCCCAGAACGCGTCTCGAGCACGCCAGGAGAGAAAGGCAACGAAACTGTAGCAGTGATAACTCGAAGTGTAGAAATACATATTCCATAACGCAACATGTGTGAGTCGTCGATACATCGATCAGCAAGGAGATACCAACAGTGATAGGAAAAGCAATAGAAAGGGCACAACGTCGGCAATGGGTGTCTTGACGCAGAGCTCGTTACGAGGGAGGAATTGGCTGTGAATCGGCAAGAGCACGTGAAGGAAGTGGAGATCCAGGCAACAACGTTGGCCCCGGCGGATCGGAGGTGGTGTAGCGGGAACGGCAAAATCTCGTGGAAGGAGTGGGAGGCGAGGCGTCGTCAGGGAGTTTAGAGCCCGTCGCCGCGTCAGCCATGTCGTCAGGGTCGCGGTTGCCGGTTTTAATAAACGGACATCCTCCGAGGATCCTTTGTGCGGCCTGGCAAAAATGACAAGGAGGTTTCTCAACGGAAGAAAAATCTAATCAAGAACACGACGTCGAATACTCGTGTTGTTGTTTTTTTTTCTTGTCTCCTGCCGACATCTGCCTACGCTTCGCCCGCGCCAAATCTCGTTAACCCACCATTACGGTGTTTTACACTAATTAGGTACCAGGTAAGTGCAACCACGTAATTTCGGAGTACACAACGTGAGAATGGATCCTCGAAATTGCCGCAGATGTTTCGGGAACAAAAAAACATAAATTTACAGATGTAGAAACGCGGTTCGCGGGCGAAGTGGACACATCGCGATCCTTATCATACGTTGCCCTCCGCACAGCCATCCGCGCAGGGCAAACACCGCGGGGTCGGAGCCAGCGCCGGGGCCAGGGCCGGGTGTTTTGGCGCGGGCCAGCGACCCGCATCCAATCGCTCGCCATCTCAGATGGCCCTCCTGGATATTCGGGCGGACGTCCCCCTCCGAGAGCAATGCACTTTCCCACCGAGCGCGGCGCCCCGACGTTCCCCGCCTCGCAGGGCGTCTTTCAAACAGCTGATCAACGGAATGCGCCTCAAAGGGGGCAGGTATACTGCGATTCTGCTTGCAGACGTCTTCAAAGAGAAGGTCACGACGAAACACGGAGCGGTGAGGACTCGGTCGTAATGGCATTGACCTGCACCCCAGCTGAACCTCACGCAATGCGTTTGCTTTGGCTGCAGGCTCCTAACGTTCCCGCCAAAAAGATTGCAAGCCCGAAGGGCAAAAATGTTTGCCTCGTACTGGCGAATCTAATACGAAAAAAAAACAACATACTCCTTTTCAAGATTCTCCTGAAGCTTACCGTTACTAAAATTATTAGATTCAATAAATTTGGCAAAATTTTCTGCCTCAATTACTGATTATTATCATGAGGTGTCAGCAGAATTAAAATACACTAATCAAGACTACACATTTGCAACAACAGTAAGACAACGTATACTAAGGAGTATCGAACACATGAGTATTTTCTACCAATCTTTATTACCAGCTTGTTATTGTACTCCGTGAGCCAGAGCTAGACGAAACTCGAAAAGTACCGCAACAACAACAACAAATTCCAAGTAGGGGAGCGAAACAATCTCACCCCTCCGCAATTTTTCTTAAGGGCACGTCCCTTTGGCGAACATAGGCTTTCTACAGGCGAATCGCAAGGCCGATGCACTTTCCCACAACCCTCACGGAGCGCCTCGCAAACAGCTGATCCGCCCGCGGGGGGCGCCAGTCAGCCAGGTACCTCGATCGAGGGCAACGCACGCACGGGGTCCTCCGCGTCGCGCAACAGCAGCACTCCACGAGGAGGAGGGGAAGAAGAAGAAGAAGTTGGGCGCACAAAAGGCGGCCCGCACCCGAGCGCCCGCGCCCGAGAACACTGGCGCGTCCACTTCCACGCAACTCCGCGGCCCTCGCGCACAAAGGCCGGCCGGACCGGGCCAACCGGCTCGCCCCGGCCGGACTCGCGCACCCTCCGCTTAGTTCTGTGCGTTACGTACAAATGGGGGTGCGCGCTTGGCTCAAGTTTTGGAATTTCATTTTAGCTGTAGTGTGAATTTAATTTTTGTCCTCGAAGAAGCACCCTCAGATTAGTTATCCTAGGCCTCTGTGAATTCGGTACAATTGGAGTTGCGCGCTTGGCTCAAATAGTGAAATTTGATTTTAGCAGTGGTGCGAATTTATTCTTTGTCTTCAAAGAAGTCTTTGTTATTAAATTCATTTTATCCTTCAGTGTAAACTGGCTGTAAGGCAAAAACTTCGCGAAATTCACGAATCTATCACGTAAATGAAGAAGGCGGTACTCGTATTTCTGTTTAATTAAATGAGATATGCACGTTGTAGTAGTATCAATTACTTATGGCCTTTGGACTGATTTATACCTACGTATTCCCACAAAAGTACAATCTGTCTAAAACGTACATCTTACATGTTAGTACACATTAGTATTTAATAAATCCATTACAGAGCAATGCCCAATTGCGCTTTGACGATAAATAGAAGGCGGTACAATACTCGTATGCAAAAGACGATGCAACCTTCGTACTCACCTTCCATCTCTCGTACTGGGAGCCGATGTTCGACTGCCGAGCATGGCAGTAAATTTGAGTTTGTGGTACAGAAAATGAATGTTGGGAAATCTTTCATCCAAACAATTTCTTCAACTCTCCCGTACATTATTTCATTCATTCATTCATTAACACACCCTTATTCCGACGATGTGAGTAAAGAATGAAATGACTCTTCCTTAAATGTATTGAAGAGCCAAAAAAAACTAGTACAGCCATGCGTATTGAAATAAAGAGATCTGGAACCAATCAGAATACAGCGCTACGGTCGGCTATATAAGACAATCAGAGTCTGTCTGGCAAAGTTGTTAGATCGGTTATTGCTGCGCAGTTGTTAGATCGGGTAATGGCAGGTTATCACGATTTAAGTGAGTTTGAACGTGGCGTTATAGTCTGCGCAAGAGAGAAGAGACGAAGCATTTCCTATGTCGCAATGAAATTTGGATTTTCCCGTACGACCATTTCACAAGTGTACCTTGAATATCCGGTAAAACATCAAACCTCCGGCATCGCTGCAGCCGCAAAAAGATCACGCAAGAACGGAACCGATGGCGAGAATTATTACACATGACAGAAGTGCACCCTTCCGCAAATTGCTGCAGATTTCAATGCTGGGCCATCAGCACGTGTCAGCATGCGAACCATTCATCGAGTTATGAGGTTTCGGAGCAGAAGGCCCTCTCGTTGATGACTGCACGACACAACGCTTTACGGCTCACCTGGGCACGAAACACCGACATTGGACTCTTGATGACTGGGAACACTTTGTCTGGTCTGACGAGTCTCGTTTCGTATTGTTTCGAGCGGATGGACGTGTAGAGTATGGCGACAACCTCATGAATCCATGGAGCCTGCATGTCAACACGGGACTGTTCAAGCTGGTGGAGGCTCTGTGATGGTATGGGGCGTGTAAATTTGGAGTGATATGCGACCCCTTATATGTCTAGATTACGACTCTGACAGATGACACGTACGTAAGCATCTTGTCTGATCACCTGCACACATTCATGTCCATTGTGCATACCGACGGGCTTGGGCAATACCAGCAGGACAATCCGACAGCCCACACGGCCAGAATTGGCCAGTGTTTGTGTCTCTTCAGTGCAACTGGAATACTTTTTTTTCTAATGAAAGTGTTTTTTTTTTCATTAACGTTTCGAAAGTTACAAATACGAGTACACGCTATTGCCATGTACTTGCATTAAAATAAAGAACTCATATCAGAAACATTATCAGGGGTTTGGTGGATCTTTGAAAACGAAAGGGAACATAGTACTTTCATAAAGCAGTCTTTCGTGCAAATATTCTAAATTTCATATCCTCTCGAAGAAATGATGATTAAATTTTGACAATCAAATCCGTTCACGTTAAAACCTAGAGAGAGCAAACTCCTGAGCGGGGAGCAATCATTACTCGCGAGTCTAAAAAGAACTTTCAGAGAGAAAACAAAAAAAGCCATAAAAACTGAGTAAACAACAAAGAGTATTCAGTTAAATTCACAACGATTTGTTCTCCCAAAACGTCCCTTTATCATTCCGACATCAAGAGGGGAAAAACAACAAAACAAAAAAACAACAGTGTATATAAACTTCAATGGCAATTTGTCCTCAAAGTGGACCTATCGCACAGGTGAGTATAGGCGGAGAGGTAAGAGTTCGTAGGCGTCTGCCAGCCGTCTGCTCCGCACCGTCGTCGTCACAGAGGCGCCCGGGAGCCCTTCCGCCCTCGAACGCGGCGCGTCGCGTCGAGTCGGCGCCCTCTTCACTGCGTGCTCCGCCGCCCGGCGGGCCGCGGCGCGGAAGGAGGAGACTCTTACTTTGCGGCGCAGGGGGCGGAGAAAAAACGACGCAGCCCTCTTTGTTAGTCGTGAGACGGCGCGGCGGCGCGGGCGACAGGGGGGAGGTGGAACAGGGTGGGGTGGTGGCGGCGGCCCCCGGGAGCTGGGCAAACATTGGGGACACACCGGTGGCGGTCGCGAAGGTAGCGGTGGCGGTGACGGAGACGGAGACGGAGGCGGAGACGGAGACGGAGGCGGAGACGGTGGCGGAGACGGTGGCGGAGGTAGAGGCGGAGGCGGAGGCGGTGCACCGGTGGTGGCGCACAGTGGTAGAAAATTACGTTTTAAGAGGTCGAGAGAAGGAAAAGAAAGCTAATTTGGTAATAAGGATTTCTTTCCCCTTCTTCAACAAAAAAGTTGTAACTTTTAATAAAAATTTGGCATCTGTTGCCAAACCAAATTTGACTTGTATCCCAGGCTCCGAGGCAAATTCTCCCCTTGAAAAAAGTATCTACTTCTCTCATCAATCGACGAATTCCTGCAAGAACAGAAGCGTCAACCATTTCAATATATCTTGTGACTTTCATCTAGTCACTGAGAAATGATATTTAGAAAACCAAATAAAATCCTTCGCAGGTTTCGGTTTCCTCAATAGAAAAAAAATGGAAGTTTTGTAATAAATTTAAAGGAAAACATGAAAGTATCTACAATGGAATAAAGGATTTGTCACAGATTAGTAATATACGGGGAGCACCATCAACAGACTTGGCAGGAACACAACACGAAAGACCATTGTATGTTTTCCCTTCTATTACATCGTGTTTCATTGGGGATAGAAGCTACTGGTATTATTGGTAATTGGAGAATTGAAGGCATCAAGTTTCCACGCCTTGCATTTTGTCATTAATCGCACTTCTCGACTCTCAAGTTCAAACGGCGCCGTCCCGTGAACTACTTGCCCTCCCCGAAGAGCGGCGCGCCCGTCCGTTGCGCGTGGGTGGCACGTCGGAGGCGGATGGCCGTACGGGAGGGCGGCAGAGACAACTGCGGCGAGAGCAGCGAAGGCGTCGGCGGCGTCCGAGGGGTCGGAAGGAAACGGCCGGGGCGGGGACAATGAGACGGCCGATGGCCGGCCAATATCCGGCTGGACGCGGTCGTTGACACCGTGGGGTCGCAGCCGTCGTCGTCGTCGCCCTACAACTACGCAGCGCGTGCTCCAACGTCGGCGATGAGGGGAAGAGAGGAGGGGTGACGGAAGGCGCAGAAGCGGAGGGGGCGGAGGGGAGAAAAAACGCGCGGGCGCGGGCGCGGGCGCAGGCGCGCGCGTGGTGCTCGCAAAAAGAGTTCCCAAGAAGGACGGGTCGGCGACCCGGCGACGTCTGTGCAGGGTGGCCGCGCGGCCGGAGGCGACGCGCGACGCCAAGATTGGCCGAGATATCGGCGCGGAGATTGCGAACCAACGTCTAAATTATCTTTTCTTTTAAAATCTGTCTTCATTTGTCTTTCTATTCTAACCAAAGTTATAATATACTGACCTGACGATTTAACTGGCTAGTGCAAGTGGGTCAAATCACAAAAATCTTATTCGTGTCATTTGAAGTGCCACTTTTCATCATATTGTCATTGTCATCACTCAATGCCTCTAGAAGTCAAATATTCACTTCATTGCAATATACTAGAAATCAAAACCACTTTTGGATAGAATGAGGAGGTACGTAAAACATCCCTACAATATTTTCGGTAACATTTCAGTTCATTAGAACACAATATTTTTAATAATTTTAGACACTTTAACCAATATACACTTAATTACACTTTTCCACTAATTTGTTTTCTCATCAAGTTATCCCCTGGGAATACAAACTGATTTAGATCTACTATCAATTGGCTGGTGATTGACACTTTGGTGCTCTGTTAAAACAGCACACACTCACACCTCGCTTCACGGGATTATAACAAAATCACCCACACTTATGGCGGTCAAAATTATTCCATGACAGAATTTTAAGGGGTTCGCCAGGTTTCTCAGATATTTAATACTTTACGTTACTTAATAACAAGCCTTAACACATTTTCAGAATTTTCTCAAACACTGCTCCAAAATCTGAATAATTTGTTTCTCGGATACAGCAAAGCACGCTTGTAAATTGACATGGGTCTAATTTTCGGGGGACTCGCTAAATTATCGAAAACAGCAAAAATTCAAATATTTTTCTGTATCTAGAGTATAGAATATAAGATGTTTTGCTTAATGAAATCTGTTCTTCAAAGATTTTTATTTTAAGTAAGTTCTTGTACACTTTTCGCCTAATTTTTGTTTGAAGTAAAGGAAGTTTTTAAAAAATCCTTATAAACGACCCCATTTTGTTCTTTGAATTTTCTTCTAGAGAGCAAAGCGTGAATAGAAACACGGCGCAGGCGCGACTTTCATTGCACACTGAATTTTGAAAAAAAAAAAAGCAATAATTACAAATGGGAGAAAGTATGTTCTGTTGTATAACCACTTGTAAATGCTAAGTTACACTCCACAACACCAAACCATAAATAAATAGAGATATTGTCAGGTATCAATATTTTAATTCAACTAATGATCATTTCCATCGCGTAGCGATCATCCTCAGAGCTTGCAGCTTCTGGGCCGAAAACAAAGTTCTGCTTCCCAGAACCCCAGTTCCCAGAACTTTGTTTTCGGCCAGTGATACAAGTCGCAATATTCTCCGAGATATCGACGAGGAGACGAGATACGAAAACTGTAGTATGTTACGATTTGAGAATCTTCAGCTGCTTTTTATAATAAGATTTTCGTTTATTTACCCTAAATCTCGAAATGTTCAGGTAACTGAACTCGTCCGTGCTTTCAGTTCTCATACTTCCCAGGACGGCAGATGTACGAGTATGCTTATCAAAACACATAATAAAAAAATTAAAAATAGATTTTATAACAATTTTCTCTATATAATAAAATACACTAAGACACACGGATAATGGATTTGTACGATTGCAGGATACCATCAACACAAAATTTCGTAAATGCGGAGGTTGTTAAAGGATATCCTTCGAGGAGTGCATCAAACAGATGAGACAAAAAAAGCAGTTTATGATAAAAATTCGCAGGCTCGTGTGGAATCCGCGACACATCCCGTTACATTGCAGCAGACACCATAATCGTGCATAACTCGGAAACGATGCGTCCTACGGCCTTAAAATCCAGCGTAATGTTTCTTACGCCATTATCTACAATATGTGATTGTAAAGTTTTCTCTGAGACCTTTGGATTCCATGGGTATACCTAAACGTGCGTAATATTTATATTATCATATACATTATTCATATATCATTCTCATATTATTATCATGATTGAATAACAAAATGTTAGTGTAGATTTGTATCCAAGAACACAAAACTGCGGTTTGAGTTACTGATTCATTTCCTTGGATATGACCAGGCAGATGTTAGAACTATGCAGAGGAAGAAGGGTCGACGACCTACGCGAACTGAGGGCGTCCGCGGCGGCGGCGGCGGCACGACGCACGACGCACACGCACGCAGAGAGTCGACCGATATCGATGCGGAGACGCGATACGAGAACAGCGAAGTTTGAGGGATATTTTATGGCTGCGAGCCGTCGAGCGATCTCGAGGGCCGATTCGCGCGAAGCGAAAGAGCGCGACGCCCGCGAAACCGGATAGCCTCTGAAGGAGACTTACGAGTCGCCAGACACCGGCACAGCTGGGACGCGAAGAAATATGATCACACGTAAAAATTGCGGCTCGCGAATGACGGGCGCCGTAATGAGGTAAGCAGATGCACGACACACAGCTAGAAAGACTCCGGATTGTCCGAGGTACGGGACGATTAAGAATGCAGGTGTTGCGAGGGAGATGTCCAGCTGCTTAGTCGCATGGGCGAGTTAACGTGTTTCATTCATAATCAGATGAACGAAACCTATTCTGATTGGATGTCCAATGAAATTACAAGCACACGCGATCCCCAAAAAACATTCTTGCATAATATTCTAAAACTCTTCCTTTCTTTGCAGGTTATGTTTAATAGCCACTTCATTAGATATTACACGAATATCCTTGAACGATGAAAGGTCGTTAAACTGTATGCCTCTGATTATGGATGCTAAAAACAATGCATAAGGAAGGATAGGTATTCTCACTGAACTGTTTTCTAATTACAAAGGAACTTTTTCGTATTACATTACAAAAAAACGATATATTATCTCCTAGACATATTAAGAAATTCAAGAGAATTATTTTTATAATTTACTAATAATCCTATGTTTAGTCTCGCAATAGGTTTCATGTCATCTATTTTGGTTGGTACAACTGTGAAACTATATTCGCAATATAATTTTAAAATTATTTCCAAACTTTCCTCCCAACCTGACACCTTCAAACATTTTTTATTGTTACGCGAGGTATTCCCACCTCTCTAAAAATCTGTCAAGCTAAAATTTCCCCCAGAAAATTACACCGCACCGAAGTTACACACTTTTCTTTGCGCCCACGGAATGGCTCCACACGAAAGGAAATTACACGACTTTGGCATATCACAAGATAAACTGCGGGGTTATTGAGTGGGCATTTATACGAAGCTATAGGTCTGCAGACAGCGCCCACCCGAGGCAATATATTTTCAGGCAGCTCGTTCACCTTGCGAATATTCGTGGGCGTCAAAGTAGGCCGTTTTGTAAGCAGGGCACGTTCGCTCGTGCGTGGCTGCCGTCGTGGGATACACGACAACCCAGGTGCAGCCGCAACGAAAACCAAACATGGAAGGAAAGAGAGTTCGAACAACCTTCATCCTCGCTTCTCCATCGAGAGGATTGAAATCTATGCAAAGCGAAACTCGCAACATCGGGAAATAAAGAGCAAAAGTTCATATTTCAAGGTGACGAATGAAGAAGAAACTAGTAAATAATTTTGGTGTTAACATTCTACAAAATGTGCTATGACATACTATGAAATCAGAGACTCGAACTGTTGTCGCCAACTGCCTCTTTAGCCCCATTTTGGAGCTACCAATCCATTTTTTTCTAGATATGAATTATTGCGATAATGACCAGATGAAATCATCTTCAATTATTTACTATTCATTAATTTAAATAGTGAAAATTTATATGGATTTCTCTCGTCGTACAACCTTACATAATGACATAATTATTATATGAGACTAAAAATTATTCCTTCTCCAAAATACTACACTCCAAAGTGTAGTGATTTGTGAAGTTTTATTAGTTCCCAAAGTTCCGTTTTAGGTGCGATTAAAATCTCACACAAGCAAAGTACCTATTTCTCTACCTAATGTATAATTTTACATAGAAAACTTAAACAATAAAATTAAATTAATTTATAAAACAAAAATAACAAAACTCCAAAATCCCATTTACTCTAACCGTTACATTGTGTTGGCGTTTAAATGTTATGCCAATAATGCTATTGATACCATACGTACTTCTGGCATAAATATCATCAACTAAAGACTATCAACCACCCCTGAAATAAATGAAATTATTCGCACACTCCATTGTGCGTTTCAGAATAAGTATCCAACAACTCCGTATTCACACATTCGTCGAGCCTTCACACTTCCGTTCCAAACGTACGTACATTAAGATACGAGTCGTTCTTTTTCCTCCTGAATGAACTGCCTTTCGCAGAGAGGTTTCGCTTCCCGGAGGAGGGCGGCGGGACGGGGCGGGATGAGGGGCGTGGCCGAGACAAGCTGCTCCCGCTCGACGCCGCCGACGCCGGGCGGCGGGCGCGGCACGCGAACCGGCCCGCGCCTCACAAACACATCTGCGTCCGGAGAAGAAACATTCCGGACGTCCTGCGGAAGTGGGCGGCCACGCCACACGAGGGAGCGCGGCGCGGCGCGGGCCGAGGTGGGGCGGCGGCGCTCATCTTCTTCTTCTTCCCCTACCTCACTGCGCCCCACACACGCGGCTGCAGCCACTTAACAACGCTACCAACCCCGGACGCGCCAAGCGGCGCTTCTTCCCTCACTTCATTCTCCTAGTTGATCACTACTCAACGCTAACTCTGGTGGTTCTGTCCATTCTTTTTTTTTTACGTTGAATCCTTCTCTAGCTCGGATCCGCTAGTGGAACATACCCTTCGAATTCTACTATCACCATCACCACTGTTTCTGACCCGATCTCCGTGTACTTTACTACCGCGACTTACAACTCACTCTACTATGTCTGATTACCACAATCATTTTCTTTGGCGATAAACTGCTCTTGAATACTCTGTGCAAGTTACTGCAACTTTTGTTACCACCCTTCATCTCCTTGCCCGTGACCAGCCGGTAAATCTTCCACCAACGTTAAGATGCTGATACCATTTCAATCAAAATGTTAGCTTCCAAGATCATCACTATCGCCAAACATGTTCCGATCTTCACGTTCTCCACCACCACCACCACCACCGCCG
>BOPP01000145.1:448864-470076 GCA_017312745.1 Gryllus bimaculatus
TGAACGGAATTGCGCCTCAAGGGGCAGTTATAGCTGCGAGTTCTGCTTTGGCAGAACGTTTTCAAGAGAAGGTCACGACGACAACAGGAGCGTGAGGCTCGATCGTAATGGCATTGACCTGCACCCAGCTGACTTCACGCAATGCGTTTGCTTGGCTGCAGCTCCATAACGTTCCGCCAAAAGATTCAGAACGAGGGCAAAATGTTTGCTCGTACTGCGAATCCATACGAAAAAAACAACATACTCTTTTCAAGATTTCTGAGCTTACCGTTACTATTATTAGATTCAATAAATTTTTGCAAAATTTTCTGCTCAATTACTGATTATTAGTCATGAGGTGTCAGCAGAATTAAAATACACTTATCAAGACTAACATTTGCACAAAGTTAGACAAAAGATACTAAGGAGTATCGAAACATGGGTATTTCTCCAATCTTTTTACCAGCTTTGTTATAACTCCGTCAGCAGAGCTAGACGAACTTCAGTAACCGCAAACAACACCCAAATTCCAATATAGAGGAGCGAAACATCTCACCCTCCGCAATCGTTTTTCTTAATGGGCACGTCCCTTCGCGAACATAGGCTTTCTACAGGCGAAATCGCAAGGCCGATGCACTTTCCCACAAACTCACGAGCGCCTCGCAAACAGCTGATCCCCGAGGGAGTCAGTCAGCCAGGATATCTCGATCGTAGGCAACGCACGCACGGGTCCTCCGGCGTCGCGCAACAGCGCAATCCTCAGGAGGGGGAAGAGAAGAAGAAGTTGCGCACAAAAGGCGGCCCGAGCACCCGCACGCGCCCAGCGCCGAGACACTTGGCGGTATCATTCCACGCAACTCCGCGCCCTCGCCACAAAGGCCCGGCCGGACCGGGCCAAACCGGCTCGCCCGCCGACTCGCGCACCTCCGCTTAGTTCTGTGCGTTTTAAGTACAAATGGGTGCGCGCCTTAGCTTCAGGTTATGACTTCATTTTAGCTGTCGTGTGAATTTAATTTTTGTCCTCGAAGAATCACCCGAGATTATTTCCTAGGCTCTGTTGATTGGTACATTGGAGTTCGCGCTTGCTCAAAAAGTGAATTTGTTTTAGCAGTGCGTCGCGAATTATCTTGTCTAAAGAGTCTTTATTAAATTCATTTTTATCTTCAGTTAAACTGGGCTGTAAGGCAAAAACTTCGGAATTCACTGAAATCTCATCACGTAAATGAGAAAGCGTACTCGTTATTTCTGTTTATTAAGTGAATATGCACGTTGTAGAGTATCATTACTTATGGACTTTGGACTGACTTTATACCTACGTTTCCCACAAAAGTATAAATCTGTCTAACAGTACTCTTACACGTTGTATTCTAATAAATCATTACAGAGCAATGCCAATTGCGGCTTTTTGAAGACGATAAATAGAAGGCGGTACCAATACTCGTTGCAAAGCGATGCAACTCGTATCACCTTCCATCTTTGTACTGGGAGCCGATTTCGACTGCGAGCATGCCAGTAAATTTGAGTTTGTGTTACAGAAGATGAATGTTGAATCTTTCATCAACAATTTTCTTACAACCTCCTAAATTCTTTCATTCATTCATTCATTAACACACCCTTATTCGACGTGATAAATAATGATGACTCTTCCTTAAACTGTATTGAAGAGCAAAAAAACTGGTACCAGCTATGCGTTTTAAAATAAAGAATCTGGAACCAAATTCAAATAGAGCGCTACGTCGGCCTTATAGACAATCAAGTTCTGTCTGCTCAAAGTTGTTAGATCGTTATCTGCGCAGTTTCTTAGATCGGTTAAATGCAGGTGATCACGATTAGGAGTTTGACGTAGCTTTATAGTCTGCGCAAGGGAAAGGACGAAGCATCTCCTTATGTGCCCTTCCCCCCCCCCGAATGAAATTTGGATTTTTCCGTACGACCATTTCACAAGTGTTACTGAATATCGGTAACAATCAAACCTCCGCATCCTGCAGCCGCAAAAAAGATCATGCAAGAACGGAACCGATGCGAGACTTATATTACACATGACAGAGTTGCACCCTTCCGCCCAAATTGATGCAGGATTCTTCATGTGGGCCATCAGCACGGTCACATGCGAACCATTCATCGAGTCATGAGGTTTCGGAGCAGAAGGCCCACGCGGATGGACTCACGACACAACGCTTTTACGCCTCGCCTGGGGCCGAAACCCCGACACTGGAACTCTTGATGATTGGGAAACACGTTGTCTGGCTGACGAGTCTCGTTTCATACTGTTTCGGCGGATGGACGTGCTAGAGATATGGCGACCAACCTCATGAATCCATGAGAGCCCTGCATGTCAACACGGGACTGTTCAAGCTGTGAGGCTCTATGATGGTATCGGGCTTGTAATTTGAAGTGATTATGCACCCTTATATGTCTAGATGTACGACTCTGACAGATGACAGTACGTAAGCATTCTTGTTGATCACCGTGCACACTTTCATGTCCTTGTGCTACCGACGGCTTGGGCAATACCAGAGGACAAGCGACACCCACACTCCGATTGGCCAGTTTTTGTGTCTCTTCGGCTGAACTGGAATACTTGTTTTTCTAATAAAAGTGTTTCTTTTATCAACGTTCGAAAGTTACAAATACGAGTACACGCGGGGGGCACGGAGCGGGGGGCCGAATATTCATGTACTTGCATTAAAATAAAGAATTCAATCAGAACATATCAGGGGTTTGTGGATCTTGAAAACAAGAACATATACTATTCAAAGCAGTCTTTCGTGCAAATACTCAAATTTCATATCCTCTCCAGAATGATATTAAATTTTGGACTCACAATCCGTTACGTTAACAACATTTAGAGAGAGCACACTCTGAGCGGGAGCAATCGTACTCGCAGAGTTCTACAAAAAACTTTCAGAGAGAAACAAAAAAAAAGCCAAAAAATCGTTGTAAACACAAAGATATTAAGTTAAATTCACGACGTTTTTTCTCCCAAACGTCCCTTTATCATTCCGAGATTAATGAGGGGAAAATAAGAAAAAATGTATATAAAACTCCATAGCAATTTGTTCTTCAAGGGACCTATCGCACAGTTCAGTATAGGCGGGGGGTAGAGGGTCCTAGGTTTCGCCACGGCGTCTGCAGCCGTCTGCCCGCACTGCTGCGCCGCGCACGTCGTCGTTCATCACGTCGTCCACAGTGCGCCGGCCTTCCGCCCTCAACGCGGCGCGGCGCGGCGCGTCGGTCGCGCCCTCTTCACTGCTGTCCGCGCCGCGGCCCGGCGGGAGGAGAGGGCACTCTTACTTTGCGGCGCGGAGGAGAAAAAACGACGCAAGCCCTCTTTGTTATCGTAGACGCGCGGCGGCGCGGGCGACAGGGGAGATGTGGAAACAGGTGGAGGTATTTTTTATGTTTTTCTCTTTATTTTTTTTCTTTTGCGGCGCCCCGGAGCTGGGCCAACATTGGGGACACCACCGGTGGCCGTCGCAGGTTGGCGGTGGCGTGGGCGATGCGGAGGCGTGGCGATGCAGGTGGCGTGGCGGTGGCGGTGCGTGCGGTGCGGTGCTGAGAGGCGGAGCGAGCGGAGGCGAGGCGGGGGCGAGCCGGAGCGCGGAGACGGAGCAGAGACGGGATGGCGAGACGGTTGGCGAACATTGGCGGAGTAGAGGCGGAGCGGAGGCGGAGGCGAGGCGGTAGCGGAGGCGGTTGCACGGTGGGCGCAACGTGGTAGAAAATTACCGTTTTAGAGTGTCTGAGAGAGAGGAAAAGAAAGCTATTGGGATAATAGGATTTCTTTCCATTCTTTCAACAAAAATTCGTAACTAATAAAAGTTTGGCATCTTTGCCAACGCAAATTTGAACTCGTATCCAGGTTCAAAGCCAGAGTTTCCCTAAAAAGTAGCTACTCTCAGATCATCGCAATTCTGCAGAAACAAGCGTCAACCATTTCAATTTATCTTGTCTTTCATTTCTATCACTAGAATTCATATTAAAGGGAACAAATAATCCCTTTTCGCAGAGTTTTTCGTTTCTCAATATGAAAACTGAGTTTTTGTAATAAATTTAAAGAAACATGAATATCTAAATGGAATAGAGGATTTGTCCAGCCATTAGTAATATACGGAGACACATCAAACAGACTGCAGGAACACCAAACGAAGACTCGTATGTTTTTCCTTCTATTGCAAGGTTCATTGGGATAATGATTATAATGATGAGATTGAGGCATCAAGTTTCACGTTCTTGCATGTTGTCATTATCGCCTGAACGACTCTCAGCTTCATTAAACGGCGCCGACCCGGAATACTTGCCCTCCCGTAAGGCGGCGCGCCCCGCGTCGCGTTGGCTGGATGGCACCGCCGTCGGAGCGGATGCGCACGGAGGCGCGGAGACACTCGGCGAGACACGAAGGCGTCGCTGCGTCGAGGGGTCGAAGGAAACGGTCCGCGGGGACAAGAGACGCGCGATTGAGTCCGGACAATATCCGCTGATCGCCGGTCATTCACACCCGCGGTCGCCACGCGGTCTCAGTCGTCGTCTCGTCGCCCTACAAGATACGCAGCGCTGCTTCCAACGTCGCGATGAGGAAGAGAGGAGGGAAACCGAGCAGAAGAGGCGGAGGTAGAAAAAACGCCGGTGCTGGCGCAGCGCGCGCTGTTGCTTCGCAAAGAGTTCCCAAGAAGGAGGTGGTCGGCGACCCGCGACGATCTGATGCAGGGTGGCGCGCGGCGCGGGACGCGGCGACACGCCAAGATGGCGAGGATATCCGGCGCGAGATGCGAATCAACGTCTAAATTATCTTTCTTTAAAATTCTTCATTTGTCTTCTATTCGTAACCAAAGTCAAAATATAACTTACCTGACGATTTAACTGGATCGCGCAGGGGCCAGATCACAAAATGTAATTCGTACATTTGAAGGCCACTCTTCGTCATAGTTCACTGTCATCATCAATGCTCTAGAAGTCAAATATTCACTACATTGAATATACTAAAATCAAACACTTGGATCGGTGAGGACGGTACGTGAAACATCCCACAATATGTTCGGCAAAAATTCAATTCATAACACATATTGTTTTATAATTGTATAAACTTTAGACAATACCTTAAGTGTACATCTTCACTAAATTTGTTGCTTTCAGTATCCCCTGGAATACAAAATGATTAGATCTACTATCAATTGGCTGGTGATCGACACATTTGCTCTGTTAAAACACAACACACTCACACCTCCCTCACGGAATTTTAACAAAATCACCTACTTATGCCGGTCAAAATTATTCCATACAGAATTGTTAGAGGTCCTACCAGTTCTTCACTATATTAACTTTTAGTTACTAATACAAGCACTTAACACTTTTAAGAATTTTCTCAAACACATGACTCCGAATCTGAATAATATTGTTCTTCGAATACAGGCAAAGCATCGCTGTAATTGACATGGTAATTTCGGTGACTCGCTGAATTATCGAAAACTGCAAAAATTCAAATATTTTCGTCATAGAGGTTAGGAATATTAAGAGTTTGCTATGAAATCAGTTCTTCAAAGATTTTATTTAAGAGTCTTGTACACTTTTCGCGTAATTTTGTTGAAGTAATGGAAGTTTTAAAAATCCTTTATAACGACCCCATTTTTTCTTTGATCTTTCATTCTAGAGACAAAGCGGTGAATAGAAACGCGCAGGCGCACTTTCATTGCACTCTGAATTTTGAAAGCAATAATTACCAAATGGGAAAGAAAGTATGTTCTGTGTGTAACACTTGTAAATGCTACAGTACATACAACAGCCAAACCATTATTTTATATAGAATTATGTTTAATGCTATCTGCCTTCGTACTTTGGCTTATAATTGTATGCTATAATAGCTACTTCACCACAATTTATTGTGTTAATATCTCGCTCAAGACCTATTGCGGAATATTTCTTATGATTTTAAATGATGTTGTGATTGAATAATGCAATCGACGCAGTTTGCCTGGTTCATGTGCTTCAATTACAGGTGGCTATTTTGTTACCTTTAAAAACATTTGCCTTGGTGCCTCTGTTTACCCTTCTATTTGTCATTGCAATGACACGATGCAATGTTTTTTTCACCGTTTTTATTTTATTACAAACATTTATCGAACCACAATTACCCAGAACGGTGCGCGATGCCAGTGATACAAGTCGCATATTCTCGAGATATCGAGGCTGGAGACGATACGAAAACTGTAGTATGTTACGATTAGAATTTCATCTGCTTTTTATATAAGCATTGCGTGTATTTACCATAAATCTCGAAAGGCAGTAACTAACCCGTTCGTGCTGTTCAGTTTCTATTTTCCCACAAGATCAATTACGAGTATGGCTTATCAAACACATAAAAAATAAAAATAGATTTTAAGATAAACATTTCTCTATATAAAAAATACACTAAGCACACGGATAACGATTGTACGATGCAGACACCTCGACACAAATTGTTAAAATGGAGGTTGTTAAAGGATATCCTTCAGGAGGCATTCAAACAGATGGAACAAAAAAAGCAAGTTTATGATGAAAATTCGCACTCGTGTGCATCCGCGACCTCCCGTTTACATTCAGCAGACTCAAAATCGTGCATAACTCGGAAACGATGCGCCGTACGGCCTAAATCAGCGAATGTTTCTTACGCCCATTATCTACACAGTATTGTAAAGTTTTCTCTGAGACTTTGATTCCATGGTTATACTAACGTCTAATATTTTATTATCATAACACTTATGCATATATCATTCTCAATTATATTATCGGTTGAGAGTACATGTTTGTGTAGATGTTATTCCAGAACACAAAACTTGCCGTTGAAGTTACTCATTCATTTCCTTGGTTATGACCAGGCGATTGTCGTAGAGCTATGCAGAGAAGAAGGGTCGGACGAACTCTCGAACATGAGGGTGCGTCCGCGCTGGCCCGGCTGCGGCGAGCGACACATTGCACGCACGAGTCGACCGATATCAATGGACGAGACGCTGATACTTGAGACTAGCGAAGTTTTGAAGAATTATCTTTTATAGCTTGCTGATCCCGGCTGCGCGTATTTTCATTATCTAGTGCATGATTCGCTCGGCGAAGCTGATTCATAGCTAGCGCGGCGCGGTGCCCACGAACACGTGTATAGCCATCATGAGTGAATGACTTACGGATCGCCAGATCACCGGCATCAGGTTGGACGCGCAGAATATGCACTATGCGTATAAAATTGTCACGGCATCTGCGATATGTTTGGTCGCTGCACATGAGGTAAGCACAGATCAGTCCAACGGCTTACACATGTTACTAGAAAGAGCTTGGATTGTCATCGAGGTACGTGGACATTATCTGATATGCGTGTTCGAGGGGATGTCCCAGCTGCATAGAGCGCAATAGAGCGATAGACTTGTCATCGTTGTTTCATCGTGACGCCACGATGAGTTACTTGATACGCCTATGCTGATTTGGCACTGTCAATGAATCATACGAAGCCACACTACAGCGCACTCCCAAAAAACATTCTTCGTCGAGTAATACCTTTCTCAAACTCTTCCTTTCTCGGGGTGTTTATAAGCCCTTCATTAGATATTACGGCCATACCGAGGATCATTGAACCGATGATAAGGTTAGATTTAAACTCTATCCTAAAGTGATTATGGATGTCTAAACAAGTGACATCATGGAAGATGGAGGCGTATTCTCTCTGAACGTGGATTTCCTAATTACAAGACTTTTCTCGCTATTACTTGACGAGAGTATATTATTCTCCTAGACGTATTAAGAGAATTCCAAGAGAAGTTATTTTCTATGATTCCTAGGTAGGCGGCCTATTGTTTAGGTCGTCGGCGCGGAGTAGGTTGTGTCATTCTATTTTGGTCTCTGGTTCAGCAACTTGTGAAACTATATTCGCAAATATAATTGTCTTTAAAACTCCACTTTGCGCACTTTGAGCCTTCCCCAACCTGACACCTTCAAACATTCTTTATGTTGACGCGACTGTCGATTCCCACCCTCTCCTAAAGACTTCAGACTAAAATTTCCCTGCTCAGAAACATCTCACCCATCCCGAAGTTACACCACCGTTCTTTGCGCCTACCGGCGACGAGTTGTTCCCCCCACTAGCCGACAATGTTCACAGAGTTGCATCTCACAAGTAGAATGCAGGGGGTTTATGAGTGGGCATTTATACCCGAAAGCTATAGTCTGGCAGACAGCGCCCCCGAAGCAATGATCTTTCAGCACGTCGGTCACCTTGCGAATATGTTGGTGGGTTCTCAAAGCTTAGCCGTTTTTGTAGGCGACGGCACGTTTCGCTCGTGTGCTGCGCCGGCGCAGCTGGATGCACAAACCAGGTGCACGCACGAAACCAACATGGAACGAAGAGAGTTCGACAATCTTCTCTCGCTTCTCCATCAAGCGATTGAACGTGAGTGCAAGCGAAACTCGCAAATACGGGAAGATAAGGCGAACAGCTCTCCTTTTCAAGGTGCGAAATGTGAGAGAAAAATCCTTAGATATTTCGGTGTGTGAAATTCTACACAATGTGCTGTATGTATCCGTGAGATATGAACCGGACTCGAACTGTTGTCGCCAAATCGTGCTTCTTACTCGCCTTTTGACCGTACAGGACACCCCCCCCCTCTATTTTTGGCGTACACTCATGATTCATGTTTGCCAGTCACTGATCCAGATGCCCAATCCATCTTAATTATTTATTACATCAATTTACTCTAATAATGAAAGTGTTATATGATTTCTCTACTCGAGGCGGATAGAGCGATACGGTAATGACAGTAACGTACTACTCAGCTAAAAATAATTTTTCTCAATATACTCTCCTCAAAACTGTACATTGATGTTTATTAATTCACAAATGTCCGTTAGATCTCGATTAAATCTCACACAAGCAAGTGCGTCCTATTTCTCACTAACATCGGAATGTGTGAACACGTTTACAAGAAAAAGTTCACATATTATAAAGGTGAAGTTAAGGTGTCTAACACGAGATACGAGGGACAACAAAAAAATGAAATCCGATTTGATTTTTATCCGTTATATTTCGTTTGGTTAACTAACATTAGCCAACATATGCTATTGTCAATCACGAACTACTAGTACATATCAACTGAACGACTATCAATCCTTATTACCCATGAGGGATAAAGAATGTATCGCCACAATCATAGGAGTTATTCAGGAGAATTAACGTATGCAAAGTCCGTATGGCACACATTCGTCGAAGCGGCGCTCGAATTCTGACTTCTCCAGGGGGAACGCAGGATTTTATACATGTCCATCGCGAAGTACCTTCTTCGTTTCTCCCTGCAGGGGTGGCAACGCCGTTCTCAGGACGAGTTTCGCTTCCGCGTGTATTCCCACCGTGTGCCGAATCGTGCGGAGGGTTGCGGGCGAAGGACGGCGAGACGGGCGGCAGGAGCGTGCAGACAGCCTCGACCGCTGACCCCACCTGCTGCGCGCGCCACAGAACGCGGCGCGGGAACGCTCTCACAACAACACGTTCTGGCCTCCGGAAAGAAATCATTCGACGTCCTCGGAAGATGGGTCAGCCCGCAACACAGGTTGAGCAGCGGTTCGTCGCGGGCGAACCGACCGGAGCGGCGGCGCACATCATCTTCTGGCCTTCCCCCTTCTTCCTTCTCCTTCTCCTTCTTCTTCTGTCGTGTCTTCATTTCTTGACTAGATTCAGTTCTCTGTCCCCTACCACATTGCGCCCCACACACGGGCGGCAGCATCGTAACACCACCACCCCGGGACGCGCCAAGCGGCGCTTACTTCCTACTTCATTCTCCTAGTGATCATTACTCACGCGCTAATCTTCTTTGTAGTTCGTGTCAGTGTCTTTCTGTTTTTTTTACGCTTCGATCCTTCGCTCTAGTCGGATTCCGCTTAGCGGGCTGAATTTACCTCATTCGTCGAAATTTACTAGGCATCGTCACAGCGTGTTTCTGACCCGATCTCCGTTACGTTTCTATGCGCAGCTACAACTCACTCTACATGATATCTGATTCCAGTAATCATTTTCGTTTTGGGGCGTCCAGACTGTCTTCAATACTCCTGTACATTTACTGCAATCTTTTGTACCACCTATCATCCCTTCCCTTACAGCCGAGGTTAAATCATAATCACCATAGTTATATAGTGCTGATCGCATTTCATCAACAGGATGTGAGCTTCCATTATGCATCATATCGCGAAGATGTTCGACTTCTCCCATCCTCATCCACCGCCACCATCTCGACCGCGCGCCACTCCAACGCTCGCGTCAATCCCAAACGGTCGTGGTACCCCCCACTCTCTCTCCCCAGGCGTAGGAAGAACGCAGCCCGAGATGCTGAGAGGGACCCCGTTCAATAGCTACGGAGCGGCGGTGACATTGGGGGGCGGGGGGGGAGGAAAGAAACGCCGCCTGCCACGCGCACGCACGGGTCCGGTCTGCCGCGGCCGCCGCCGGGCCGGCGGGCCGGGTCGGCTCGCGGCGCGCCGAGCCGGCAGGTGTGCCTCCCCTCCTCCTTCCAGACCTCCAGCCAGGCACCGCCACGCCTTACGCACCACGCAAAGAAACCGGGCCTTCGCCCCTTCCACGCGACGCCGGGTCGCGTGCCGTCGTAAGGCTCTTCCGCGCCTCTCGTCGTTCTGACCCTGACTTTCAGCGTGTAGTTCTCGACGGCGCTTGCGACCGCGCACTTTCGGACTGTGGTACACGTGGCGAGTGGTTTTTAATGCTTGCCATGTTGGGAAGCTCGGCAGCAATCATTCAGATCTTCACCGATTTTCCTTTTTGTCCGCCATTTTTCGACATTGAGTAAAGGGCTCGGGAGGAGGCGGAGTCATTGTCCTAGCGGAACATCGAGGGGGCACGAGTTCTTAGGGGACGCGCGCGGCGCTCGTGCGGACACTAGCTTGGCATTCCGTGACATGATGTATTGCCATCCGATATATGCTTTAGGTCAACAAGGAAAGCGTGTGGCGCGGTGCGGGGGTTGGAGCGGGATAGATATAGGGGGCGCCGCGGGCCGGCAGGTCTCAATGGGCGCCCGCGCCGGCGCCGCACGTGTGCTCGCGACAAAGACTGCGAAGCGCCCGTGGGGTGCGCGACTTCGCGTTCGCGATATCTACTAGGTGGCGGCGAGCGACCGGCGCAGGGTGTGGCAACGCACACGCCCGCCGCTGTCGCAGGAACAGCAGTGAAAACTACCTGAGATAGCGAGCTGTTCGTGGAAGCTGTATCCGCCTTCCAGCGTTAGACTAGTATGCTAGAATTATCTACGACAGAAGACGGCAGTATTTTCTTCTTCTAGAAAATCACTAAATGGAAAAATAAATTTGTTATCTTAATTACTTGGCGTATAGGTCACATGGATTCTTATGACGTATAGGTCTTATGGATTATTCACGTCGATTACTGACAGCCACGAAGTGTTATCAACGCCAATAAAACAACGTAAATATAATCATTGTAAAGTATACTTTTGAAAGGATTAGATGATTTCATTTCTACAGGACTCACAAAGGTGTATGCATTGCAAACTTCTATTACAATACGACGTCAGACACTTTTCGATGAAAAACGTACGTGTTATGTGGAGTCTATGAAGCTCAGAAACCATAACAGAAATATCCATTTGTAATTGGGGTACCTATCTAAACTCGAGAAAATTATGCACAAAGAGATATTCCTTGCGATGCGGAATTGTATAATCGAACGCCGTTCTGCCCGGCCCGAATAAGCAAGAAACGAAAACACATTTATTTCCGAAGTGAAATCAATTTTTCATAACGGTTTCTCCGGGCCTTATGGATTTAGATCAGAATCACGATGTTTTAACTGCAAAGATCCAGGGCCATACTTTAGAGGTTCCTCTACTGGGAGGGCTGGTGCAAGAGAAAATAAAACCAGAGAAAGAAGAGCAGAGAGCTTTTTAAACTGGACAAATGCATTCCAAGATAATCTCAAAGGGCATTAAAACTCCCGGCAAGTTTTTTTATTTAACAGCTACCACTGTGTAACAGAAAAAAGAACCCTCGGCGTACACAGCTCGTTGGCAATTCTTTTGTAGGAAGTAATTTATTTCTTAATTGGAGGTGAAATATACGTCTTCGTTTTAATAAGCTCAGAACTAAATTCAGAATGTTTACTGCTTCCTGACGCAACTTTCCTTTCGTTCTTAACTGTCTGCGTGTTAAAAAGCAAGTGAGATGACAAAAAATTATTACAGACATTTAAAACACTCGCTTAATTGAAAATTCATAGTAATTCAATTCTATGTTAAATAAGGAATGAATGTCCTACACTTCATTTTAACAATTAAATATGCAATTTAAATATATGATAGCCCCACAAGTGTCGGAAAGAATGACATTATTCATTTACATCATTCGATCAATATTTTGTATAATAAAATAAGTACATTTGGAGGTAAGAAGAGAAAAAATAAACTAGTTAAAGAATATTTTTGTTTTTTTGAAAGCTGAAATTCACACGATTGTTATATTAATACTTTCATTATTAAAAAACTTTAAACTATTAAAATATATCTTAAACTACGCGTATTCGAAATTAGTTATATAACGAATATTTTTAAAATAACGTATTCTGAGAACATTAAAAAATATATAGTCTGATTTTTAGAACTGTAGCTCAAATATAAATACTACGAACCCCTACTCTATGAAAATAAAATTTTCTCTCACTTCCGAACCAAAAAGGAAATCCATAACGGCAATATGTAGTTCAAAGCCAATTCTCTGAGAATCCCATTGAAAATTCGTGGCTTAAGTACAACAAAACCGCATTCACTTCATGATCCAATTTTAGAGCTGATGATAGCACAAGCACAAAACCATTTCATATTCTGGAAACCGTTGTCGCGTTCCCAGAATTAAAGAAAACACCTCCTACCTCCACACTCCTATCTCCGCGTACCAGAGTACAGCGTTCCCAGTAAACCGAGGCGATGCCGGGGCGCAACTCGATTTGCATCTCCCGCGAACTGCGTAATGGCCCGGGGGGCGCGGCGGCTCGACCGCCAAGAGAAGAACGGGATGAGCGGCTCAGCGGGCGGTGAAATGACTCGAAGCGAGAGCCGTATATTGCATTCAAGCTCAAATGATTTTTTAAACCTAAAGCTAGGTCGCGCAACAGGCTGGTGTTAGAAAGTTTGTAAGTAATAGCTTTTACTGCTTGAAAATGCATTCCTACATAAAATGTTGCACTGAAGCAAACGCTAATACGATCAATGAAATATCACCATGTTTATGAACTGAATTACATACGGACACACTACC
Source organism: Gryllus bimaculatus (assembly GCA_017312745.1). NCBI lineage: Eukaryota > Metazoa > Arthropoda > Insecta > Orthoptera > Gryllidae > Gryllus > Gryllus bimaculatus. Next base: position 462,134 of record BOPP01000145.1, read on the forward strand.
CAATTTCCCTCTAGTTAAGACGATATTTTAAAAATGAATAGCATTGTGAACATAAAATAAAAAATATAATATAATGACCGAAAGATACTCCTACATTTAACTAAGAATATCTTTAGAAATTTATCACAGTTATGTCGACATACGCTATTGAACAGAAGAGATAATCCGGTAGCTACGATGTGATGGGACATGATATTAAAAGACATTCGTTCATTCACCAACGTCATGACCACTGTGAACCAAAGCCAATAGCCAAATAAAAAAACATTAAAATTTCAAAGTAATAAACGTCACGGCGTTAGCAGTATGTTAGCAGGGATGCAGGCGCCGCCAATCCTGTGGTGAAAGCGACGATACCGTCCCGCAGTGCAACCGGCAAGTTGGGTGGAACCGTGTCCGGTGGTGACGACAGCAGGGAAGCAGGATACAATACAGCAGCGCCAGGAGCAGGGGAAAGGAGAAGCACGTTATGACGGTGGAGGAGTAAGTAGAGGTGGCAAATAAAGGTGGTGGTGGTGGTGGTGGTGGTGGTAGTACTGGTGGTGGTGGTTGGTGGTGGTGGTGGTGGTGGTAGTGGTGGTGGTGGTGGTGGTGGTGGTGGTGGTGGTACTGGTGGCGGAGGTGGTGCTGGCTGGGATGGTGCCGACGGGTGTTGTGACTACGATGGGAGTGGCGGTTGTGGAGGTGATGGTGACGGCGGCGGAGGTGGTGGTGGTGATGGTGGCGGTGGCGCGCCGGCAGATGTAGCGACGGTGGCAACGTTCGGTGCACGCGCCACGCTGCAGTGAGACCCGCCAGCAGGCGACCTAAGCCGCCCGTGCGGCCCCCACCTTCGACCCCGACCCGAACCCCACCTCTACCGCCGTCGCATCGTGCTCGAGAAAACGTCCGCATAGAACCCACTGGGCCCGCATTGCTCAACCACCGGGCGAAGGCTCCAGCGGCCGTTGGGGAAGGGGGATGGCGGCGAGAGAAAATTAGACAAGACCATGAAACCGTAAATGGTGCAATGTTGGTGAGGCGAGGAAGATGACGTGGCACGAATGTGGCGAACAGAGAAGGCAGTCGTTGGTTGAGATTGTTGGTGTAGTCACAATACATCCAGTTGAGAATAAGTGAATGAGATTCCTACTGGGAGTGCAGAGAGACAAAAATTTGTTGTTGAGTTGGGCGACAGTGATAGATCGCAGAATTGACACTACAGAAGGTAGTGGAGCAGAGCATGATGTCATTGGAAGAGAAGGCACAACGATGTGGGTGAGATAGGATAGTGTTCGCTTGGGATAGGGTGGAATGGGACTAGATAGGTTTGAATGTTAGGGGATGGGATGGGTTGCGTTGAGAAGGGATGTAATGGGGCGGATTGGGTTGGGTGAGGCGCGGAATAGAGATGATAGTATAAATAGACACACAACCCCTGAATGCTTGATGACTTACAGCCAGACACTATTTCCCGTGCAGTTTTCACAAATCGCGAGTTCGCAGACACTTAGGTATGCATAATATAATGGCCAAAGCTGACCGTTGCTAGCATTCGAGTATTTTGCGAAGATGAAAAAGACATTGACTCCCGAGAAAAACATACTATGCTGCGGTCGAAGTACTGGGTTTCATTGGGGAGAATGAATTATTGCCTGCAAATCGCATTCCACAGTCAGTCTGTGTCTCAGGAGATGGCGAGCACTCACTGTAAGACGTTTCGGAGATTAGTCTTTAAGTAGTTTGAGTGTCTCGCATCCAATAAGACGTCTAGTAAATAATTATTTCACAATATGTCTCATACCTTCTGTAAAAGCGTCACTAATTTATTTCTCTTTTCAATTCAACGAACAACAACGAAAATTAAATGTTTTTCGTAACACAATAACAAACGAGTAATGAAATTAACATTACACATCACACAAAAGGTTAGTAATATGTCAGAACAATCGATGCAGGTTAATTGAAAATTTTCACAATTATCCTTCAATGGAAAAGACTAAACAAGATATCACGCTAATGAATTACGAAATTACCTCAAAATCGTCATTGGTATGATTTAGAGGGATCACTTCCACGCCAAGGGCTCGTTAATTTAACTCACTTGACACTTCCAGATTACGTCAGCCACGCCTTTCGAAGTTCACGTCGCTTTAGGCGAAAGACATTTTCCCTTCTCGGAACCGTGGCCGCACCGTTAAACACAGCGAAGCAGAATACGATAATCATAACAAGCCATCCATACACCACCCTTCCACTGGAACGCTCCTCTTCACGAGTTTACAGGGAGAGAAACGAAAATACGGCTTGTGAGAATTCTAGGTACTTGGAATTTCTAGGTAGAGAAATATTTTAGAATAAGAATTCACGATACACATGAAACACTAGAAAAATTACATTTTATAAATAGAAATCATACTCAAGAAACCACTACGCGTTTAAACATAATTTTAGAAATCACTTAGAAATCTGAAATCAGATTTGGCTTTTTTTTTAACATATATAATTAGAGATTCAATAAACTGTGTCAATGTCTCCCCGAATGGAACTTAAAGATTTTAATTTTTTCTCGTAACGTATTGAGAATGTATTTTAAAAAGTTGTACGAACAATTAATTAACAATTAAGGTCTGAAATCAAATGTTGATGGTCTCCGTTCATACTTTTGTTAAACAGCTTACATTCAATACACGGCATATGTTCTCACGCCTATTTCTTTTGGCTAGAGTGTCGGAATCATTTTCTTTGTACATAATCAAATTTCCATTTACAGCTAAAGTGAATCGATTTTTTTTATTTGCTTACTGATTTCTCAAGATAGATTCAATTTCTGTAGGGAACCGACGCGGTAGATTTTTCATTTATATTTACATTTTATAAAATCATCGAACTAAAACTGAATGCTAATATTGACTAATAAAAAAATTGTACATAATAATTAAGTCTCAAAGAGTTCAAACGACCCTCAACGTGAAATATTCAATATTTTGTCACTCTTAAAATTACACAATTTTACACCCACCCAAAAACACCAACAAAGCACCATAACGAACGCAAACCGCTTCAAACATGCTGCGAGCATTATCCAACGTCATTATATCATTATCAGCAATAATGTTACTTCCAACATTTACCACCGCGGCATTGAAAAGAACCAATAAATCTCACGACGCGGCCCACCTTACAGGCTTCATATTTCCTGTCGCAGCTCGGTCGTATGGGGGCCATTGACGTGCCGGAGCGACGCGCCGGCATCGCCGTCGTTCGCTCCTCCCCCTCCGCGGCCTATTCAGCGCGCCGCGAGCGCGTGCGTAACTCGAGGCGCGGGGTCGCGGGGCGGCGGCGAATTTCGAGGCGAAGGCGACGATCCAGTCGCGCGCAACGCCTGGTCGTAACGGCCCCTCCTCCCCGCGCCCGCGCCCGCGACCGTGTTCGCCCACTCCCGCCCGCTCGCGCGGCACAGTAGGACGAAACGACTCGCAACGCGCGCGGAGGACGGTTCACACTACTCCCAAGAAGCACTTAATACAGCAAATTATGAACACGTGAATCTTTCATACATTAGAAGATATACACACATCTCAATTGCTATGACGCCTGCCGAAAGATTATGAAAAGTCAATTTACAATTAAATATTTTGTTTATTCAGATAAGCAAATTGAAACTGCAGCAATATTTCCACGGACAAAAACCAGAGATATTTTTAAAATGTAATTCTCCTTTGACCCATTTAACGTCCTAATTAACGACTCTAATTAACATATTCTTACAGATGTACAAGTTTTCGTTTATGCCACAATGTTTTCATGTTTTCTTTGATAGCTTCAAATGTTGAGCATATAATATTTTTATACTGTATTATATTTATTATTATTTGTATTATTATATTTATTATTATTATTATTATTATTATTATTATTATTATTATTATTATTATTATAAACATAAATACATTTACTTTACCACTTATTCACTCACCCGGACAACAACTACAGTTGCACGACTGATCATTTTGGTACGAGAGGTCGCGCGTTTCAATCCTGCCATGCTCATTGCTGTTCCCTTTCATACTATTAGTTGCCTTGTGAAGGCAGGGCTTCCCATTGTGCTGGCTCCATAATCGATAAACTCCAGCAAACGCATCCTACGTATGAGCGAGCACGCCTACCTGTTTGTGGCGGTGTACGCGGCTGTCTTTGAAACATTTCTTTAAAAACTTCTTTTAAAATACAACCTACCTCGTAAATGGTAGGTAATGGTCTTGTATGTATGTATCTATGTACTGGGCGCGACAGCCCGTGCTCAGGCCTACCGGCGACGTCCCTGCCTCGCGGTCATGGGTTAAGGGGTTACGCGTGGTTAACACGTTGACATCCGCACGCCGTATTCCGGACTTCTCAATCTGAGAAGTCGCACAGAAACATATACTGAGACATTGCAAGAAAACGCACACTATAATCTTCCCTTATCGGGAATCGAACCCAAGGCCGCGGTGTGGAGAGCGAGCACGCTGACGCATTGCCAGGCAATGCTCTTATAATAAACAATTAGCAACGCCACCACGCGAATCACTGATTACCTCACACACGATCACTTAAACATCTGCAGTTTGAGGACAGAGCTACCATCCACCGGTTTATTTTTTTTTTTTTTTAATTTCTATTTTCACTGCATTCGCTTACTGTTACGCCCTCATTTTGCGCGCGTTGGACGCGCGTGCGCGGCGCCGCGTCGTCAACGCCGCTTTTCAAAGGCGCCGCATTACTCCGGCGCCCGCGGGAACGGCTCTTTACGATAAACAGGATAGAGGCGACAAGGTCCCGCCCCGCCGCGGAGAAGCAGCCGCCTCCCAAGGAAGGCTGACAGGCGATGTGGGGCGCAAAGGGATGGATGGCGAACAGGTGAATAATCGAAAGTGGGAGAATGCGGTAGATGAGAGAGCGTCGAGGGTGCTAGAAGTCGGTTACACTGTGGGTGTGAAAAGGGTGACACACCCATTGCAGCTGAACTGAATGATTTACTCGGGGCAACGTTACAACGAAATCTTGAATCCCTAATATCGCGAAGCGAACTTCTAGTTCCACTTCTTCACACAATCGATAACTCTTTTTTTATTTAATTTTCAGATTCAAGACTTACAGTTCATCTATTCGTAAGGGCGATGAAAAATGACGTCAAATATAGTTGTCTGAGATAGTCGTTGATAGATTCTAGTTAGAGAATGAATGGTACCAAAGTGCGATCACGGCGTGAGGGAGAGTAGAACCAAAGCGCTAACGGTGGCAGCAAGACGGACGCAATGATGACGCGGGGCTGACGCATGGGCGACGAAGGGCATGGCGTGAGGGGTGACGCAGGGGAACCCAAGACTTGACGAGTCAACCATCCCGACCAGGCGCCAGGACGTCGCCGAGCATTTGGATTCAAAGCAACGGCGCTACGGCGGTGGCAGCGCGGAGGCGGCGGCGGAGGGTGACAACGACGTTGCCGGCGAACACGGCGGCATTTCCTCGCGGCTGTCGCGTCGTTTTGCGACGCTCCGCGATTCAGACGTTTTGCGACGACTTTTGTCGCTGCCAAAACGCTGCTCCCCGCAGCCGCTCTTGTCGCCGCCCGCGCCCCGCCTATCACAATGCGCGCAGCGACGCGTGAGCGATCCATCACGCGCGTAGCGCAGAGTGATGAGGCCATCACGGGGGCAGGAGGCGCAAGGGGGGGGGGGCATAGAGGCAGTGGCGTGGAGGGTGGAGAGAACGGAGGGCGGAGCGCGTGTAAGTGGGACGAAATGGAGCGGGGTGGAGACGACAGAACGGAGAGAGCGGGGAGGATTGAATTGTGATTCCGGGTGCATGGACTGCTACGGTCATTAGTCAGGTAAGTGTGGCGCTTGTTTTATCATGAGAGGTGGCTGTGAACTTCCCCAGCTGCCTAGCGAGAATCAACGCCGATCTACGTCAGCTTGAGGGAATTTTCCTTAATCAGGCATCTCCCACCAGCGGGGCAAACGGACAAACTCTATGCTCCCGATTGGTCTCCTGACAAGTGTGATACGGTAGTGCATGTGAGAGGATAGGGCAAGGAAGAGGAAGGAAATATCGCGCGTGGTCCGTGCCCCGTTGGCTAAGGGTACTGCGTAGAAAGTGGTGATCGGTGAGGGGGACGGGGTGGAGAAGGCAGGACGAAGAGTGGACGGGGCTCTGCGGAGACTGGAAGTAACGCAAAAGCGACGTAGCGCTCGCGCTCTGTTAATTCTGCTCACGCGCTGCAGCGGTCCTTTGACATTACCAGTAAGGAGAAATTGCCAACACGATATTGGTTTCAAATGCAGAGCATGGTTCATTTTTGTTTCGGTAAAAATGATCTACCTCACAACGCACTGAGAATAATAGAACGTAATTTTGTTCGCAATCCCGATTCATTCTTTTTATCTTTATTGTCAGAGCATATTGTTTCAATGTAATTCCAACATTGCTGACTAGGAATGCGAATAAATAACCAGTATTTAAATACTGATATTTCTATAATTCACCTTTATGTGATTTCTGACTTCTTTTAATTTTATACTACAAAGAGGTTATGTAATAAAATATTCCAAGAAGTAAATGTCGATAATTTTATATTTTCATTCGGGCAGAACATTTTTTTCAAACTTTAAAATACGAAATGCAATTCTAAGTAATAGAATGAATGCAAATATTGTAATAATGATTATAGAATGTAAAGCTGCCAAAAATTATACTCAGAACTGTCCCTTTAAAACGCTCGTATTTATGTAGTAATCAAACAATATTTTCAACCCAAGAAATACTCAAAACATACAAATAAAAAAATGCACTCGTGTTATTTATATTTTTTCTATATCCCGTCCTAATTTATTCATTAAGACTGAAGAAAAAAATTTAAAAATAAATAATAAATTTATTTTAATGTGTGTTTTTAACTAAACTGAATCTTTCATTGTGAGATCGATTCTGCTCTTTTCGGTTTTCACTCGAACCTTTTTTAAAAGATATATTTTAACTCAATATGTTTCAATAAGAAACAAAAAGAGCAGCAAACTGCCCCGTGTTCAGCGGGAAGTGAGCGGAGCACGTGGGCTCGAAGCGGCAGCGGTGGCGCCTTGGCCTCCGCGTTGGCAGGCGCCCGCGCGACTGGGGTGCGCGTAGGATTGCCTACGCGGCGGGCGCCTGGCGAAGCGCGCTGACTAATGAGAGGTCCTCCTCCTCCGGTTCAGACGCGCCCCGCGGCCTCACGCCCACTGACGGCCTCCCGTTCGCGCTGTCACCCGCCTTCATCCCTTCGTAATTTAGCTTGCCCCAGCACGCCCACTCACACGACCACCCACCCACCCGCTCGTTTGTTCGTTTATCCAATCGCGAGCGCGTACCCTGCCCGAATGCTTCCTCATTCGGTCGCTTACTTTCTCTCCTCTCCCTAGCTGTCCTTTCCCTCGCCAGTACACTAGATCTTTCGTGTTCCCTCTCCCCTGCCATCCGCCTACTCGCCTTCCATTCAAAACTTACAGTTCTCGCGTCTCGTCCGTTGTCGTTGCCGTTGTCTTCTTTCGTCCGACAGTGCTCTCGATCAACCATCATCTCGCTCGAGTTCTCCATCGTTCGACTGCCTCTTGCCCGATGACCCTCTCCTAGAGCCGACCGTTTTGACCGCTCGAATTAGCGCTTACCCACGCAAACAGGGTGCCCACCCAGAACCATCTGACTTCCCTATTGGCACGACAACGAATCCTGGCCACAACTACTGTATCACCCTCCACTTGCTTGCACGAGAGTCCAACAATACCAATTTCAAAGTATGTTCTCTGAACAGAACGCCCTCCATTTGCCTTGAACCTTCCGCCGATTTCGTATATATCCCCTTCATCTTGACCCAGCCCCCATCTCCAAATCACCAATCCTACCAGCCTGCCTTTCTCGTCGGTCGACAAAACCCTTGCACCCACCCA
>BOPP01000145.1:470279-484025 GCA_017312745.1 Gryllus bimaculatus
CGTCGCCAGTTACAAAACCGATGGCGGCGGCGTCACTTGTGGTGGTGGTGGCGGCGGCGGTGGTGGTGGTGGTGGTGGCCGGGCGCTAGGGCTTGCGACGTTTCTCGGGGCTTCCACGTACATTAATCTCCGTAACGCTGGCCGTGAATGTCACTGGCTTGTTTATTTTTAGGTGAAATTCTGGAAAGCGCGGAAGAGATAGCAGTCGTTTATTAACACCGCTCGAGCGGCACGCGAGATATGGGCTCGTGGACTTTTTTTTTAACACGAGCGTTTCGCAAACAAATAGACGAGAAATGATTGTGTCTGTCCGCACATCCGTGTGCTTTACCTACATTCTTCAGGGTTGTTGACTCCTTTTTGATTGAAATTAGTAGCTGGGTGACTCTTGAGGTTGTAAAAGAAGAAGGGAGCAATAAACTGCCCCTATGAAAGTAGATAAACAGACTAGGACGTTTATATAAGGAAAACACCACAAACTATTTTACGAGGTACTCTAGGCTAATATACTTCTGTAAGTATCTTCTAATTAACTTCAGTAGGCAATTAGCAAAACGTTAAATCTCAGGGTAAGCACCAGAAAATGCTAATATAGCAACAATGCAAGTAGGAAGAGGCCAGCGGAATATACACGCACGTGCATGTATGCGTGTGTCTGTGTGTGTCTGCGCATAGCTTCACCCAAATCACATCGCCGAGCGAATACAAGGAGTGAGGGGAGAGGGAACGCCTCCGAGGCGCTTTCCCACGAGTCTGCGCCCGAGCGCGGGGCGCGCGCGCAGCTTCTGCGCATTTCGCGACACCACTCGACAAATGTTTATAAATATTAACAGCGAATCGATGCGCGGCAGACCCTGCCAATTAGCATAAGCTGCGTCGCGAACGGAATACATTAGGCAGAGCGACTGCATTGCGAATGCAGTAGTAAGCTCATCGGATCCCTTGCGACGGAATACTCGAGTTTCCTTCACGCGAAGGGAATCGCTATTTTAGAGAAGATTTGCGACGTAGCCCCGCCTGAAGATAAGTTTCCTAGTTAAAGAAGACGTTATCTTTCTTCAGTGAAAATGCATCCTCTTCGCGGAGACACGGGCAAAATTATTTCGTACTGAATGGATTACACACACATATTGAGTTATATAAAATGTATCGCACGCTTAACTAACTGGAATCACATAATCGTTATGCAACCTTGACCAAACAGTTTGAGAATATGAAACACCGTACTGACGAACAAATTTCTACACTTTGATTTGGCTTTTCAAAATAATGCTCTATGTGTATTTTTCAACATTATTATTCTTTTTTAAATACTATTTCAATATTTATCATTCCTGGTGGAAACGATTGTTCACCAAAGATCGAATAGTTATCCCATGCAATTCCAAGCAATTTTTCCATGCAATTATCAAGAAGTCGAAATTGTAGGACATGATTTGGGAGAAATGATTTGACAATAATCTCGATATTTCAATTAAACATGGCTGTGTGATAGTACAGGATATAGAGCATAAAACACCTTAAAAACTGAATTTGACAAAAATGTCATTCTTGGTGAAGATTTTTCAGTAAATACATGTTAGGTACATTTAAATATTTAATAGTTAGCTGGTCCATCCCAGTTCAATTAGCACTTCCTTCAAATGTTTTGCAATTAACGTAACTGCAAATTTTGCTTTCCTGCAAAATAACTCGATGCTATTATCATAGTTTCTCACTCAGAGGATAACATCCATAAGTCAGCAAATTAAGGAGTTCTTATATTTTGGTAAGAGCTGTACTCTTTCAAGTTACCTCATTTACGGAAATAAAAATATAGTTAATGATTAAGTCTTTTGTTTTAATTTGGTGAGTAGTAAATTATATATTATGGACTCGAATACGTGTACAGTATTGGATACATCATGTACTTAAAACTTAAGTTACGGTTATTCGGCCGAACACACAGTTTTTCAAGAAAACAACTAATACACAATTTCGCACGCTTTAACGCCTACGTTTTAGTGACGTACCTAGAAATTACCCCCCTTTAAAAGAAAAAAATCTTTCAATATCTCAAGTTTCCAGTGAATTAAGTGAAATCCTGTGAAGTGGCCGTACTGCGAATGCAGTAGTAAGCTCATTGACTGCGTTAAGACAGAATCCTTCAGTTTCCTCCCTGGAGCAACTTCGCGAGTTAAATCGATGATATTATTATGCGGCTCGTCAAATATGCGCTTCGCTTTATCCGGGAGAACTTTCGCCCTCACCCCCTCGCCCCTGAGCTTGAAATAAGAGGGAATTCGTTAACGCTTTCCAATTAATTCAATTCCGGTTTTGCCAGTCTCCCTTTCTTCCTCTCTCTCGTCCTCTCTCTCTCTCTCTCTCTCTCTCTCTCTCTCTCTCTCTCTCTCTCTCTCTCTCTCTCTCTCTCGTTGCTTTCACTGCGAACGTCTAGGCGTGGGCGCCAGAGCGGGGCATATTCCAGGGCCTCCCATTCTGCTTCTACTGCCCGCGCGCCGCCTTAATTAAAGTCGGGCAGACAACGGACTGGTGGCGGCAGAAACAAACGAGAGGCGATCGATTGAAGTGAATGATACAGCGTTCCGGTTTAATCTTGCACATCAAACCGCGTTGCGGCAAGCCGAGGGTTACAACATGTCATTCATTTCGGGGCATTTGAAAAAGAGTTTCTTTTGCGAAAAGGGGCGGAGCTTCATCAAGAGAAAACAATTCTTTGAACTTGGTTTGGACATCGAGTGTAAAAATACGACGTTCTCTTATTTGTTCTTTGCCTATCGCTTTACGAGAGTTTAAATTAATTTACTTCATTCACGACTATTAAGACTACGTTACTGAAAAAATGGCTTGCTGCATGGAAGAGTAAATATAAAAACAGTATTTTATCGCGAAATACCTTCATTTCGTACATCACAAAAAACTGGCACAATATGTACACAAATGACGCAATCCAGGAGAACTATAATAGTCACTGAAGGAAAGAATTTTTTTGTAAATCATTTTAAAAGTAGTGGTTCTAAAAGAAAATGCCTTCTTGCAATAATTTTAACGTTTGTAATTTTCGCAAATTCAGAAAGTTAAATAAAAAATAGACCTAAGTCATTTTTGGGCGTCCTTTTTCCTCTCTCCGTGGAAAAAAGGCAGGAGTATAAAGTTATGAATAATATTGTTTAAAGATTTGTTTTTTTAGTATATATCATTTAAGACTAGTATATATTCAATATTGTACTTTCGCAATGTTAATTTTTCGGATTTTTGGGGAACACAGAGTTCGCAGAAAATGGGACCAAAACTAATGTATTACCAACCTTTAATACATACATACGAGAAAAGTTTAAACTCTTTTTAAGAAGCACTTTTTAAGAAAATAATTTCTAAAGGATTGTCTATATTTCACTAATATTACGCAAAAACTACTTATAGTTTCGAAAAAATATTTATGACCTTCTTTCAAGATCAGTCTTTACACACCAAAATTTATTATTAAAAAAATATCTTCAAAATTGTGGTTGGAGGATATTGCCAAACTTTTAAAATGTTCAAAAATCAGCGATTTCAAAGAAAATGAGCGCCATTTTTAAAACGTTTTTAGGCTACCCGAGACCATATTTAATCAAAAAAGTTGGAGCCTTTATGAGAACAGTTTGAAAATGTTGAAGCTGCACGAAAAGTACATCCAAAATTTTTTAAAAAATAAAAAAAGACTTTTAAACATTGCAGCACTTAGAGTTCTTTTAGATCGATTGGGGGATATCAATTTCGGAGGAAATCATCTCCACGGTTTAGCACCTACAGTTGACCACACACAGACCTTTTTGCGACAATGGATTTTTCGGTATCAAGAACCCTCAAAACATGAATTCTGACTATGCAGTGTAACAGAGAAAGTAATATACTACAAGGAAGAACTAGGATTGCCTAATTTTTCGTTACCAACACCAGTCAATGAAAGTTTTTCTGTCGAAAAATGGTCGATTTCCAATCCATGATAACAACACTTTCTTATGAAGTAACACAAAAAAGTAAAATTCATAACACACACCTCAATCAAATACCTGAATGATTCATTTTTTCTTAAGTATATACTCACTATTGCCATACTCACACATACTGTTGATCATATCGTTAGAATTAACGTATTAACATGTGATTGAAATTGTGCTAGAGCAGCAAACTTATTCTACTTATTCTCGAGAATATTTTGTGACTTTTTAGTCACTGAGTTTTGGGAAAATACTTACCATTATTACTATTAAGCGAATAATTTGACTTTTGATCATATTTAGGAGTTGATGTACGTACAGATGAAATGGTTTATTGAAATGAACTTCAACTGGCCAAAAAATTGTTATCTTGAAAATAAAGGGAAAAATTACGTAAGCTTTTTATTTGAAATATTTTACAATCTCTGTAATATCTGTGAAGTTGAAAATAGCTTACACATTTGTGGTAATCTTTTAGGTTTTGGACATTTGGAATAATAGTATTTGTCTAAAGAAAGTACACATCGCAATTTAAATTCGTAAATTGCACTATTATTAGTATGACATTGTATTAATATTATCTATTTATTTATATTGGGTACTTGGTTATAATTTAACTATTACTACACTGTAAGAGGCCGATTAAACGGAGATATTTACTCTTCGTCTAAACGACCATTAACGTAAATTACCCTTGAGTTGAGTAGCTGGTATCTTGTAATAAATTCAACGCCGTAATCATTAATAATATCTGGCCTGGAACGAAACTTCTTCACTTCTGTGAGAAGAAATATATGTTGATTAGAAATTCAACGCCCCTACATGAACATTCCAATACAGATTACGAGCTAGTCTACTTTGAGGCTATTCCACAACTTTGAGTCTCTACTTTGAGATAACGCCATATTATTCGTCGAATATAAAAAAAAGGCATAGACAAGGCAAAAAGAGTAGACTGTAAGTCGTGGATCATTCCGTCAATGAAAGCTATTTGGACTTCCCACAATAATAAAAGTTATCTAGAATTTTTTTCTGTGTTCGTTGAGCAGGGTGTAACTTGTGCGTACTATTTAAAATAAAATTGCAATTCCATCATAAAGCACTGTCGTTATATTTATATAGAGGAAGTACATTCTCTTAACATTTACATAAAAATATAACACAACCACGACCTAATAATACACTCAAGGGCAACAATAGCCTTCTCTCTTCCAGCGATCCTTCCGCACGTGTAGAGCAATTTCTATTCGAGTTCTTCAAATGGTCTTCGAACGAGGAGCAAGAAACCAACAAACCTGCATTCTCTTCTCGTCAGCGGCAGGGGAGGCCGACCTTCGTATATTCCTGTCCGGAGGGATGCCCAGTTTATATTTAAAGCGCCCCCGCAACGAGTCCGCACGGAGGGGGGTCGCGCGCACGCCCCCGGGTGGGAAGAAACACAGGAAACGCCGTAGCCGAAAATTTCGCCTGAAAATAGCGCGCGCGGGGTCTCGCGCTTCGGGTTTTTACTCGCTGTCAGCCGCGCGCCCGTCAGCGGGAGGAGGCGGAGGAGGAGGAGGGGGAGGGGGATTGGGAGGAGAAGGGAGGATCTGCGTGCCGCCGCGTACGCGTGCCGATGAGACGAACGCTATGGAGCAGGAGCGGGTCGGGGGCGGCGCGATGGAGGTAGCACCGCGCGTTGGCGCCGCGCAACACGTGCAGCCAGGCGGTCACCGCACAACCTCGCCTCCCCAGCCGCTCCTCGCCAGCCACCCCGCTCACCAGCCCCGCCGCCACACCGGGGCGCCGCAGACCGGGCGGCGCGCCGCCGCGCTCCGCCCGACTCGGCACCGACGCGGAAACCGCATGGCCCGCAGACGGCACACGCCAGCGACCATCTGCTACCGCCCCACCGCCATCCTACCACCACCGTCGGAGAATCCGGAACCCTGCCAACGGCCACCGGCCCCTTGCGGAGGCGGCGCCCCCGTCGAACCCATTATCACATCCGTGACGGACGGCCGCCTCCCGGTGCCCCCTTGACGAGCCCGTCCCCGCGATCGCTGGCGGGGGAGGGAATGTTTACCTCCCTCGCAGGCCCCCCTACTTCCTCACATACACACTGGAGGAGGAGGAGGATAAGGAGGAGGGGGAGGGGAGGAGAGGGGGAGGGAGACGTGGAATTGACTCGCGGTTGCCGATCAGCTGCGAGTCGAGAGGGCTGCCAACTGGGTAAACAACGATAGTAAATGGGAAGTATACTATTACAAGTGCGGGGAAGAGGATGCGGTGGGCCGCGTACCTCGACTCTCAGATGTACGCGGCGCGGTCTTGTTCCGGTAGAAACATCTGTGCGTGGACGTGCGCGTGAGCGCATGCTGCGCGACGATTCTATTATGTGGGAGAAGCTTCCAGCTGCGTATACACCTCTTACGTCTGCGCGCGCATGTGGCCTGACAAGAAATAGAACGACGAAGGAAAAGTAAAATGGTGAAGATGAGAGTACACACGAACCTGGAGAGACACTAATAAAATCAGAGAAGCTTTTAGCTGTTTGAGCTTAGTTCTTTGTATATTTCGCTAAGAAACGATGTCATTATCATTGTATAAAATAAGTTCTACATTCAAAAGACACGACAAAAATTTCAGAGTATATAATAAGAAACAAGAATCATGTTTTGCCATAACGTGATCAAGAAACTCAAATGTCTTTCTCATCATTTATATTTGTTCCGAATTACATGAAAATTTGACAGAAATTTGCATACAAATCACAACAGAAGGTGACGTCTCCATATGCAGTTGTTTTTTAATCCCTAGTAAGCCGCTCAAAAAAGGATGTTATGCGAATATTGGAAAAGCTTGACAGCTTCGTCACGACGAGAACAGTAAAATTGTAAGGTAAACTTAGGCGAAAGTATAATATACTTATATTATCCTTTTCCACTTATAAATATTCGAACCTAAAAAAAAAAATGTATGACCCAAATGTATTCTACAACGGGGATCTACTGTAAAAAATACAAATCACTGTAAATGTTCCACCCTTTTCAATGCTCCACCTTTTTATAGAAATAAAGTTCAATAATATAATGGAAAGAAAATGCGAAAATGATAAATTTAAAAATATTCTTACGTTAAGACAGGTGCACATTCTAATTTTATTCCAAGCATAAAAAAAGCATAGGATTTCCCAAACTTAGGGCTGACGTCCCAGAGGTGGAATTTGCGTGATCACAATCGAGAACCTTTCCAATTTCCCTTTCAGATCGCCTTTCAGGCGGGATCGACTCCGTAAGATGAAAAAAGTCTACACAGAACTCCTTCGTAACTTATTTTCATCGCTAAAACCATGGCTTGCGCAACACATCAACCCTTTGAAATGTCATGTGCCATTTACGAGAGGTCACCGTGGAACTGTGAGACGGTCACACCACAAAAGAAGGGAAAAAAGAAACTCAGAGAAATGTCAATGATTACAACGAAAAGCTTTTTTGGACAACAGTACATGAATCATGTAATAAATACCTGTTTTGAGGGTTCTTAATGCCGAAAAACCAATTGACAGCAAAACGTCCGACCGTCCCTCCGTCTTCACGACTACAGCATAAACTATATATCCCATTTTTTCCAAAATGGATGTTTCCCAGTCAATCTGGCTCGACTCGAGGCGCTGCGATATTGAAAAACTTTCTTCACAGTTCGGGGGTACTTTACATGAAGCCCCCGGACATTTTCAAAATTTCCCAAAAAGGCTCCAAAATTTTTGTCTTCAAATTTCTTGTAGGAATAGAGTAAAATACACTAATGAAGATTGCGTATGTCAAACTTTCACAGTAACACTGAATTTTGGAAAAATTGCAAACGATTGAACGTTTAGCGGCGTCTTCTTACAATTATAAAATTGAAGATAGAGATTTTTCCTTCAAATACAATTTGTTCTTCATAGTAAGTTCTTTTATCAAGGTCTTGCACATTTTTTTTTTTGAAAATTTTAATAGTTTCCGCGCAATATAGCGTGCGATATCTGCAATTTTAAAGAATGACAACAAAAAATCTCAAAAACAACTCCAATTTTTTTCTTTAAACTTTTGATAGGGATAGTGCTAAATGTACGCTATGAGATGACACAAAAGCCATGTTGCTCTTTTGTTTAAAAAAATACAAAACTGTATTATTTTTTTACATGTTCTCACGTCGTTTATATTTACATTAGCAGCGATTTGTTCACATTATTATATTTATGAGTACATGTGATTTAAATAATGTCATACCCAATTACTCGAAAACTCAACCTTTTTCTGTGAAAAGTAGCTCAAACCTCCACCTTTTCAGAAACGCTCAAAAGCCATTTTCTCAAAATTTCTCCAATTTTTTTCTTCAAACGTTTCGAAAGAATACTGATAATTGCACCCTTTTCGACGTATCGTTCAGGTTTTTGTTTTTCTTTTCTAAAATTACACAAATGTTATTTTTTGAAAGATGTTTTACATTATTAATATGCGCATATCCAGCAAATTGTAAACACTATTGTAATTGTGAGTTAATTTGATTTAAAAGATTTCTAACGAAGGTTTTCAAAAAACTCAATTTATTCCTGTGAAAAAGATTCAAATTTCAAATTTACAGTACTAATGCTTAAACGCCATTTTCTTAAAAACGACTCCAAATTTTTCAATGAACGACTTCAAATTTCCATTCAGTACGAGATTTTACTGTTCGTTAATATACGTAAAATAATATTTCCGTTTTTCTATTAGGAAACCTAAAAATTAAGAAAATGTCAACAACAAAAAATTACTTTGGGCGGCGATAGATGGCGGCTGGCAAGAATATATGGCAAGTCCGAGACATATTCTTGTCGCGAGATAGCCGAGACCGAAGGAAAAAGAAAACTAATACTGGAAAGTCTATGACATTCTGTATCACCACTTGTTTTTGTCTTATTAATTGTACTATTCGAAAAATAATTTTTTCCCCCTTTTTCTCACATGACTGCCGCATTTTCCTTAATTTCACTTTTTGATATTTTTAATGTGGGACATATTGTGACAAGTCATAAATTCCATTTAGGAACATCTTAATATAGACGGGAAGGATAGTTAGTGAGTTAGTGTAATATACACTATCATAATAATATGAAGAACTCAGCGCCTCAAGTTCGGTTCAAATTGTGCAACTCTCAGACTACTTGCAGGATTGATGGCGGGATCAGTTGAGAGCTGGGAGAGCTGGTCAATGTTTAATTGGGTTCCCTCACCCTTCGACACATCGGGTAGACAGGGGATCCACTAAAGTTTGATACCTAATTGTAACCTCCCCCCCCCACCACCACCACCTAGAGTGGTGATTGAAGAATAGCTGAATTAGAGGGTTAAACTATGAATTGTGTTTCCGCGCTCTACAAACTATCTTTCACTGTTGTATGATGACTGTTTGATTTAATTTCTTCATAAAATGTCTGCCTTACCGGATTTTTAATGGCGAGATTTTATACGCTTTTTTTATTTATTTTTTTATTTTTTCTCTCTCCTTCTTCTTCTTCTTCGATAAACGTGGCTAATGTGTCCTGCGAAACGCATACCTTAATTCGGCAAGAAGTCTTCTTTCACGAGTTTAGTTTTCGCTTTTCTCAAATCAGTTTTAAGCTTGCCTGGGTAACAAAATAACCTACATTGGAGTAATGAACATAGTATTATCTACGCTATCCGGAATGAGCAACTTCTCTGTCGTGGTGGCTGACGTTTCGGACATGTTGTGGCCTTCCTCAAGAGCGCACTGTCGTAGAAAGCCGAAACGTCACCATCACGACAGAGACGACGCTCATCCCAAATAGTCTAGATAATACAAACTCCGGCGGCGGAAGCCTACACAATCATATCAAGAACAGAGTATTTAATTGAGATTGTTTGAGATATGGCTCAATTCAAAACTCTTTGAAGCAAATATCATGTAAACGTATTATCGGTTGGATTTAATACCTCCCTCGCGACGCGTAGTTGAAATCTACTCCCGCGCCCACGACATCATTCTCAGGTCTGCAGTCGTATGCAACTACAATTCACAACCCGGACTGTGTAGCCAATTAAGTCGTGTCCATTTCCTCTGGAGGCAGCACAGCGCGGGCTCCAGAATGCGAGATGTGAAGCTCGCAGCCGCTGGGAGGTCGCGCCTCGCCGCTGTTTAATAATTCACTCCTCGGGCGTCGATGTCGCTTGGCGGGGCAGTGCCCTTCCGGCGCTCTGGCGCCGTCTCGGTCACGCGGACGTGCCGCCTGCGCCGCCGCCTGGCATCCCCGCCACCACTTCCCACCCGCTGCCCCCGACCGCCTCTCTCCACCCAAAGTCTACGCAGCTCTACATCTACAGCGCCGAGAAGAGAGGGCAAAAGCCTGTACATCGAATATATATGTGTATGTGTATATATAATGTGTATGTGTGCATATATATATATATATATATATATATATATATATATATATATATATATATATAAAATAATTTTATTAACATTAATATTCTAACTATAATATTTATTACATATATTTACTAGATATAATTATTATAACTATAATATTATATTATCATCAGCATTCGTAGCATCTGGTTTTCTGCTTGTCTGCGTGTTTCTGAAGCACTGCTGCCAGCTCACCGCCTTCTCTATTTTTGGACACTCTTCGAAATTTATTACCTGTCAATTTTTATTTCATTTCTACTGCTTGTTGTTCTTCCGTTCCCGTTTCTAAGATGTCCGTAATTAGTTAAGTCTCTCATACTACAAAATGCATATATTTTGTTGAAAATTGTGCCTACGGTGTAGGTGCTAGTATTGTTCACTAACTGACAGGTGGACTGTAAAAATGTTTTGAGAAGAATCACTTTTTGAATATCAAGGACCCCCCCCCCCCAGCGCGAATTTTTCATTTTGAATAATTTAACTAATTTATATATTCCAGTAGCAAAAGAAAAAAAAATTGGTATGAGAGACACACAAAAGCCATCACATTTTCCTGCAACATGACTCAATGCGGGGTATATGAGAAAATAAAAATTCGGACTTACGATGTTGTCACTCAGTTGTACCGTAAATGCGATCTACTATTTGCTGTTTGTATTAAAGTAAGTTATGTTGCAAATATATTTTACATTCATCAAAATTACTCAGTTCTACCAAACAATTAATAAAGGTAATAATTATTTATTTACAGGGGGGAAAATATATTTATTTTTTTCTCGGGCATGTAGAGAGGTCGAAGGGTATACTTTTCTGCTAATGAATATGTGGCCTGAAATTTCATACAACGAATTTCTACCTATGACATTTGCTCCGGATTATTAGGCAACTCTGCATGTATTGGTGTACGCAACATTACCGCCCGGGTACAAACATTTCGAATTTAAGCTTGAAAATAACCTTTAAACTATTATATTTCCATTTTTGTCTCTTGAAAAAAATTTACAAAAAAAATATCGTTTGAAACATTTATAATAATTATAAATTATTATCCTTAATGATTAAAGAAGGACACTTCGCCCCCGCCAGCAACGCCACTGATGATGCCTGCCACAGTTGCAGGCGAAACGTTTGGACCAGTCTCCGTTGGACCACGCACCACAAACCCGAAAACTAATTATGATATAATGATTATTTTTAAATATCCTTTTTCGAAGCTTTACCTTCTCGTTCTCATTCACCATCATCATCATCTTCTTCTTAATAATAATAATATTATTATTAAACAATTAATGTTTAAAATGTTTTGTTTAAATCTTACACATTTCGAAGGGGGGAGGGGGTCATGAGCCCTCCATAGCCCCCCCTCTGGAGCCGCCAGTAGCTTCCGAGATGGCTGCGCCCCGTGTCGCGCCGCGTCGCGTCGCGCCGCCCTCGCCCCGAGCCCATCGCCCGCGCGCACGCGGCCTCGGCACCGCGCCGCGTGAGAAGAACAATAAGCGAGTCAATCAGGATTTCCAAGCGGCTGAATCTCATGAATGTCGCGCGGCCACCGACGCCAAGAAGGTCACGGCGGACGTCACACGCCGCCGCGGAGGAGGCGGCGCCGCCGTCAATTCCAGTGCAGCAGAGCGGCTTCCACGGCCGCAGATGAACCCAACCTTTCACCCCGCCCCGCGCTCCTCTTCGGGCGTCGGGACGTTTTCGACAATCGTACCACACGACCACTTCTCTAGACATTTCTGAAGAAGGAATGTTCTGTTTATGAAGGCTATTTTGTCAGTGAAATAAATAATTGATCTTTATTATATGACGTAAAAGTATAATTTATCCTCTTATCAACACAACTGTGCAATACCCAGCATTTTATTTTGACACGCATTCAGCTAAAAAATAACATGAAAACTCTTTCAAATTTCGTACGATATTTCCACGATTATTTCTTCTGCAATGCGCAGGGTACCAGCTAGTGTTTAATGTACTAGAGTTGACTCTTGTAAATGTTTTACACCTGTGTAATTTTAAAAATGTCCACAATAGTCAACAAACACCAGATCGCTATTATTTCTCTAATGTAACCAAGAGAAGAAAATAATCGGCTTTGCCACGCACTATTCCCCACGGGTAGGCTATTATATTCACTTTAATCTTCATATTTTCATTTAGAAAAATAACGATGTCAACGTGTTCCCGCTTCGTCAAAGCTCCATGAAAAATTATTATAGTAGAATGAGTACGGTAACGCAAGAGTCAGTTGCAATTCCACAGAAATCTATTTTTCACAGAAGTAAAACCAGTCGCCACGTAAGCTATTTTTTTAAACACATAATATTTGCCCAATTATCCACATTTGCCGACGAATATACATTACACTCAGAACATTACAACATAAGAATAGCTTCACTGTAATTTGCTGCACGTTTTGCTCAGCTCTTTTTTTGCCAGTTGTGGAAGAAGTAGAGCCAGGCGATTAAAAATCAAATCTGCAGGTTGTGTACCAAATCAAATGTTTTTTCTACATCTCAGGAGTGAAAATGTATATTCTGTGAACGTTGGTAACTTCTCTTTGTTGGTTCTGTTATGATATTCATCAAACAGCTATGTATAATAAAAGGGTGTGAAAGAGATTCTGGAGCTCAAGAAAAAGCGCAGATTATACTTCTGCCTCATACGTCATACACAGTACTTATCGCTTTTTACAAAAATAAATGAAAAATTAAATCAATTAGAACCAAGTTCGGGTAGTCACTAACATACTACTATACATACATACGTACCACAGTTACTTTCTACTGAGTAAGTGGCTTTCTGTTATAGCTCTTGCAAAAGAATCTACTGAAACACTATGGAACAAATCAAGGGGGCCACGACAATAATTTATTGATTAAAATCTCTGTTCTAATTCAGACCAAAAGCCTCTCAGGAACTGGGACTTGTTCCAACCGACCCATGAATGGACGCTACTTTTCATCTCCTGAATGTAACATGACATTTCGCCCCAAAATATTTATGTCCGCGCGCAAAGACGCATTCACAAAAAAAGGCAACCACGGAAGGCAACTGCTTACTTAATGGGAAGCACGTGCTACACAGGGAGAACGTGCAATCAATTCCATTCACAGTCCATAAAATATTTATAACAGCGAACTACCCAAGAATGCCACGTCGTTTCGACGAGGACCATTGAGAGGGTAAAAGAGGTTCGGATATTGTACTCCCGTTAGTAACAACGCTTCTAATCCCGAAGACGGTGGTTATGTAAATAACTCAATAAGAAAATTACAAGCAAGCCCAACACGTCGTCCGGTGAGGTAGGCAGGCATGCCCGCCC
>BOPP01000145.1:489457-551541 GCA_017312745.1 Gryllus bimaculatus
ACTGGAAGCGTGGGAGGGAGGGGGGAGGGGGAGGGGAAGTAATCGCACCCGCGGGACCGGAAGAAGGCGGCGTTGATGAGATGTCAAAGAACCCAGAGGCAACAGTGGGACAGGCGACAGGATGAACTCGGGGCGGCTGCAACTCCACACGAAGCGACGGTGACAAAAAAGTCACACGGAGGCCTGCACGCTCTTCCGGTTGCACTTCCGACTGTTCGACCTTATTCGGGGACACAATGGGGCTGAAAATTCGACTTTTTTATTTCGTTGGCTTGACTGAAAGATGGAGAAAAAACCTTGCTTCTGTCAATATCACTTTCCGATATCGAAAAACCCACATATCGATGGGCATATTCTGATTTATTCGTTCTGTTCGCGATAAGAAAACTATGAATGGAATGAAAGTCTTGGGAAAAACTGAATTAGATATTAAGTAAAGTATTTCTTTCTGTAACAGCAAACATTAGATCTAGTTCAACTGCCTTCCTTCACTTATTTAAGATCACGTCAGAACAACTGTTCTGTAATCAGAAAGGAAATATTTTAAATATTTTTCTCCGTGTTGTCACCTTGCATCTCGAACCGCAAGGGAACGGGTCGTTATTACGCCTTCCACGTTCAAAGGAGCATTTTGCTGGTGAAATATATCCCACCGCTTGATGGCCATGCTGATAATTTCCGGAAGTATTACTAGAACTACTTTCTGTTTGCACGAGGTTCCAGTTTATTACAACTGGATTTATGGGCCACGGCCAACACCAAGAGCGGAAAGATTAATTCTTGTGTTCCAAAGACCTGCGGGGTCATACTATACAACGTACTCTCGCACTTACCTCATCCATCTTTTATAATACAAAAAAAGCTCATATTTCTACTTTCACTACCTCCTCAATTATAGAATTGATTTCTAGACCATCGAAACTAATTTTTTGAAATGAGAAAGTTAGTAATTAACAACTTTACTCAATTGAATGCAAGAGAGAAGTGTCTCCAAGAGGAGTTCTGTAGAATCATCGAATTTACATTTCAATATTCTGCCTTTGACGCTGCAGCCCAATTCAAACCTTGGTCTGACAACCACGTCCACGCAGACGTGCACGCACTCTCGTTTTAGTAGATAATTGAAGAAGTGTCGAAAGTGACTGTGAATCAGCTTATTGCCGAGCTCTTAGGATGAGAGTCAAGGCATGACGGAAATGTGTTCCGTTACTCGCTGTTATAGTTTACTCGCTGGTATCCGCACCTGCCAGGAATTTATCGGTAGAAATACGGAAACGACCGATGAGAACGTTCGACCTCTAGAATTCTCATCCAGACAGTTGCATATTCTGACATACTTTCTTAGGTAGTGTCAAAAATCTGCCTTTATTGGGATCCTAAGTCTTCGAACACCTAAGACCTTCATATGTACTATAAAATCGCATCCTAAAAACGTTTCGATCTCTTTGTTATTTTACTTTCTACAAAGAATAACTTAAAATATTTTATGGCAATTTTGGTTGTTAATATAGTACACCTTATTACCTACAATTGTATGGTGTATAGAAAATCATTTAAATAAACGGTAAATAATATTTCTATAACATCATTGATAGAATGCGGTAGTTTGATTTGCAGTTACGAACTGGGTTCAAAAATAAAACAATATTGTGAGAGTGATGTAAGCTTGCAAATTAATTTCGGTCTCAGGAAGTTTGTACAAGAAAAACTGAAAACAGTGACAATGAAGCAGAAAACAAGAATCAGTGGCAGTGAAATAATGGTAAAGAAAGTGAGAAGTGACTTTGTGACAAGTGAGGTCAACACAGAGAACATTCTCTACAAGAATAGCATGTCACAATAAGCACACCATCGCCACAGCAATTCATTAATGTCGACAGGGGAAACACAACCTAGATCTGGGAGTTCCTTGTATATGAAAAAAAGTTAAAATCGGAATAAAAAATTAACAGCCATGATAAAGATACTTTGTAATTGCATTTCGCTACAAAAATAATACTCGTAGAATTTTGTTTTTTGAACGTGTTTACGCTGCTACACTTCGTATTACGAAATTTGAATTTATTTTAATAAGAGGAATAACCTGGAATTAAATGTTTATTTCAAGAAAATAAAACAAAGCCTTTTCAACATTAAAGCAATAGATTGGTACCACTTATTTAATAATCTTTGTATAATTTAATATGTAAAGAACGAAGATGAAATACAGAAAGTCATTAAATTCTATACTATTCCACTAACAAGTAGAATTCAGTTTTCTCTAGGCTGTAAATTGCATATTATTACGTCTCAATGCAATACTTTAAGAATGGACATAAAAAAATATTGAAAACTGTCTGAATAACGTATTATTATCATAAAAATAGTAGTGGTTATTTAAGTATTTCTGTAAAGACATAAATGGTGCATGTTAAATTAAGACCAAAAGAAACACACACGTTAATTAAGAAGAGCCTAGGCACATTGTATAGTGAAAAAGCTTACGGAATGTGAATTTCAGCTCAAGAAAGATATCCCAATAATTGATTAATGTCTTGCCATTAACAGCCCTCCATGAGGGAGTCTTCCCAACTTCATTTCAACCGCGGTTCTTCGAATCATTTTTGTGAGTTCCACATACCCAAGTCAAAACGTAACGACTCAAACAACGATTTCAAAATCATTAATTTAGAAATAATTGTATTTGATTATTACTACGTAACAATGCATTTATATTCTGAAAAATATTAGAAGCATATAAAAGAGTCTTCCAAGTTTCAGAACAATTGATATTACACGACTTTCTCCGCTTCTGATTTATATCCTGTGCTTGCCAGAAACGTACCATTCTTTCATTCCACGCCGATTCTACAAAGATTTTCAGCTCGCGCGCAGAGAAGACTCGGGGAAAAATATGCAAACCCTTTATTCCCGAAGGTGAAGTGTGTGTAAGCCCTCGAAGCGGACGCCCACTTTTCAAGGGGTTGAGCGCGGAGTCCTGGGCTGATGACTTCCCTTCCGCGAGCGCGCCTCTCGGAACTTCGCGCTAAGCCCTCGCGCCTTTTCGCTAATTGACGTGAGAGCGCCCCGAGGGGCACGAGGGCCCGCCCGCGGGCCCCAAAAGCAGACAGAGCGAGAGAGAGAGAGAGAGAGAGCGAGGGAGAGCGTGAGAGAGCGAGAGCGAGAAAGAGCGAGAGAGCGAAGGAGAGAGAGAGCGAGGAAAAGAGAGAGCGAGGAAGAGAGAGAGCGAGGGACAGAGAGAGCAAGGGAGAGAGCGAGAGCGAGGGGGAGACAGAGCGATGGGGAGAGGAAGAGAGAGCGATGGACAGAGGAAGAGCGAGCGATGGACAGAGGAAGAGCGAGCGAGGGACAGAGGAAGAGCGAGCGAGGGACAGAGGAAGAGCGAGCGAGGGACAGAGGGAGAGAGCGAGGGACAGAGGGAGAGAGCGAGGGACAGAGGGAGAGAGCGAGGGGGAGAGGGAGAGAGCGAGGGGGAGAGGGAGAGAGAGCGAGGGGGAGAGGGAGAGAGAGCGAGGGGGAGAGGGAGAGAGAGCGAGGGGGAGAGGGAGAGGGTGAGAGAGCGAGGGGGAGAGGGAGAGAGATAGAGAACCTACAGGATATGGCTCCTCACTGCAGCCTCCGTTTCTCTCACTGACACCGCCCATCATGGCAGGCGCAAGACATCATTTGGAGAACCTCATATTTGATATATCCCAATGTATTCCACAGTACGTTGAGAATATTATTTGAATAGATACAAAAATTCTAGAAAGAAATTTCAGAGGAAAATAGTTTGCGGGTCCCTGAGATACGTTTATGTGTATGTTTTATATTAACATTTCAGGTGATCTAGGCGATGAAATGCTTTTGGTATGTCATGCTTTCCCTGGTATTGAATTCGGAGCTCCATACATCAACATTCGTGATTTAAATCCAAATTGTATCCTTTTGGTTTAACCGATTGGTTTAACATATTTTATATTAGAATGAATAGTACATATTTATAACCTATTTTTTATAAACCATTCCAAATGTAAAAACATTTAATAATAGTTTAAATAACTTTATCGAACGTCAATCGTTTTAAATCGCTTTCACGGCTTTTTTTCTTCATGCGTGTTATTTCCCGTTCTTAATATCTACGTGTCACGATTGCTGTCGGTGGCTTTGCGATGGTATTTATGGTTTGTCCGTCAGTGTTCCGGTGTCTGACGTCACAAGGAGCTGTATTGTGAAGATATTTAACATAATGTGAATGACGGAAGAAATATTATGCAATATCAGTCTACAAAATTGTATCGATCGTTTCCGCATACATTTACCTATCTGAAGTACCTTCGTCCGCGAATTCACTTATCATATCCACCTGTTAGCCACGATAAAGAATATTAATTCTACAAAATAAGTAATTTTATTCACTTTCTATCATGTTCCACTGCATCGCTCCCACTTTTCCTCACAATACCTACGTGCACTACGATTTGTTTTAAAGAAAATATTGTAAAACTCCTTTTCTCTCCGCAACAGATGAATTTTGAAAAATCCTGTGGGAAAGTGGTTATAAGAATCATAATCCAAAATCTGCGTTCATAGACTCAATAGTTTTGGTTTTCCGTTGATATGCCAGTTTCTCCTTTTGTATTGTAAGATATTCCCCAAAATTTCAGAACTGTTCGGAATAGTATAAGTCGACATTAATGAAACATCGATACTGAGAAAATTCAAATTTTTCACAGTAAAAGTCGCACCGACCCACTCGAATGCGAGTCTCCTTGTTAATGATCGGACGCATTTACGACTAAACTATTCTTGTATACCACTACAAAAGAGAGAAGTTTCTGGCAAGCGGACGCAAGAGATTGAATTTATCAACGGAAAACGATAAGAACTATCGTAAAAAACAGCAATATTAATGTGAATTGTGTAAGTGGAGGAAGTTTTCACAGAACAGAATATTCAGACCAGATATTATTGAGTTGTATAAGAGCTAATGAAAGCTAAGTCATGAAAGAACGAATTAATATCGAAGGTAAATGATAAGGAGGTAGTAGGTGAGGTTGTAAAAGTAAGCATTTAATTACTTCTTCGATGGTTGCTGAGGAATTTACCCTGCAGACGAAACACACACACACATTATATATATATATATATATATATTATATAGTATATATATATATAATATATATATATTATATATATATATATATATATATAATATATATATATATATTAATATAAAAATTAATATACATAATTAACCAATAAAATTGATAAAATATCACAATATCGCCGTATCATTGCCAAAAAGATACACAACGAAGAAATCTTCAAAGCATCAAGAGTTTTCTTAACACATCCCACAACAATTTATCGCGGCACCGGAAAGTACGCATTCACTCTAGTCTGCATTTACGAATTTGCCTCCCATTCCCACGCCCTGTCTTACGAGGCCTGACAAACTTGATTACCATTGGAATAAGTGCAACTGTTATGCATTGCTCGTACGCTAGGATGGCCAGGAGTCGCTGCAAGAGGCGGCAACTACACGTAGGGCAATTTCAGTCAGAGGAAGCACGTCGCTGGGCAAAGGCACACAAATAAAAATAGGATAAACTCTTTATAAAAAACTTGCATTGATGCGATACGACCCAATCGAATAGGACTACGGCGTCCCATGTTAACCACAAACTTTGTACGAACCCGAAATAAAATTTTTAAAAAATTCATTACTGTATTAATTTATATAAATAAAGTATTAGCAAAAATGTAACTATACTGCATTAGATCATGGAAAGAAAAAAAAAAAAAGAAAAAAAAAAAAACAACTTGAAACCCATAAACGAGATTTCTGTATAAAGACACCTTTCCTTTAAGCATCAAAAACTTTCTCCCCGCTTATGTAAATTACTCCGATATACACTTTCGTAGGAAATTAAAAATATGTTATTATGATCGTATAAAAATCATAGTTACCGAAATAATACCACAAAAGTGTAGCAGAGCCCTATGATCGAAACTAGTCAATAATTACATATTTCAATTTGATTCAGAAAACAAGTCTTAAGACTTCCAACACAAAAAAAATTACTAAATAAATTATCTGGAAGGAACGAAAACTCGAAAAGCACGTTCTAACACTGGTGAAAACCCCTTAACTCAGCTATCTTTAGGTGACCACAAATCCTAACTTCCCCATCACACATGCATTTCAATTACCCCTAACATGTCACAATTTCCATACGACGCCAAATCACCCTTCTTCGTCCAACAGGACAGTCAAAAGAAGGACACTTCCCTTCAAAACTACCCGGAAGTTATTTTCCTCTCCAAACTAACTCGGTGGCGGAAAACCCATCTCCTCTAGCGGTGCCAAGCTCCCAGGGGGAGAAAAATTATACTTGGTTTCCACACAAGCAAAGTTGGCAGCGAAGAGGGAGCCCGGCGCGCGCTGTCGGCCGGGCCAGCCAGACCGCCGGACGCCGGCGCCACGGGCCTTGGCGCGGCCACAGAGCTCTCCGCGGCCGTTCGAGGGCGGCCAACGCCAGGGCAGCGGCAGCTGCGCCGCGTTGGTTCGATCGCGCACACTGGTAACGCGGTGCGCGTGGTTATCGGAAGCATGGGTCCCGGTTAATCGTGCTACGGCCCAGAGCGCCGTCAGCACAAGCGCCCCCATGGCCGGCCCCCCCCCAGCGCCATTGCCGTACGCCTCTGCAGCCCCCGTCCTCCCTCGAGCTGATAGCAAGAACTGGGCGCGCCCGCCGATGCCGAACTTGCCGTCACAAGTCACCTCCTCCACAACAACCCACGCATTCGTGTCCCTGGACTCCAACACATAGCCCAATACGCATCATCTAAGTCATGCCCCCTTCCCATTAAAAACCAATCTGTTACCGCATCGCTCTACATCATTCCCTTCGCCACCATTACAACTACCTTTGTGCTTAATTAACAAATTCACTGTATTGCCAATACAGCCACTACTGTCACAGATCAATTGCATCGGCAGACAACCCCGCCATCTTCACCACTACACTAACACCATTGTCTCCTCTGCAGCCATTATACGCTTGGACGGGCCTCGGGCAGGCCTAACCGTCAAGGTTTAAACGCTATTGGGCTTCCAACCCTCGCCGCCAACCATTCCAACCAAAGTCGCTGTATCCCATCTCCCCACCTACAACGCCCCCCGCACCATTGTCCCTCTCCCCCGCGCTTATTTTGGACCGGAAACTGTCCCCGCGGCGCCGCGGTTCTATCGACCGCCCCTGGCCCCCGGCATCCTCTGCCCATCCTCCCTCGCCACAAGACTCTCGTTCACGAGCTTCCGAAACGGCGCGGGCTTCACAAGGGAAGCAGGGAGGGGGCGGGGAGGAGGGAGGGAGGGAGGGAGGGGCGGGGGTCAGGGGGGAGGTCCGCGAGGCGACTGCGCGCGCAGATTATAAGAGCAATCTGGCCCGTGGGCGGAGCGGCCAGCGCTGTGCGACGCGACGCCCGCGGCCCCGAGCGGAACAACGCGCACGCGAGATGAATCTGCGCCGCGACGCAGGGGCCCCTCCGCCTCGTTCCTCGTCGCAGGTTGAGGCAGAAATCCTCCGCATTGACCGGCAGAGGTGGCTCTTGGCATCAACGGACGTCACTGCAGTGCATCTGACCCGGAGGTCCTAGGGTCGAATTCCCACTGTTGCAGGATTTTTGTCACAAGCTGGATAGCTATATCGAATTCAGCCGCTGTCTGGAGGTAAATTTTAGCGGCCGGCTGCTCTGATCGATATTTTACACGGTTTCTATGATCCCTAACAAATGAGCCATGGACCGTGCGCGATCTTTTCATCCACTTCCTTATCACATCCTCACTCCTTCCTTATACAAACTCCTTCCTTATACTTACAAATACGTGCACCACACTAGCAGACTTGTCGGGAGCTTAAACCTTGACCCGGAGTGGACAATATCCCGCTGGTGGGAGATACCTGGATTGGGAAACCTAGCAAGCCGCTGTGGAGGTCAGAAACACAGCCACCTCCCGTAATATAAACATTCACTACACTTACGAGAGCAATTACCCCAGTAGTTGACGCGCCGGGAAACACGAAATAATCAATCTCTACATTGCTACATCTCTACATTGGTTGAAATACATTTCTAGCAATGCTACTACAAACGGTAGTTAGGGAGGGCAGGGGATGGCGGATGTCACCATTTACCCGGAGCTCACCACACCCGGATGTCACCATTTCAGGGGCGACACCAGTTAAAGAATTTTGAGACATTTGCCATCCTTAAATCCCTAAAAGTGTTTTTTAAACAAGTATTTGTTAATTAGTTATGCTTCTTTTTAGATAATATATTTATAAATTATATTTCAATTATTCTGAATTATTCATTTTAATATATTATAAATAAATGTCATGTGCAAATGAACTTAAATATTTTTAAATAATGTATGTCATTTAGTAAGAGATATTATTATATTTAATTTATGGGAGGCGGTGACACCAACTAAAGCTACGCCACTGCTCTCTCAGTATTTTCTGACAACACCTATACACAAATCAAAACTTACGTCTTAATTCAATACCGAGTCTTGGCTGTCTGGGACAAGCTGCATTCAGGGCAGAGTCGCCAACATTTCGATCATCGAACTGCGACGAACGTCACGATTAATACTTTCCCCGCGCGTATCGCTGAAGGTCGTCGCAGAATGAGACACGAAATGTCGGCAAAGCAGTCTAGGATGCGGCATCTCCCACAGAACAGACTCTCCTCATTTGCACAAGTCTAGTCTGTGAAAGAGTAGTGAAATACTCGTATACCTTAGGGGAGAAACAGAACGTTCTTTTATACAGTAACACGCGAAAAATGACAGATCGGAACCAAACTCCTATATTAATAATACATTATACAGAATAGTACAACACAATTAAATTTCTTTAATACCATTTCTTTCGTTCCCTTTATTGTCAGTAATAAGTTCGAAATCTTTGGTCTGTGGTCCTCTCGGAGACCGCCAAGCGATTTTCGGGAGACATGAAAGACTAACAGTTGAAATTTTCACCTATCGCGATAGTTGCTATGAAGAGACTCACCCGTTTCAGGGAGGAGTCCACTGATATCGGTTACAGCCGGTTATGCCCACTAGGTCCCCAAACACAACAACGTGAGTAGGGAAAACGTGTAGAGAACCTTCAGTGCTAAAAAGTAGCGCTTGATTAGGTTTCTGGAGGTGCGAAAAACATAATATAAATTGCGTAAAATATCTACATCGCTTTAATAGAAAGGAGCATAATTTTTTACCGATTCACATTATTATTACAGCTTCTTTCTACCGTATCCTATATTTAACCGTATTTTGTAATCTTTTAATGAAATTTTTAAAAACACATTAATAATTATGAAATTAATTTTTAAACTGTTTAATGTATCGGGATCAGCACACGAATTTAATAAAAATTACTGTTAAAGTTTTCACCATTGTTCAGCCGCCTCCAATCCTGCACACATCAACGCTTCTCAAAGTACATGATCAAATCGATTCAAGTGCCTGCTCTTGTTTCAACTACAAAGGTACAGTGACTGCTCTTATGTCCCATACACAGGAACTCGTGGAAAGATTTAATACTTTACTTGAATGGAAAACAACTGATTTCTGCGATTGTGTCACAATGTCCTTCACATTTTATCACATAGATAATAGTACTCCATCTGCATCTTTATTACGTCTAACAGGTAAATATAAAAATGATAAGACGAATGATTTCGCAATGACGCTGGGAATCTCTTCAAAATTTAAAATACAATGAGAAATTTTTGAAAGAAAGATTGTATTCATTAATAAGTCTATTGAATACAAAATAATGTTCACTTACCTAGTAATTACGTCATTACGCTAACGGAAACCGGGCATAGAAATGTGATATAAAATACAAGACTATTACTGCTGATTGAAAAAAATACAAAAAAGAAAAACAACCACCTAATGAAATACTCGTTGTAATTTAGATTTTGGACTAAGAAAATAGGTATTTTGAAATTCATTTAATAAAAAAAAATCACACAATTTTAAAGAATCTACTATAATAAATTCTGCAAATAAACGCAAGATCTCCAAGTTTTAGGGTCATCAATAACGTATAATACAAGTCTCAAATAAATAACCCAACTCCTACAAAACACTGTCAAGAATCAATGAACGCCAAATCCAAGTTTATAAATATGACGCGTTCTTCCAGAATAAAACGAGTGACGTGAAGGCACGCAAGCATATTTTAAGAGCGTGACAAAAACATTCCTATGAAGATGCTTCCATTCTCCCGAAAATAGAACGGAAAATTATGTAATGGAAACTGAAGACATGGTTAAATAAATAAATATTTCGTAGTCCGTATAACTGTAGAAACGCAGGCGAGGATGACATGCACATCAGACACAACATAACGACACGGAAGGCATACCGTAATTCAGTCATATCGCTCCCCGATTCGCTTCCACTCGACACAACGGGCAGATCACACAGATTCCTGCCTCCGTCCGGCCACCCTGACAATCCCATCGAGACCATCCACTTCCCACTCCACTCCACTCCGCTCCTGCAGCTCGGTTCCACTACGGCTCCTGCCAACACCCTCGCTCCACTCCCGCTTCCGCCCAACCCACACACGGCTCTCTCCACTATCCGCCCCGCTCTCACAGCCATTTCCATCGCCAACGACGACCATTTCCTCTTTCACCAGTTCCCGCTGTTGGATTTACAAACAACGGCGACCCATGCTAAGATACACCCCGAACCGTACATTAAAGGTCTGTGCTGACATTGTAGGTGTTATGAAAAACAGTGTTACCTAATAGGTAGGTCCATTTGAGAGGTGCATAAGTTTTCGTGTCGGGAATTCAGGAAAAATACAAAAACATCTATATTACAAATTTATAATGCGTGCAGAAATTGAAAGAAAACTACGCAGTCTCCGGTCACGCGGGAAGTGTCTTCAGTTTCGTCAGATACTCATGTGCTTGGGGAGAAATCCAAAAAAGAATGCGCTGATGCGGTGCGGTTGCATGCCGACAAAACGCGAGAGAGATCTAGTGCTCCTAAAGCCAGTCACAATTACATTTAACGAATTAACCGTTCCCATAAAAGTAGTTTGCATAGTATTGTATTGCTGCAGGAAAAGTACCGAGTTTTTGGCAGAAAAACGCTACATGGTATATATTTCTTTCTTGTATATACACTATAGTCCCACTGGGGGTTCTTAATACCAAACAAGTTGTTTTTGAAAAATGTCTGTTTGTTCCTGAGCAACAATATCGCCTAGACCGTCCACAGAATTTTCTCCAAAATTGACACTTGCCCATTGATCTAGCCAAACTCGTAGTAAATTTTTACAAAATCAGCCCACTACACAACATCAATCAAGGCATCTTGACATTGCAATACTCGTTTAAATAACAAAGCAATTTTTTCATTTCCCTAAAATAACTTCAATAGATGCTAATTTCAGCCTATATTTTTTATATCAGTCCTTACCGTCACTCATGAAGATGTTTCTCCAATAATGTGTGGTGTTATTCCCGAAGATTCCACGCAATTATAACTTATGTTTGTGATAGGGTATTTACGACCTTTTTATTCTGTAATGATATATAGGTAATCTCTGTATTCCGTTTGTAAACACTGCTTCTAAAAAATGGAAATACAGATACTAACAAAATACTAAATCCTACATTTACAATGAGAAATACTGTATACGCAGCAGTGGTGATTAACGGGACTGCCAGAGAGTCATCAAACGGCTATAAAGTGGAAACGTTGCTCTCACCGTCATTTAAATTCTTACCGCACTTCAACACGCTACCCTCTCCAACTTTGGGGCCTTCTATCCCAAAAACCTACCACCAAGGCCTTCTTCACCGAAAGGCACAATGACACTCCACCCCCGCCATCGCTCGTCGCTCACCCCCCCCCGCGACCCTTCACTGACTGCGCCATCTCTCCCTCTGTCCTCCAGTCCGTCCGCTCTCCCTCCCTCCGACATCCCCACTCGCCCAACCCCTGGTGCGCCGGGCCGCACGAGCCGGCCAGGCGAGCCGAGCCGAGCCGACCCTCCACTGCAATTAATCCCTCTCTCAATTACGCGCACCTGCTCCCCGCGCCGCAGTTTTACCCGCCGCGAAATACAAACCCGCGCTGGACTAATCGCCCCGCCCCGCCCCTACCCAACCGCGTCCGCCCGCCCGTCCCCCCGCTCCGTCGCGGCCCCCCCGCCCCGCCCTGTCCACCCCTCCCCTCCCGCGTCGCACCGTGACGACCATACCCTCCCCGTCGCCTCCCGCCGCGGACCCCTCCCACCGCGCGCGTGCCGCGCCGCGTCGCGTCGCGTCGCGTCGCGCCCTCTTGCACCCCGCTGTGTTTACACGCTGCGCGCGCCTGCAGTAGCCATAGCAACAACGCACTTTAAAAGCATTCCGACGGAAGCCGGCGTTTAATATATTAGTCCCAATCGTTAATCAGACATTGCTCTGTGTCCTCCGATCAATACAGACACGCACCCATCAGGGGGATCGCGTCACGAAAATATGCGAGAGGGTTCTATTTGAGACGATTTTAATATGCTTTTGAGCACCCGATGAGGGGTAGTAGCAACGGGGCACCTCGAGTTATGAAGTTGGGCCTACTGTGGTGTGGCTGAGATATTGATTAACTTACTCCGGATGCTATTGTGCTCTCGCAGAGGGAAGGACAGACGCTAAGAAATCAAGAGCACAAAATCAATGAAACATTGCATTCGTGACACGATCTTCATGATACTTTATTGAGCCTGAAAGTCAAATAACAAATCTCAAACAAATTCCAGAAAGTGTTTATTCTGTGCTTAACGATAATAATTTATCAATTGAGAAACATATATGCACATCCATACATACACACAATTTGGAAATATATTAAGAACGTAACCAAGCCCTCCGAGAATTTCATTTCGCCACGTACTACAAATTTCCTCTACCTCATTGCCGCAAATAGTTTGGAGATACAGAGAGGCTCCATCAAAACGTTCCGAATGCTCACTAGCATAGTACTATATACCGCGTTCATCGCTCACAACCGAAATTCACAATGTTGTTCCACAAATGTTTTCTTTCTCTTATTTAAAAAACTTATCTAAAAAATCGGCAAAACTACTCGTATTTTGCAAAACTTGTGCGAGAAATAATTGAAATACGTAAAATTGAGGAATAGATTGCATTCAGAAAGAAATCTCTTCTCTCAAAATTGAAGACGTAGGACAGGATTGCAAAAACACTGAACTTTTGAAATATTTTGAATTTTCGAAGTATCGGGTATTTTAATGAAAATCGTACACATGTACGTACGTGAAAATCGTACATGATATTAAAAGGATTCTATTGCTCTATTGAAGCACACCTTTTCAGGAAATTTGTTTAGGTAGTCATCATGGGATACTTGGTCCCTTAGGGTACTACTTTAACCCATGCAGAAAAAAATGTTTTCAGCAGCTGAAGCTGCGTATACTTTGCATTAACGGGTTAGTTTGCAGTTGCTTCCATTCGTTGGCAACATAGTTCAACAATAAATGCATTTGGGTCATTTCATGCAAAAAAGTTGATTTTATGACATGACTTCTTCAAATTTTCGAAATTTAATGAATAATTACAGAAAATGAGACGTGCGTCATTTTGCTCTATTCTAGCGACTAAGGCATGTTTTATACAAATTTGAAAATGTCATTAAAAGAAACACTACATGTAAAATACGTATTTTATTTCGAAATCTTAGACAAAATGGGTCAACAACAACTGCATCCATCAGTGGGGGTCCGTAGTACAATTTGAAGGTGGTTGTAATGATGATTCATCCTTTTAAACGGAAGTTCAGTTTGCACAAATCTCTCTGAACGTCTGAACATCGGTTTACAAAATGTGTGACCATGGCGTCAATGATTTCAGATCTATCGAGCGCTAAATACATTAGTTCTCAGGTGAACACGTCTTTATCTCACTAAACTCAATCAGTTACTTATTTCTTACAAATTTTTAGTAATGTAAACAAATTTCGAAAAAAATAAATAATTCGCTTTCCTCTCCCATTCCTTTCTGGTCTCATTGGGGCGAGTGCAGTATTTCCTAAACAAATGCAGGAATTATGACTCGCAGTATACATTAGTATGTTAACTGAACATTCTGTAATGTTCACCAAGTCATCCAATAATCTGAATTTCACTTTTCAAAGGATGCCAATGAAGCGTTACAGCAACGCGACCCCTGCTGTGCTGTGAACCGCGTTATGGAACATAACGGTGCAACTTGAACATAATCAGACTAACTGCCTATTTTTCTGCGTTAAAACTCAATTTGAGGTACATTAGACTTGGATGACCCATGAGTCAACGTTAACTTTTTTCAGACATTGTTTCATATCTGATTAATCTTTTGCGTAGTCTTCTGCATATTTTTTTTTAAAAAATATCAGAAAAAACATTTGTGCATCAATTCAACCTTATGTACTATGTACTTGCAAGCGTATAACAATCTACAGGATGGTTGAAAACCACTAATGTAGCTTAACGTATAAAATCTTAAATGTCAAAATAAATTCGTATAAGTTCGTATAAGAGGCAAGTGGTTCTTCGTCAATACATTACGATCTCTTTCATTAGAAAGGAAGAGGAGAAAAAACAACGCTAAAACGAGTAGGCGTGACACATACACATATATTTCTTACACGGTAAACTCCTGTAATAAATTTGCGAACATTAATGAAAGTTAAGTTCAGTAATCACATGGTGGGAGCGGTTCCCATTCCTCCCGGCTGCCGACTTCATTACTTACAATATACTTGACACTGCGCAAAATATACGGCCCTCGTGCAACCTAAAAACAGATTATTGCAACGAAGATTTATTGATTACAACCTTCGAGATCGCGATTTAATTATTATGTAAACTTTCAGGTTAATTAACACATTTCGAAACTTATGCGAAATATTCAAAATGAAAACTAAGAAATGGCCAATGAAAACTAAAGCAATTGCATTTGAACTGCAAAATGAGTAGTTTCTTGATACATACATTCTCTTCGATATTTCTGACGCGTAGTGCAAGAGTTGCTAACCACGAAAGCACTAAGTCGCCAATCATATTCACACATCAGCGTCGCCTCATCTGCCTCGTCAGACAAAGCCTTCAAGGCGATACGACTTGCGATGTTCTGCATACACTGAGTACCCGAGTTGGAGACAATAGGAAGACGAATATACATGTCACATATCGAAGAAGTCGCAGAAAGCACACAAAAGCAATGACAGGTAATAGTGATGCTGGGAGTTTCGGTCGGACTGGGGGATGCTGTGATGATGGCAAATATTTTAACTG
Source organism: Gryllus bimaculatus (assembly GCA_017312745.1). Lineage (NCBI taxonomy): Eukaryota > Metazoa > Arthropoda > Insecta > Orthoptera > Gryllidae > Gryllus > Gryllus bimaculatus. Next base: position 504,820 of record BOPP01000145.1, read on the forward strand.
ACAGCCTGAAGGCTGCGCAGAGAAAGGTGCAGAAGCCCAAGAAGCAAATGATCGTATTGGTAAGACGTGTTTGTGGTGGTGCCTGTGTTAACGCAAATGATCATGGATTATATTAAGTTGGATTTAGCAGCATGGTAGATATCTACTGTGAAATGAAAGGGAAGCAAAAGAAAATAAGGAGTAATGAAAAGTAAATATTTTTGGTCTCGCCTGCGTCATTAACTTTTAACGGGCGCACTAGTTTGCAAGGAAATGAGAACGGAGGGTTGATGTTCGGCAGGTACGATGGTACCTCTGAGAGAAAAGAAAAGATAAGGGACAGGAGAGACAAGGACAAGCAGGGTGCAGGGGAAGATAAGTCTCGAAATCTATGTTAACTCACAGGCATTGAACAAGGATAAAAGGATACTTGCCATTTCAAACCGAACCATTTTTTATGTATTTTCTTTTGTACTGAGTACTTTACGTTTGATGAAGGATTCTAGTGCGTCATTGAAATAAAAAAGTTCTAAGATTTCTCTTAAATCACTTCACAGAAAAATAATTACATTTTGATTATGTTTTCAATGTTTATGTTTCAACTTTTAGCAACTGTTCCACAAAATTCAAAGATTTTTACGTAAATTAAAACTGTTAAACATATTTGAAAACTTCAGAACAAATTCTTCAAAGAATTGGGAAGTTTTGAAAAAAATACAAACGTTAATTTCCGAAATGCATACGAGAGCATTCATTAAACTTGAGGGTTCAACTCTTCCCTACAAATAGACTTTATTGTCAAGAGTGGCTTCTACTATTATGTGTGACATACAATATTTTTAGACAGACTTATTGACTTTCATTTTATTTTAATTGAAGTATAGAGAACACTTCCTTATGTACTATGCAACTTAACGCTCAATAGTTGACGCGATCAGGCGAAATTATTGTTTCCTTCGATGCAGTCATGACGTTTTCTCTGAAAATTTCATTCTCATCTCACTTTCACTATTAGCACTAGAAATTGAAATTTGTTCGCTCTGCATGCCCCGCTTTTACTTCTGGTTGTATTAAAAAAAAAATTGAAGCGCGCCACTTGCTCGCCACTACCTACGAACGTCATCGCAAGCACGTCGATCGCCCTATTTCGGCGAGGATTACCGCATCGTCGGCGCACGCAGAGAATGCGCCGCGCCGCGGGCCCGACTGCCAAGCTCGCCGGCGGCGGCGGCGACGGCAGCCGCGCAAACAAATAGGCGAGGAGTGATGCACCTCCCAATAGGTACCGCGCCGTCTGACTTCGGTTGCGCCCCGTGACTCCGTGACACGCGCAGCCAAAGCGCTGCTAACGAGGTGCCTACTGTGTCAGGAGTTGTGCTCTGGTACTGCCTAGGTGTGCCCAGAAGTTGGGGTAGCAGGGGCAACTTGCCCCAGGTCGCGACTGAATTGAGGCTGCGGTCACTCAAAATAACGTACGTTTACTTCGTATACAAATTCGCCTATGTAAGCTATTTCTTTTGCTTTGAGAAATGAATACAGATTACATATTGGAGGCACTGCAACGGGTGAGAAATTTCGAAATTCAAATTGTAATGTTCTAATATTTTCAATTGGGAACTCAAACTATACCAAGCCTACAAACATGCAGTTTTCTTTACATGAGATTCCCGTCGGACGTTCAACTACACAAAATATTTCTTTTCCATTCGTAATCCCTCAACTATTTCTGAACAACTCATTTACCGGATAACCACTTCTCAGGCTGATTGTGCTTTAAATATTTATATGCGCGAATGCTTGTATGAAATACATGACGCATATGGGGCTTTATTGAAGATTAAATTTAAGTATTCTTCATATGGTCCTCAAAAGCAATCTTGATGTGTGCTCTTAGAGGCTACGTATTCATTTTTGGATTATAAATAATGGATGATTGACGCCTAAAACAAGAAAAACGAATTTGTGTCTAAAAATTTCCTTTATATACAACTGACAAATTTGTCGTATTTATATTGGTTTACGTGACTCAGAGCATCAATTGATGTAATTGCAGGGTCTCAGACGGAGAGGTTATGGGGTTCGAGTCCAGACAGTGGCAAAACATTCGACACTAGCCAGATAGCTAGGTCGAGTTAAGCCGCTAACTGGGAGAAAACTCTAACCACCGGTTGCTCTGATCAGTAGTTTTCCATGGTGTCTCCGATCACCAAGAGAATAGCGAAACAATCCCATAACAAACGGGCGACGGACCGCGCACGACATTCTTGTTCTTTGTCCAATCCTCCCTCTTCCCTTACTTCCATACACACTTCCATGCACTACACCAGCACAGACGCCTGGATCCACCAGTCGGTAGCTTGTCCTGGGTGGGTCCCCGCTGATAAGTAATATTTGGTTGGGAGAAAAATCCGCAAGCCGCTCGGTGGACATACCAGCCCACAGGGAGATCACAGCGACCTCTCGCGATGAATAAAACAAGTATTACACTTAAGGGACTAACGACGTTAACGGTTGACGCGCCCGGAATCCCTAATCAAACAATCGCCGTATTTATGTGCTTTGCAGACACACTCCAAAATACTTTCGAAATGACACTTTCAGTGACGACGAAAGTACGTTTCTCCAACTCATTCGACCCTACAACTCAACCGTTTTGTTACGCGCATAACGTACGTGTACTTCATCCAGGGCACATATTAACACGTCTATCACGTTACGTGCCGTTACGACGCAAGTTGTTCTCCACAGCAATTACGTTGAATTCCTTCCAAATTACCTGAAGAGGCATCACAAACGCCTCTGGGCCCCCAGCGCCGGTGTCTCCGACGCGAGCAGCTGCCAGAGCTCCGTCGAGCAAACAAAGAGCGGCCCATCGCTATCTTGGAGGCTTTGGAGCCGGGAGCATTGCGTAAAGCCAACGAAGCCAAGACAGTCTGTACATGAGAATCAACTACTGCAAGATACTTGAGATAAACATTTCTGGCATCCCAAAAACAGATCGTGACCAATGAGAAGCAGAATTCACTTTTCCTGAAATTTCTGCCAACATATTAATTCCAATCTTATTGATTTTCAGCCAACACAAAGTTCAGAGAAACTAAATTCTTAAATCGGCCAGCATTATTACTCAAAGTATATTTTTCAATTTTATTTAAACAGATATAATTAATATTATATATAATTCTAATATAATTAATATTAGAACCTACTTTTTCAATCTGTATTTTTGGAAATGTCGTACAATGCAGTGGTAGTGCGATCTTTTTCGTACAATGTCCACGTTTCCCAACCAACATGGTTGCTAGGTAATTTCCAAATATCTCGCAAAACATTATGTGGTCGAAAACACTGAACCAGAGGGTAGGATAGTAGCGAGGAGACGGGCTCTGCCTCTATTAAGTAAAGACATTTTGTAACAACTCATTGCCAAATCTCCTTAGTGAGGTTGGATGAAAACAATTTTTTAATAAAATAATGATTGATGTTCAATTGAGAAAATTTGGCCTTCATAATTTAGGGTGGAATATAATTACTCCACTGATATAAAATATACTCGTTAAAATATGTTGAACGTAATACAATAAGTATTGGAAATCACTATAATAAATCATACAATACAATAAAGCGACGTTTCAGAAATTTCACTTTGTTCTTATCACTAGGCAATAGGCCTTAAATATTTCTATAGCAGGAATCACAAACACTTCGGAAGACAGTGAGTCGAAGTAAAACAGTACAACATAGGTATTGGATCTACTTACAAATACGTTTAATATTTTCATACCGCAACTCATGATACCTTTAATCGTTTTAAGTAATTACAACACAAATGTTTTATTAGTATAGTAATGTATTATTTTATACGTTATTTTCAACAAGTTTTAACGAGCTTTTATAACAGTGAAATAATTATATGCCCGCCCTAAACAATGAAGGCCGAATTTCTCAGCTGAAAGCTACATTTAAAGGACGAGCAAATAATTTAACTTATAGTTTTGATCGACTCAATTGACGAGTGTCAAATAATAAATAAATCTATAATCTCGGTTTTGAACCGAACATTAAGTTGATCTTGTTAATAATAACTGTTATTAAATATTATACAGTACCACAAAACCTATTCTAAATTTATAATTCTGTTGCTTAACACAAACATCGAAATGTTGTTTAGTCACTCGCGTACAGGAGAACAGGAAGTTTGGGGCATTTCAGATCCTGCTTAGTATTAATACCCATCTCGAGAGTATTTCTACAAAGTAAACCTAGCCGAGCAAGCTAGATTGTAATATGAGTCACAATAACAAGCGATAAGAAACGTTAAAACAGCTGGCCATGATGATCCGAGCATAACCGATCCTCTCCGCAGCCAGTCACCATCGCAACTTCTGCGTCCACAGAGCAGACACTTCGCAGAGGGCATCACCTGCTCCTCATCGACACTACGGTCGACTCAGCAGCCGCAACCGCTGCAGCAGCTACAGGCGCGCTCCCGTTGCCAAGAAACCATTTCAGAGAAACATCTGCTTTTTTTCCGTTCCCGCACTACACGCACGCACAAACATCCACGGTGTGTCTCCGGCGAGCGGGTGCGAGAAGGCGGGCGGCGGCTGCTGACTCGGAGAACCCGCTGTCAGAAAGCTGCCTTTGTGTTCCGAGGAAACAGACTGCCGGAAAGCGTTCTCAACCCCTACACACAGATAACGTTCGCGACTTACTATACCTGCGAATGCGTCGCTGTTGACAAGGCGTCGTCGCGTCCTGGTTTCCAGAGCAACCCGCCATGTGTGAACTCCAAAAATCATACTTTCTGCCGTGCCCACACAACGCGACTGGTAGCGTTCCGAACTCCGTGAAAGCTCGGCATCTGAGAAGTGACCGTCATACGTTTAATTTTAGAAATGAAACTTCGGACTCAGAATTATTTCCCGCTAAGACGTAGTCACACGAATTAAAACAAACGCCAAAACAAAAAAAATGCTATACATGATTCTTTCCTGATGATAGCGCAAGCATTCTTATCAGCTACTTAAAAACAAATACACGTTTCATTTCTCAGATAAGTTTTATTACGTCCCCAACAAAGTTCATTGACCATGTCGTTCTCCTAAAGATGAGGTCACATTTTCTTCGAACATCCTGTTTCATATGACAATAAGTATTTAATTTTGATGAAATTATTATTCATCCCGTATCTTCTCGGTGGATATCAGCGCCTATGTACATGTATGTACAAGTATTATTTAAAAGTTAATAATCGACTAGCGGGCGGCCCAACGTAGCCATGAGGGCAATTACATTCGGATTTCCTTCGCCACCACCGTGCCCTTTGGCCACCTTCCACGCCTCTTCCTGCGATTTCCGTCCAAATATCTCCCACTCCACCAGGGCCGAGCTGGGTCACAGACCTCCATGACGAGTGCGTGGGGCTTTTTTTTACGATCAGCGAAACGTTTTCGGACCTCAAGAAAAAGAGGGAGTTCCGACTTAATTCTTCGTGGCCGACTGCGACGGCCGGGGCAGCGGCAATAATTGCGCACGTAATTGTATCAGCGTAGCACCTGGACGCCGGCTGCCGCGGGCGTCCGGGCGAAGGGGGGCGAAGGGGGGCGAAGGGGGCAAGGTGGCGGCGGCGGTGGGCACCATCGCGCAGCGGGAGAAACAATGGGGCATCAGCTGCTCGGCAGCTCCTAACCGGAGCGGCTGCTGCTCCTGCTACCACAGGCGACCGCGGGAAGGGATCGCTGGGAGGGGGAGGCCAGGGACAGGGAAAGGGAAGGGAGGGGAGGGGAGGGGGGGCTAGCGGTGGCAGTCGGCGTGCAGCTGCCGCGACACGAGCTCGCCCGTCCACCTTCCGGAAGAGGAGGACCGCCGCGGACGGGTCTGCGCGCCGCGCCGCGCCGCGACGCGACGCGACGCGACGCTGTCTTTTGGCGGAGGTCTCTTGCAGTTTATGCACCTCCTCGGAGGAGGCAGCCGTGAAATGAGGTAACGACATGATTGGCAGAAGATCGCATGTGGCGCGCGTGTTTCGCGTGTCTTGCGTTTTCAGCGATTTGCAAGCTTTTGGTAACGGTTGTTGCTAGGTGCTACCGTGGAAATCACGCTGTTGGTGTCGGTCACATGCAAGATATCCCCAAAAAAACCTCGAGTAAACGATCATCATCACCTTGACTGCCTAGAAGCAAAGTTATAAAATATCACTGCATCATTCTAAAAATGACGTTCAGCTCAGTAACCAATTCCCTTCGTCACTTTTCATCATTGTGATTTCAATGTAAAGAGTTTTATCTAAGATTTAGAACTCTTTAAATAATTTCGTTACATTCGTTTGGGATCACAATAAGGTAATCTCAGAGACTCTCCAGTTTTTTAAGTAATTCATAATACGTTTCAAATAATTTTTAAAATCCTTAAAATATAGTTGTCAGGAGTGTTGACATTTTTTTATATCCAAATCTCACTATCAATTTTTTTCACCTAAATTGGAAACGTTTCTTAATTTAATAAGAACTATAGTCCAACTCATTAATGACGCACGATTTCCGAATTTTATTCCAAAAACCATCGGCAACAAGCTGTTGATTACCTGTTCCCACCCACCAATTTTTGTAACGCTTATGATTATTGGAGGATCATCTTGGGACACAAATAAAATAATTAATTTCTTTTAACACATTTTATTGAACAGTAAAAAAATAGAAAAATAATGGGAATGTTAAATATATTATTTGAAAAAAAATCACTATTGGAAATACGCCATATTTATAAATATCTTTTATTTAAAAAAAATTTAAAAATCCACGCCACAGAAAGTAATTTCAAATGTCGCGTGGGGCTTCTCGTAATGAAAAAATTAAAAAATCTGAATGATCCAAGAAACAGAAAAAATAAATCTTACTCTTGAAATGTTGACCGAGTTTGAGATCAAAACCTTTTAAGTTTACCGACGTATACATGACTCATACTTCCATCCATCCGAAATTTGGATACAAAACTACACGTATTTCCTTGCCACTACCAAGTATCTCAACTATCTTGGAAACTGCTTTAATAAATCTTAATCCGGACGTGTTTGCGAAGTCACAGCATATTACAAATGTCATCACACATTTTACAGCTGAAAATTCAGGATCGAATAGTTGAGATGATTCCAATTATTTTCCTCCTATGGTATAATGTAGAGAGGAAAAGTAAAAATACCAAAGCACTGTAGGCACTCTGAGAATATACTATTTTTAAAAAATCCATCAGACATTACCGAAATTTTTAAAAAAACATCAGAATTTTCTTCTGGTAATTCATGGTATTGAATACAAATACTTACCAGGTGGGGGAAGTTCAAAGACAGTTTCTTCATAAGAGTCTGGATTAAACTGTTTCCATATGTAATACTTATACAAATCAGAATAAATGGCCCCTATCACCCCTTTCCGTCCTAATTCCATAAAATTCAAGGGCAGGGACACCATTTTACACTTTTCTTTTAAATTTTATTTAGATCGTGGAGAGCCAGTGAAATATTTTCTTCTGCCTATCCAATGAATATTTTATTGAAAAAAAGGTATTCTTTGAGACATTTTCTTATTATTTTATCTGCACAATCCAAAATGTTAATTGTCTAAAAAATACGTACTTTTCTACACCACAGTGTACTGGTGAGAGTAACAGTCCTGACATGTTTGGCGATTTTCAAAAACGTTTTCCGACATTTCTAATTTTGAAACAGAAATTACCAACATTCCCTCGGATACTTCTAATGGGCAATTGGAGAAAGGGTGGGAATCAGCAGCGTAAGGTTCACAAGCTCACGCGACGACCCAAAAATGGAAACCGTAGAAGTACTCTTCGTCAGCGAATTCCGCTAGGAGGCAGCACTATCTTGCATCACCTCGCTCCCAGGCCCTGGCGCGCCGCACTAGCCAGGTAGCGATTCGGAGAAATGCTTGAAGGTAATTTCGTAGAATACAAGGACCTCTTTTTTTCTTTTTTTTATTAGGGAGTTTTTGCGCCCTTGAAAATAAAAGCAATCAAAAGCACAATTGATCTTTTGCGCATGCGCAGTTCATGTTTTGCATCACTTGTGCATTTGCGCATGCGCAGAAGATTGCACACACTTGCTAGCCACTAAGGTGTGCAAAAATTCCTTATTATACAATTATACACAGTAAGTGAAAAAGCCGAAACAAAATGAGTGGAGCTACAACAACACGTACTTTCTCGTATTACTTTCGGTGACGTAATATTTCAGCAGTTTGTGTCCATAACACCACATCTCAGTTCTCACTTCGAAAACTCTTCACCAATCGTAGTGCATGTGATGCGAAAACTAATTCTTTTAAAGCTAATACGTCAATCAAAAACTGCGTTCTATATCGCGAGAAACATCGTCGCCAACAATGGGGGTAAATCAAGCAGAAGAGCAGCCAACCATAACCTTAATAAATTCCCCTCCTAAGAACATTTTCCGAGAAAAACTCGTAGTGAAGTAGTTTAGATTGAAGAATAAATAGCTTCGAACATAGGAGGAGAACTGAACATGCATGTTTTAAGCAGATGTCAATTCTAGAACTGCGCTAAGCATTTTTGTTCGGACGTCGTGTTGGTTCATTTCTTTGAACGTCGTTTTTAAATTACGAATAAAATTAGAATGTATTTGACATTTGGGTTTGGAGGGGACGGCGTTGCCGAATACTGCGCGCTCTACCACGTGCTCTCAACACTAACTAGGCAAACAAAAGAAGAATGTTGAGAATCTCGTAACACGTTTGTTCGTGACTTTGACACATTTGTTCGTAATATTTGCAACATTTGTTTACTCGTAATATTTGCTCCGTAATTTTAGGTCACAATAATGTGCAAATGTCGAAGCTTCAGATTCGCTGTTCCCTACGTTACGGTGATGGCGTCACGTGACCAAGAAATATTAACTACATTCTAATTTTATTCAGACCTCAAGAAGGTGTTTTCTGTACATTCCAAACTATAAAAAAAATATGAGTAACATCAATTTTCTAACCGTCTATAGTTAGTGTCAAGCATAGTCATGTATGTTTATAGCGACAAGCTCACAACTTTAATAAATGACGCTCACAGGAACAAGTCTCCTCCTAATCAAAACATTGTTTTATTTAATTATTAAGCCGACCTTCACGTCGGCATCCCGAAGTAATCCAGGTATCTCCTCCCACCAAGGCACTGCCCCAGCCAAGACGAGCGCTAAACTCCCGGTATATCTGGTAATGTAATGCATATGCGTGTGAGTGTGTGTATACGGGGACAGGACATGACAAAGGAAAGATCGCACGTGGTTCGTGGCCCGTTTGTTAGGGCTTTGCTCCGGCAGCAGTAGCATCGTCACCGATAATGCTAGCTCTGAGCAAACTCATTCAGTAAACAAAAAATAAACGTATAAATAAATTATGAAATGGTGTATAAAAATCGACGACAGATTTTGACAAAAACTCTGTTTTTTGGGGGCGGGGGTTGGATCCGAAAACCCGTTTTTACTTCCCCGTATACGTATGTATATACAGAGTAATACATGTAGTATAGGGAAAGTAGTAATGCTGCGGAAAATCGATTTCGAGGTTTCATCGGAAATACGCGTTTTGGGGTCCTTTGATAAGCAAAATGTGGTTTTTCAAAACGTCCGTCAATTTGTGAACACAAATAGCGCCTAAACCATACGTACGATGTTTTTTGGATTGTATGGATATATTCCCTGGTCGATCTGTGTCCACAAGAGGGGCCGCGAATTTGAAAAACTTTCCTCTAAACTTGGGGGTACTTTACATGACCCCGGGCATTTCTTTAAATTTCTAGTAAGAATAGAGTAAAACACACTTAAAAAGCTGGTATGGGTACGATTTTCACCATTAACTCTGAATTTTCGAAAATTTCAAAAATTTTCGGGAGTCCTCCTACAACTACTAAACTAAAGATGCAATTTTTCCTTCAAATAAAATTTATTCTCCATAGTGAATTCTTTCATTAAGGTCATGTACTATTTTTGAAAATTGTATTAGTTTTCGCGCAAATATTTCCTATTTTAAAAATAACAAAAACAAGATTTTCTCAAAAACGACTCCAATTTTTTCTTTATTCTTTTGAGAGATAGTGCTAAATGTACTCTATGAGATGGCATGAACATCATATTGCCCTATTCTTTTGTTTTTTCAAACAATACAAAAATGTAATTTTTTTGACTTGCCTCTAACGTCAATACTTACATTAGCGCCAATTTGTCACATGATTGAATTTATGAGTACATGTGCTTTTAATTTTTTCTGATAACCTTTCTCGAAAACTAAACACTTTTCTATGAAAATGAACTCAAAATTACGCATTTTCAGACATGCTGAAATTAGATTTTCTCAAAAAACTGTTCCAATTTTCTTTCTTCAAACTTCTGGTTCGGAGTGTTAGTTGCACTATTAAAAGGGCATAAAGATCATTTTTTGGATTTTTTTATTTTTTCAAAAATTACACAAATGTATATTGTGGTATTGGGGGTATTGTGGTATTGTGGCATTGGGGGTACATGATACAGATTTTTTTTTCCTTCTTCCGAAAACCTTTGTTCGTGGACAACCAGAGACAACATATTGTAAGGCTGCGGAATGAAACACTGCGATTTTTCCACAGAAAATCTCGTTTTGTGGCTCTCTGATACTAAAAAAGTAGATTAGTTTTGTTTTTATTTAGTAAGTTACTTTCTCTAATACGATGTTTATGTGTCAGTTGTACGTGTCAGTATCAACAATTGTGATTGTCCTCAGATTAAAAGAGTATCATCTACTAAATATTTAGGTTTCCATATAGATTATTCGTTGAAGAGGGCTCAGCGTATATCTTACATTGGCAGTAAGTTGCTAGTAAAGCAAACATATTTATATTTTTTAAGCTAACAAAGATATTCAAAACTGATAATTTATTGATGATTTACTCGGCATTTAAGCCTGGGGAGGTGCCTGTGAAAATGTATTCAGTTAAATTAGTAGTATTCAAAAGAAAATTGTTAAAATAATATTCAGAGAAGAGAAAATCAATATCTCGGGTATACCATTCAAGGAAAATATAATATCCATCAGAAAATGCTACTTACAAAAATTACTCGTCAAGATCTCTTACTCGTCGTTTATAAATTCTCCTAACAAAATATCTTTAAAAATTTAATGAATAAGCACACGACCATCATTTTTCCACCTATTGTTAAGAAAAACATTAGTAGAGTCACAATTACATAGTATATAAGATCTTTAACCACCTTTTTCCACAAGAAAAAAAATATAAATATTAATACCCCAATAGCAAAGAAAGATATCACGAAATGGTTGATAAATGTAGATAATGAAATAATAAAAAAACAGTGGTGCTAAAACAGCATGTTCTTTCTTGCGTCCAGTAATAGTTATGTAATATTCTTATCACGATTTCCGAATTAACACATCACAGTCGTAATTTTTGCAAAACTCATTTCAAATCTTACAACATTTGGTAAAAAACTAAAGATTTTCAAACAAATATCAATACCAATTTGACAGTTATAACTGCTTTTCATACAGCTACATCATGTCCCAACAATGAGATGTAATGAACAGAAATTCTGCTGCCGATTCGCGGCACGGAATGCCATATGCCATTGGATTCAAACCTGATATTTCCTAAAGACTAGCAATTTTTATTGCACATATTTCAAATAGGTCCTAAATAATTTCTAAAAGATTAATGTGTAAATGTATAACAAAAGATTGAATGTAAGAAACGAAGAAATATGAAGAAAAAAATTCTAACTTGCGAAGCATCCAACTGCTTTGTATTACGTTCGCACAGCGTAGTAAATTCGGAGCGGGTGATTGTTTGTCGCCAAAATACACAAAAATACTCGTATATTCAGAAAATTCAACATGGCCTTATTTGAAGATCTGTTTTTAATTAACACATTTCATTTCTATTAAACGCATCTTCACAACTGTAGTTGTACGAAGAAACCTAGTTTTTTTGTTTTTATTTTCGACAAAATCATGCATTTTAACGAACATGAAACCTGCACCAATGAATTGTCTTAAACTTCCTGTACGGTCTCTAAGGTCTAAATTTAATCAACAATTGTGTGCCGTTTTTAAAGAAAAGTGCTTTAAAGAAAATATAAATTGCCCATGTTTAAATTAATTGCCCAAAAATTAAAATATCGGTTTCAAAGTAAAGGGCCAGGACATTAGCGACATTTTTTGGTATCAAGGACCTACAAAACATGGATTCTGGCTACACCATGTGTATGAGGATTCATTTCTTAACTTAGCATCTGGATTTATACACTTTTTCGTTGTCAGGGCCCTCCAGTACAGTTCTTCTGCTGAAATTTCGCCGGTATTTTTGACGCAGCATTACATAACTTCTGTCTACCAAAGAAGCGGAAGCGAGAAAGTCAAAAATACTAACTGGATCAATTTCCTGAACGTCAAAAAATCCTGCAGAGTGTGTTGAGGGTTGCCTTTGACATGACTATTTAGTTTTATTCTACAGCGCCATCTAGTGAATTTTTACTATATTTTAATAGTTATTCTGCTAATCGGGGGGGGGGGAGATGAATTTAACAAATCAGAGATAATTTAAATCCGTCCAGCCGTTCTTGAGAAACAAATGTAATTACCCCGACTTTCTTTTGTACATACAAATACTGTTTTGTAAATTTTGTGCAACTGTTGTTAATAAGATATTATGTTCCCACCATCTTTACACATTTCACTTTGTAATTTATTTGTTATTCTTTGTTATTTCTTAATTATTGTTTTAACTAAAAAACAAAATTCATACTAATTATCTAGATATTTCATGCATGTTATGGCATCAAGTTCACACACAGGCTTCATTTCCTCGCGATGCACTTTTGTACTCTAAAATTCTGATACATTATTGCTATATTGATTTATTGTACCAGTAATGTAAACTACCTCAATAATAAAACCGCAAAAACTGTAATAGAGTGATGACTTCCATTTGTAAGCGCACTGACTTTCATAAATCAATGAAAACGGATTGGGTTCAACTAAACATCCTCGCACGTTTTCAAGAGTTCTCAGATTGCTACAAGAGTGGGGAGTTAAGTTATTTCGACGCCAGTACAACAAAAGTAAATCTTTAGCTCACTTTGGATTTTATTCTATTACTGGAGAACAAAATGTATTATCAAATGTCAACAACACTCGTTGAAATCTTTTATTCCTAAATTAAGAGTGTGGTAAAAATCAGGGGTAGGGATTCTGGTTGTCAAGAAAACGTGCGCGTATATCATGATTTAGAAATGATGGGAGCGGATTCAGAAATTTGCTCTGAACAAATAAGTCTCGATTCTACCTTGCCTTCAAGCAAAATTAGATTTTGGAAAATAATATTAATAATTTACATAATTATCAACGAATTCTTTCATTTATTCCGCAAGTGTATTCTTCGGGAATAGCAGTGTCATTAGACATCACCCCCTGGAATCCAACATCGGAAACGTCACCCCCGTTCAGTGACATATTTTGGTATTCACTTAGTAAAATAACGTTTTTCTTATTGAAGGTTTCAACGAATAATGGCAAATTAGATGAACAAGAAATTTGAAAACTAAAGTAAAATCCTTTACCTTTTTATAACCGATATTTTTTGTATGAAGCATTTGCAGTGGACGTAAAAATATCGTTTGTATGCAATTAGAGACTACACCGAGCATCAAAAGGGAAAGTAATATTAATTTTAACTATGATATTGAATGTATTAATTACCATTTGAACTGTATAATTCTAAACAACTTGTAACAAATATTGTACCTCAGCTTCTGGGTCAATGAACCCCATCTCGGCCAGGTTTCCTGATCCTTCGAGCAAATGCTCAGATAGCCGCTTGTTTTGCTTCTGGACGTAAATGTAACTTCATTATCTGTGCACCTCTTATACAATTATAGAGTAATATGGTCAATCAAAATCTTCATGTTCTTAGGTTGAGTAGATTCCTTCACGAAGGGCACGATGAGGGATAAAAGCAAAAATATACCCCTGATTTGCCTTTAAAAATTGTTATTTTACCTTGGAACGAATGTTTCTTATTAATTCTTGCCAAAAAGGCTGATTTCCACCAGTATTCAAAATTCATTTTGTATATGGGTTGGGGTAGGGATCACAGAATTTAAGAAAACGTGCACAGAATACTCATCTCTCCCTAGTACGTCACACAGTTACGTAAATCTTTTTGGCGTTAAATAAACAAGCACAGTGAAACACAGCGGAATTGCAAGGCGCTTTGAAGAAAATGTAAAAACACTCTGTGTAAGACACTTTTGTACGTCTACATATTTTCGGCAAGATTTTGACGAATCTTCAATATACTAAGGGTCCGTCCATAAATTACGTAACTCAAATTTGTATTATTTTGAATACACCTCTCCCCCCTGTATCGCACGCTTCAACCCTCCCTTTTTTCAAGAAGTAAAAATTAATTATATCACAGTTAAAACAATTTGCATTTATTTTATTTGCGTTATATACTAAAATTTATGATAATTACAGTCAGAATAAGTTGGAAATGCTGACTACACCCAACCCTATGATTGCGGAATTTTTTTAGTGAAGGTCAAACGAGTAGACGAAAATTTCCAAAGCCATGCACAGGTCGTGGATGGCGCACGGGCGAAAGAGTCTACTGCGTCACCCGCCAATTAATATGGACTGTAGGATATAGATCAGTTTTGAGTATTTTCTTCGAAATCTTATAGATTCAATCGAAACATTAATGAAAAAATATTTCCATGTACTGCAACTATTTTAACAACCTTAATTTATAATTTTTTAAAGCGAATTTTTTAATGTTTAGCATAACACTGAAAACAGGGTCTATTTCACTAAAAGTTGAAAAATTTAAACAGAAATATGGAACTACATAACACCCGCTACCCCACAGCGTCAAACTCCCTCCCTATTCCAGCGTTACGTAATTTATGGTCGACCGCTATCTTCTTTAAATGTAGTAGTTTTAGTTTTTGATGTCTGATTTACAGACAGAGTCATTAGTGATGTGCACTAAATAATCATACCATTTATGACAATTATATAACTGGCATTCGACATGATACTTTTGTGATAAACAAATTCAGAGCCTCATTAATGATATCAGTTATATTACACTTTTATTTACGCGGGGCTTTTGAACAAAACGAACCTAACAAGTGAAGCATAATTTTTGGTACACGAATGTGAAAACGGCAATCTTTTGGTCATGTTATCAAAACACTTCCTAAAATTTGCAATTCCCATTAAGGTTGTTGCACACACTGTTGGGCCGCGGGTGATAAAATTGTTCTTCAACCAAATGTTAACTATCTCGCAAAACCTAAAACCCTCGAGCAATCTTACGTAATGTAGGTTATGAGAAAACACGAATGTCACAAAATGTACATCACGCTAACCTGTTGCTCGTCGTATACGATGGTTTCCTGTGGCAATGCGTGATAATTCACGTTTTAAAGCGAAATATCATCTGGGTTTTAATTTATTCGAAGATGACTGGTCTCAAGTTTCGATCCTACACAAAATAGACCCGCTACATTTGGGGCAACATTATGGGAGCTAGCCAAATTAGACTCATTTGTCTATTGTATCACATATTAGGAACATAGAAATTGAAGATTTTGGAAATTTTACATTAATTATGAAATGTTCATTCACAAAACATTCCACATGACATGTAATTAATGCTTCTTCATCGATTTTATTCTCAAGAAATAACAGATTATAAAAGAAATACCTGATGTGACTACACATGATGAAAACACTGGTAATAACACCTCACAAGAACAATGAGTTTGAAAATAATAAATGAATTGATTTCAAAAGAATTTACTAACATTATTCTTTATATCTAGTACTCCTAAATAAAGTGTTAAGAAAAATCTGAACATTTTATTTATAAACCAGGCAAGATACATTAACAAAGACACATATGCCAATCAATTACTACCTTATTCAACTCTGTCAGTGACCTCCCTCAATCGAAAGCAGTTTCTTTTCAAACATTTCAAATATCTTAAAAAATTGACTTTTACCTTTTCACCATTTCATGAATTAAGTTCTTTTGCTCTACAGCATCATTTGACAGAAAATATTACTTCCTTTGCTATGCCTTAAGTTTTTTGAGGTAAATAACATTTCTTAAAACTGTCATAAAACATTCTTTATCCCAGACCAAACTCATTGTCTGTGAGGGAAGACAAATCTCAGTTCTACCCCTCAACTTCAGTTTTGTACGATGATAAAACCATAAATCAACATTTAAAAATATATATGAAGAAATTCACTCACTATTATGTCCCAGCGCACTCCCGGCTTGTCCCATTCTCAAGACATACTCAGCCTCTAGTTGGGTGCAAGTCCTATCATTTATTTCGAGGTTATCTTGTCAAGTACGTTCACATGTGAATGAAGTGCATGCGGACCACTTTCAACACATTTAAATATTACACCTCATTGCAAAATGGCAGAGGTTCTTCACCTTCGACGTTTGGTTCTAAAGCAAAAGTTTAAGCTGCCATCTACGGTGAACCAACGAACTCCATGAATTCGACTGGCAGATCAGCGCACAACGGCCATGTTTGTTTACAAAGTCGATACTTATAAATGATGTCTACTATCGACTTCTTCGAGAATGTGGCATTTAA
Organism: Gryllus bimaculatus; assembly: GCA_017312745.1. Lineage (NCBI taxonomy): Eukaryota > Metazoa > Arthropoda > Insecta > Orthoptera > Gryllidae > Gryllus > Gryllus bimaculatus. The sequence continues at coordinate 521,492 of BOPP01000145.1, forward strand.
GCTTCAGTTCCGGCTGGTGAAATTTGCACACCTTTCGAATTGGGTTAAGTTATAGCCCAAAATAATCGCAATCCATCGATTAATTTCTACGGAAGGTATAACAAGGGTACTTGAAAAACCAGTAATTATAACCAAATAAATACATGTATATTTCAATTTATTGCAAATTCAGTTAAGAAACTTTGTTTGGTTTAAAATATTAAACATGTAACAACATTCAATAAATTTGCTCCTCGAATTCTACAAATTTACAAATTCGTATAATGCTTTCATGTCTTTTACATAAGATGCTAACTCTTGGTAGTCCTGTAAATCACCAATTCTTTTCAACAATCCATTGAAAGTGTCTGAATCAGCCACATGAAACAATGTGTTAAGAATCAGTTTTTGTCCTTCAAATGGAATGGAATTCCCCACCACAGGAATTTCACATAGAGAATCTGGGGGACAAAAACAAAAAAAATTATATAATTAGTAATTCTATGGTTGCAAAGGGCATTTTATGGCATTTATCTACTTTCACAGGAGATTATATTAAGAGGGTAATGAAAAGATGTAGAAAAAATGGTGTGGTGACTGCTTCTAACTTTGTTATTAATGACCTTTGGACATTGTTCAGAATATCTTTAATGAAAGAGCAATGAAATCTGAACTAGTGATAAAATGAAAAATTTAGTAAAAAAAAAAACGAGAGTGCAATTTTTCCAAAGTACATAATGAGTTTTAAGTAAATAATAAAGCATTCAGAAGAAAAACATGAGATTTAAGTAATATAGGTTCCACTTTGCGATACAAAATTTTTGTCATTAAAAACATTTTTAAAGCATATACCAAACTATGCTTTAAAACATTTACTTTCACCAAGGAGATTATACCAATTCAAATTCTGGGGTAAAATCCTTTAACCTAGACTTAATAAAAGATTTGTGTCTTTTCAAAATCTCCTAGAGTGATAAATCACAGTATCTATGTTCTTCAGAAGCCAAAAGGTTATTCTAAAGTGCATTCTGTCTCAGCAGGACCCCATTATAAGAGATATTTCAGATCAGAAATTTTTGTCTCAGGACCTATTACACATGGGAAATGCTAACGCAAGTTCATGATATCCATAGACATAACTGAAGGTCAAAGTTTTGTTTTTATATATTTCTACATATTTGTAATAAATCAAGAGTAATACAAAAGTTAAAATATGTTTAGCATTTTTATTAATGCTTTACGGGTGAAAAAGCTAAAAATACTGAGGGCAACTGTCCCCTGTCCCCTCCTACGAGGGATTATTTTCACCTGAAGGATATCCTCCATTTTTATTGTTTTCCAGATTATGTATGAGGGGAAGTCCCCCCCCCCCCCCATATTGACACCGACTTGAAGCCATCAAAATTGAAAGTTAAATTATCTTTTTAAGACTTGAGCAATGAAGATGTCACAATCCAGTGTACAAGATGATTGACAGAGACGACATACCGTAACATATTCCAGAAAACCAATACAAATAAAAAGTGAGAATAGATTTTCCACCTTTCACGGATGAGAGAGGTTATTTCTGGAAGAGGATTTCCTCAGCCATGCTTTCTTGCCCAGCCTTTGTAAAAAGTGGTTGAGAGTAAATCTAAAGAGCCACAAGCTGACAATGTGGGAAAATTAATATTGACCTCAGATTTATATGTGGGAAAGAAAATATTATCTCTGGAACCAATATTCTATTGTATGTGGAAAACTCTTATAAGTGAGGCTCTATCAAGAGGGAAGAATATAATATTTCAATAATTTAGGCTCCCTATGGACTTGGATTCCCCCTTGTGTCTTACAAGTGTTCTCTTACAATGAGGTTCTGTAGTTTTGCAATATTCACTTAACTTTCCAGGCACCCTTCCCATGTACTCACTAATAATTTAGTCATGGCAAGATTTAACTGAATCTCATGCATTAGAGAATATTTCCAAAGAAAACAAAGAATCCCTAGGGTATTGCACACAATTTTCTCTAAAACAATAAAACATTTAAAAATTATAATAAAAATACTCACTAACAATAGCCTTGGCTCGCTTCTTTAAACTATTCATGAATACTTCATGATTCTGACATGCTAGTGAAGATAAGGCTTTAACAGTTTTCAAGTTCACTTCTGCTTGAAAAAATTGATATGGTAATTCTGAAAACCACTTCACAAACTCTTTGCATCTGTAAAAGTAAATACATTTGGGATATAATTTCTTTTTTAAAAAATACTATCTAATTAAATTAAAAATTAAATTCTATCTAATCAGCTGACTCTGAGAGTATTTTAAATGTAGTACAAATACAAACCCAAGTTCTTTATGATATCTTGGTTGAAGAACATAATCACATAGCAAAGAAAACAAATTTTCATAAAGATTCCTTGGGGCTGATCGATCCTGGCACTTCATAACTACTGCTTGGAGAACCTCCTTCTTTGGCCATGATGTTTTCTCATTTATTATCAATGTTCTCAGCACTTGCTCCAAACCAGGAAAAAATGTCATATCTTCCCATTCCATAATGCAAGCTAATACAAAGACAAGTATTATCAACAATCTGTATCAATACAGATACAATACACAGAATACATAACTCAGACATATGTCTTAAAATAACAGAAGTTAGACAGCTGTCTAGAGAACAAATGAACATCCAATATTACAATTATGAAGTACTCAATATTAAATGGTTCAATACAATTATTCCATAGAAACTGCAATCAGGTAACGAAAAATACCACAATTCTTCAGACCAAGATCTATGCAAATTAATTCATTTAGTTTTAAACTTAAGAAATGTTCATGTTGTGGCCTTTGAATAACAAGATTCTACCTGACATTTTTGCCTGTGCATAACATTCTTTCCTTCAGTAACTTGCCAAAAAAACATGATAGAATATAATTATATCTTATAGAATGGATGGAAATTTATTGTAACTGTATTAATGTTTAGTACATAACATTGCAAAAACCAAATTACTGTAATGCACACTGTTACTGTCATAATCCCATCCAACTGCCTAAATGTGGGCTGGAAGAATTCCTCAAATATCAAAATTCAATATCACAGAGCACAATTTTAACTGCTGACAATGAATTAACCATAAATTAAGGTATCCATCTGTCTGAAGTAACTCTTTCTTCATCTTCACAAATGTAATGCAAGTGACTTGGTGGAATAGTGTAGTGCCGATTTTCTTTGTTTTCCAAATAAGGTTGTCCAACTGGCGGCCTGCAGTGCCATTTATTGTGGCTTGCAAAAAGTTATTAGACAAAAGTAAAAGGCCCTTGTATCCATGACGGGCAAGAACATTCATAGTTTACAATTAAGACATTTTTCTATTGAATTCAGAAATTCAATATCATCTCCATGTGTTACCCGGTGTACGCATGGTACGGTCTGATATCATGCCCTCCTGTTTCCGAGCAGCCGGGCAATGTGCTGAGATCAACAATATGGGGAATTCAGGTGGGGATCGCGCAAGTACTGTAAATACGGTCTGCAACCACATTGAAGATTTTAGATGTGAGCCTTGAGGCCTTGTAAGTTGGACACCCCTAGTGTAGAAGGTTTATGAAAAGGCACTCTCTATGTGTACTATAACTAGATCTCAAAGACTTCTTGCAGGATATAAAGAGAAGATCATTGCTTTTAACGGTACAATATTCAAGCAAGTTAAAGGTCACCTTTTGAAATGCAGCTGATTGCAAACATACATGAAGTTCCACTTACATTTGATGTTCCAGAAATTAGAACTATAAACTAGAAAGGCATCAACACTGTTTTTATTAACTACTTGACATGAAAAAAAACCAACACTTTGACCTATTTCATCAAAAAACATTAATTGAAAACTGAAGTTGCAGTTATTCCAGCAGGACTTCTGTCAATTGCAATCACTCGATATATGTACAAATAAGCATTTCAAACAATATATGCACAAGGAATGGATAATGTTGCCAGGGCAAGAAATGACACAAGAGGAAAATCTGAATTGTCAGTCCTGAATGGGCCACAACTTTCTGGAACAATGCTGACCCCAAAACTGTTGTGAATTCTTTGAAGAACTGTGGCATCAGCAATTCTTTGGATAGAATTGAAGATGAGAAGTGACAGTGACTGACCAGGACAGATGGGTATTGTAGTATTATTAAAGTAATAATATATAAAAATTCGTAATAAGAAAGAATTTACTATTTCAGTTAATTCTAGGATTGTTGTATCTTAAAAACTAGAAGCTACTGTTATGTACCAATTATATTGATCTTTTTCATGTAGTAATCAATCTTTTTAAATCACTGATTTAGATATACTAATACATGTTTATTGTATTTTAAAACAATACTCCTTACCAAAATCAGATTCCCATTCCTTTTACCAAAATAATTATCAAGTATACAATTTAACAATACAGAATGAAATCCTTCTTGAAAATGTTGGTGTGTCATACACTGGCAAATACAGAATATCGCAGAAACCTTAATGAGCAAAATGACACTGCATTTTGCAAGCCATTATAAGACCGAATAAGACAGAATGAGACCTTGAAACTTTCAAATTGCCCTCCTGTAAAATTTTGTTGTAGTACGAAAATTACACATGAAAGGGAAAAAATAATTTAAAACTTTCTATTACTTCTCCAAAAAAACTGCTTCCAAACGAGGTCTGTAATTTTTTCCGCTGACTTCATACATTACAGTTCCAAAACACCCATAAGATTTATAAAATACCTTACAACATATTTAACGCAAGAACAGAAGTTAAATGCTGCTAATATTCTCTAAAAAAAAAGTCTGGGAATAAATGATGAAATTAATTATACAAAATATAATTAAAAGATTATATACTTACACTGCAAATATGAAAGCACAGGTTTGACAACGGTCTGATCTTTTCCATCATCAATACTAACAAGAAGGTGACAAAGAGACAAATTCTGATGAATACACTTCGGATGAACTGAGGAAGTATTTTGCAATAAAGACTGCTCTTCTTTGAGGACTTTTCTACTTTCATTCGACACAATTTTAGGTTTGAAAATGTTTTCTTGCAAGGTAAAAGGAAAACCAGGTAAGAATGCTTTGTAAATTGTCTTTCGGTAAAATTTAATAAACCATGGAGTCTGAAACAAAGTCATGTTACATTAAAAATAAAATCTAGAAAGCTGTAAGTATTATTGTCTATGAATACCAACTATGTATCTAAATTACTTTTCATGCAGTGAAATGACATTAGAACAGCTTGGACAGAATTACTATAGCTTTTCAACTCTCAGCTTAAACCTAATATGTTATTGTTCAAGTAAAATCCTTCAGCATTACTATTTTTCTAACTATAACAATCACTTTGTGCTGAATACATTCTTTTCAAAAATAACTACAGTGAAACTTATTTATGCCAACCATGTGATTAATACCTTAAATTGGTCATAAAAAGGGGTGTCGTTTTAAAGGGAACATCGCACTATTAAACTGTACCTCACCGCTACTGTTGCAACTACTACATTAGGTATTGTACCACTATAGTTTTTAAATAAAAGCTTTAAATGTATTGCATCATTAAATTACTTTGATCAAGTGTATTTATTAATTAATATGACTATAGAAAAGAATAGTACAGTGTACTTTAGAAATTGTCCTTCCTCAGGTAATGAGGTGGTCTCCTGATTATTGTAATTCTGAGATATTATTTTGCTTCAGTAAAATTATTTTTCAACTTTACAATCCCATAGTTTCTCTACATTTCCTGAAAGGTCTCTCCTTCAGAGTTAACGTGAGATTTCCTGTGCCTGATCGCTGTTGCTTATCTGAAAGACACCAGAAATGACTTATCTTACAGTAGAACATGAAAGCTGAGGATTATTATTTCAATGCAAGTTTATTCTGGTCGTCTTATAGGGAATGCGATGTTACACAATAACAAAAATTCATGGTCGTTGGTCGGGAATAAGGGTTGCCATCTTGAAGTGGGTTTACATACATTCGTCTTATGGAATAAGAATTCCATTTCACAGAAAACTGGTAACAAAAAGGGGTGGCCTTCTTAAAGAGGTGGTCTTGTTTAGAGGTTTCACTGTATAAGTAATCATTCATGTTTTAGACATTTTCCTGTGAGTGTGTGAACCGTTTTAAAGTATCTTATGTCAGAATCAAATGAATTGTGCACAATGAAGACAGAAATCAATGGCTACTTTTGAAAGAAAAGAAATCAAATGCAATTATTAATTTGTAACATTGTAAATATCTTGTTCTCACTGATACTGTTTAATTTTTCAGAACTATGAGTAACCTATTTAAAATTGCTAATTAAAATCTTACCAAATTGTCAATATTACTTTCTTGCTCCCAATTTTGTATCGACTCCCAAACATGCAGAAGGGTGTTAACAACATATTGTAACATAATTGCTGCTTCTTCAGGAAGGCAACCAACTAAAAAGCAAAACATATTAGAAGATAATCTTACTGAAATACATACTGAACTTATTGTTTAAGTTAAAAATTATGCACCTTCAGCGGAATCACGTTGTGGAGCAACTTCAATCCATGATTCAAATAACACTGGCATTAGGCTCATTATATGCTCTTTCAGTGTTCTTTCCTGATTTGCAGTACTAGCACCACTAACTTCTGTGACTACTGTGGTCTTTGAAAACACTCGGGGTAAATTACAAATCTCCCTTTTTAATGAAATGAAATCACCAACATACAATGGGGATTCTTCACTCCAATTTACAGATTTTGTATCAATTCCTGACACTTCATCTACATTCATTTGAACACCATCTACAAAACCATGTTTCTTTACAGCAACAATAGCAGCAAAGTACTTTGTTAACCTCGCAAATACACTCATTCTCCACTTGACACTTATTAACTTGTTATTCAAATGAAGGGAAAGAGTTCTTCCATGATCAGAACTATTCTTCAAGTTGGAAATCATATTGAGGAAATTTGGTAAAATGTCATTTGCATTCTTAACCATTAAAACAGGGCACTTGTTAAGAAGACAATCCATAAGCAAAAGAGAATCTTCTCGAATAGATGCATTAATGTGAGTCATTGCACATGACATATATGTCCGTAAAACATCAAAATGTGGTGCTATTTGTTCTGTTGAAACCTGAAACAATAATATTTGCACATACTTGTTTATCTCTGGTTGTTTCACAATTGTTGAATACTATATTACTTCAACGGGGTCACTTACTTTAGCTAATAATGTTTCAATCATTTTGACAGCAGATTTCCGAACACCTCTTTCAATATCAAGCACCAAGCTTGCTACACCATCAATTACTTTAGGAAGATGTAATTTTATAACATCTTCTTCATACATTGCTAACAATTCTTGAAAACCTGACAAACCCTCACTGCGCATAGACACATTATAATGTCGCAGATGAGACAGAAGTTCCTGTAACAGAACAATATAAGTACAATTAATGATGGAATTTACTAACTTACTTTTATACTTTATTTTATATTTACTTAATGAACTGTTGTAACATACCTGAACATTAAGCTTCTTTCTTGTGTGGATTTCTTGTTCTGATGGCGATTTTAACTGGCCAGGTAAAACAATTTTCTTAGCTTTGAAAGAAACATTGGTCACATTCTGCGCTTTCATCAATTTTTTTTGTTTTAGTTTAACTTTCGCTTTCTCCATTCTCTTCAGTTTCGTTAGCTTAACCATTTTTATTTACGATGAATCTACAAAGACATTAATTATTAAAGCAATGCTGCTTCGAAACACATATTTTGCTCTTGTTCAATACAGACATTTACAAGTTTAACTCAATGAATATTCAATAACAAAAAGGCACATGGTTGATTGGAAGAATATATTGCATCAAAGCTTAACGATTATCCATTAACCTCATGCAACATAGTACATACCAGTTCTCAATATACAAAATGAAATGTAACAAAAATTCTTGGAAACTACCGAGGGCTAATCAAAAGCAATTCTTCGAACAATTTTTAGGTTACGATTTTCAATACACACAATACACACGGGGTTACTCCAATGCCATCCAATGCTCACATCGTATCACTCTGTGCCTGGGCTGGTGAGGGCAGCACTATCGCCTCTGGGCAGGGCATGCATATGCTTACTCATGGACATTGGAGATGTCCACAATGACGTTTGGCGGGAAAGTGTTGCTTGGCAAGCTCCGGTGAGCGTGTAGGCCAGTGTAGGCGTTTTCAGTGTTAGAAAGTTTTGGTTATATTAAGCGGATGTCCAGGTTTGTGTTTCTTGCCACGTTTATTATTATACCGTGATGTTTGCTTTCTGTCCGTTTTCATGTTTCCGGTTCCACGCCCATCTAGTTCTTACACTTGATTTAACGAAGCACTAATCTATCATATCGAGTTACGAACTTTTCATTTTGAAAATTGTTCGAATTAAATATTATCATGACCTTAGCGATGATGCTACGATATACTATATAATAAAATCAAATATATGTAACAACTGGGTCCATATGCCCTTTCTTCGGATTCGAAATTCGTGGTTTTACTGTTCATAAATATTCCTAAAACAATATTTTCGTTCTATTAGGAAACCGAAAAAATAAGAAATTTTCAAAAAAATGCACTTTGAGCGGCGATACATGGCATCTGGCAAGAATATGTGGCAAGTCCGAATAGCTAGCCGAGACCGAAGGAAATATAAAACTAATACGGGAAAGTCTGCGCCATTAATAGCAAACACAGCATTATTTAAATCTCCCTACACTACGTATATTACACCGTACATACGTAGGTATACGGGAAAGTGGACGTTTAATCTAAAACAATGGAACCGCTTTTTAGAAAAAAAGTGTTTAAATAAAATTAACTAGTGGTTGTACAGAATAGCACAGACTCACGCATCTTTCCCGTATCCTGTACTTCAGCTTCTGGGTTAATGACCCCATCTCGATCAGGTTTTCGTCCAGTTTCCCTGATCCTTGAGCAAATGCTGAAATGGCTCTTTGTTTTGCTTCTGGACATGAATGTAACTTCAAATTAACTTCTCCCCATCGCACATCACACGCGGTTATTAACTGTTTTTGACGTAAATAAATAAATCAATATCAATTTTCTATTTCCTTTGGTCACTGATAGCTACACGAACTTGTCACATACCCTTGCCAGCTACCATCTATCGCCGCCCATTGTACAGTTTTTGATATTTTTTTTAATTTTTCGGTTTCCTGATAATACAAAGGAACTATTATTTTAAGAGTATTATAGAACAGTAAAACTTCATCCTAAATGGCAATTTTATTTGAAAACTTTGGTGCCGTTTTTAAGAAAATGAAGCTTAAGCAATTGGCACTATCCGTTCAAACGTTTGGAGAAAACATTTGAAGCCGTTTTTCAAAAAATGGCGTTTGTGCGTTTCTGAAAATGCGGAATTTATAGCTAGTTGTCACAGAAAACGGTTGAGTTTTCGAGAAACTTTCATGAAATAATTTAGAGCACAGGTATTCATAAATACAATAATAAGAAAAAAATCGTCGTTAATGTAGATATTAACGTGAGCTACAAGTCAAAAAAATTAATTTTTTGTAATTTTTGAAGAAAAAAAATAAAGCAAACTGATGTTTATGTAATTTCTTAGAAAAATATTTTGTAATATGTTAGGAAAGCACATGCTTGTTTTAATGACATTCGATATTCAGGAAATTGCAGCAATATCGATGTATGTGAAATCATTTTGAAATCAAAGAACGCCCAACTGACGCTATCTCCGACGTCTGATGTCCTCCCAGGTATTGCACCACGCGCTTGGCTCTTGCTTCTATTACTACTTTTTCTGCATTTACCCTTTGGCCCTACACTTCAACATGCGTAGGGCCTTCGGTAACGCAACCTGTAGGTGGATGGAGGCTTGCCGAACGCTGCGCGGTGTCAGGAGGGGAATCCCAATTTTCTGTCTTCGAAACTAGCTGTAAATTTTATGAACAAGATATATACTTATCATAGGAAAATCTGAATATGAAATTTAAGTAGCAGTCCTCAAGTTAAGTCAGGTTGCTAATATGTATGAAAATATCACCAAGTAAAACAAAAGTGATGGCATTTAAAGGACTTGAATCTTTAAGAGCAAAGATAGTTATATATGACCAAATAATTGAACAAGTTAATGAATTTAAATATCTTGGATATCATTTTAATTATATAAAATCAAGGGATATGGAAGTAAAGCCGAACAACTTCACATATTTCTGTGGAACGTTACAGCGAACTCTACATCATAATGCGCAAAAAGAAACTCTTTTCAGATTTTACAAAGTTATTACTTTGCCATTACTACTTTATGGAAGTGAGAGCTGAACATTAACATCAGATCAGCTGCGCCGAATTGAATCTGCATAAATGTGATTTCTTCGTTTTGTGGCAGGATACTCACTATTAGACCACAAAAAAGTATAGATATCAGAGAAGAACTAAATATTGAGCCTGTTATAGAAACCATAAAGAAATATCAAGAAAACTGGAAAGGTCATGTCCAGAGAATGCCAGAACATAGAATAAGTAAAATTATTCTTCAATAAGTACCTAAAGGAAAAAGAAGTGTAGGACGTCCCTTGAAGAGATGGCATGAACAATTTTGAGACGGAACAGACCAAGAGGTCTAATTCTTGCTGTCGATGATGATGATATATATAAAATGTGTGTGTATATGTTATTCAGGTATAAGTTTAACAGCGGCCCTCTTAAAAGATTTTATTTTCATTCAAGTGACGACTAGATGAGATATATATTGAATTATTAAGTGAAATTAATGAAGTATTTCAGTGCAACCACCTAAAACTGACCATCGAAAAATGTAAATTCGCCCAACGAGAAGTGGAGTTCACGGTCCGCGTAAGACCGCGCGACGAGAAGCGTATTCAAGGTCGGATGAGGGAACAACTCCTCCCGAGTCGAATAAATGTGCGAGAAGTTGTCGTTGCCGTCGTTGTTGTTGTTGTTGTTCTTCTTCTTACTTTTATTTTAGGCTAGAGCCTGTTTCTTTACAAAGGATACTTAACTAAATTTTTTTAAAACCCTGATACATTACATTTATTTAGTCATATAAATTGGCACTATATTCATGCTGCCTTGTTTCACAAAATGTCTTTCCACCTAGTTCTTGGACGTCCTACTCTTCTCCTTCCTTCCGGTCTTCTATCTCTAGTCACTTTCACCAGTCTGCCTTCTTCCATTCTGTCTATATGATCGTTCCATTTCTTTCTTCTTTCTCGAACCCAGACTGAGATTATATCTATTTGGCAAGTCTGTCTTATATTAATATTAGGTTCTTTATCCCTTATCGTTTTATTTGTAATTTTTCTCAGCATCCGCATTTCCGACACTTCCATCATTTGACATTTTTTTTTTTGAGTCTGCTCTCGTTTCAGCTGCATATGACAATACTGGACAAGCTGGTCGGTTTTTGCAATAATTTTGCGAGATTTTGCAAAGGAAGTGCAATAGAAAAAAGTAGCTCGAAAGCTGCACACCTAAGCCGTCAGAACAACGTTACAGATCGGGAAGTCGTGTACATCGGATGGGCTACGCAGAAATTAAAACTGATATTAGTTGAGAGGGAATTTATCATCATTGCGGGCAATAAGGTTCTCGTATTCTTATTGAGAAACCACACCTTTGATGGTTGTTGTGGTTAGAGTAGTTCAATTTAAAATTGAGAACTACGAGGGGAAACAGAACTTATTGTCTGATTACCTATCTCGGCTTAAACTTAAAGAAAACCCAAATGAAGATATACAAATTAAATTCCAAGAGAATGATCAAAATAGCAGGCGGCACAAGAGCTCGGTAGTAGACGCAGAACACCAGTTACTCAGCAGAAGAGGCGGCGATGGTCAATAGAAATGTATGAACGAATATTGCTGAGAGAAATTGGAAGAACAGACTATTATAACGGATTTCCAAAACTGTGGACATTCGAGGTTTTGTTACTGACACAACAGAAAAGAACTGAGAAGGTAGCGATGCAGTACAGCATAAGGATGAGCTCTGTGGTATGTTGATAATTTTTGGAATTTAGTAATGGAATTTAATGTTGAATACGTAAAAGTCATCAGCGATCATCGACCAGGACTATTTGTCGTTCAGGAGGGCGGCAAAAACCAACGACAGGAAAGTAATTCAACCAATACTGGCCATTATTTTTCAGTCAGATGGTAAATACACAGATCCGCATGTATGGCGAATGAATGTAGAGGTTTAAATTGTTAGTGTTGTGTGAATGTGACTTTATTTGTGATTAGAGTTTTGTTGTCGTTCTATCACGTTGTACGCTATTAGATGCGCAGCATCCGAAGCAAATACCTAAGAATTAATGCAAAATAGAGCATTTTTCGGCGTTTAAAAAATCGAATAAGGTTTTTCATTTTGGTAAGAATAAAAAGTTTTAATCAAAATTCTCCAATGTAAAAGTTATCGACCGAGACCTAGACCTGTGAATTATCAAGTCCACATGAAAAGAATAAAAATTCCCAGAGATATTAGACGATTTCAAATCGTAACTGAACTATCAAAAAATATGTTAGATCTAAGACCGGGCAAATTAATGGTGTCGAAGGAAATTGGTAAGAATAATAGTTAAATTTAATGCAAGTGAATTAGCAATAGTAGAGGATTTCAATATTCTAATGTGTTTTCTCTTACCTCATCGCTTTTGTAGCCTGTTTACTTACGTGAGCGGAGTCGGTGGAATGGCTCTTTATTACATCCCTGTAATAAAATAGTTATCAATGGTCCCGACGAATAACAGCAAAACTTCTTTCGTGGAACTGAACAATACGACGCTCAAAAGAATTACTTTATTGAAAATGGAGGAATACACATATAAACCCACTTATACTTAATAAATTAATGGAAATAATACATTTACTCATAAAATAACAAAATATAATACATATTTTTGTGTACATTTCTACCCGCTTGCATTAAGAATTGGTACTTACTTTCGCTGTCAAATATAATTTTCTTACATACTTCCTTAAAATATTTCTTTCTTTCCTCTACTCACTGAAGATTTCGTATTTAGATTTTCTGAGTAGTAAATCTTCCAGGGCTTTCGTAGATTCACGTTTCATACTTTCAGGAATATCAATTTCAATTTTCTCGCAATGAAACTATTGTCAACTCAAATATACCCTTCAAGGTCTCCAATTTTGAATTTCAAGTTTGGAAACGTCCACTAGGGCCCCAGTTGGGCCTCTGACTGCAGGTAAATACTGGGGATGTGGCCTAGATCGTCCTACAAAGTAGGACGCCTACAAAGTCCTAGCTCGAAATCGAAATCCCCGCTCGTTTACCCCGTTTTCCGCCGATACTGACGTCGTAAGTGCTAAGACGATCACTTTAGGGATATGGGTGGGGGGTGGGGGGCTCCGAGCACCCTGGGCTTTTGTCTGGGCGGTCGCCGGTTGGGTTCTTCGCTTTGGCTGGGGGTCTTAAACCCAAAAGTTGAAGTGCAATTCTTGTAACAGATATATTTGGTCTTTTATACACGTATAAAATACAGGACTAATATACAAGTGTAAAATATAAATAAATTAAATATCATAGTTAAATTAAATAATATTTTCCTTTATGATTCTCAGTAGTTTCTAATTGTGTAGAAACGGTCATGCAGCAGAAAATAGTTTACATGGCATTTAAATTTGCGTACTAATTTTAATTGTGTAATGTCATGTGGCAATGAGTTGTAAGAAATGTACATTATTGTAAGCACATTTCTTTTAGTGAACTATTGATGCTGACATCTGCATAATATTAATTCTGTGTGATGTATAAGAATTAATGTTGAATGAAAATATGTTACCATATTCAAAAGTCAGTATTGACAAAAACTACAGATTAGCAAATAAAAAAAGTGACGCATTGAAGTTCTGTGAAGAGAAGCTTGCAGAAATATTGTGGTGGCATTTGCATATTATTCCTACAATTTTTCTGCAATCTTTAATTCTGAGTACTAAATGATTTATTTCCTCAGAATATTATTCTATATCTCTGGCGCAAATGCACAATTGCAAAATTATTGCATCAAGCTTTATGAAGACTGAATTTGAATGAAATTTGAATGCCTAGCACAAAGAACTTAATTTAATGTTAAATTTATTTATATGGATATTGTATTTGATTTGAAAGAGAGACAGATATTTTGTTACCCTTGATTTCTCTCAATTGCATATTGCAATTGCAATTGCATTTTCAATAGCGCATTGGCACAGAAAACTGTTCTTCAGTTTCTAATGGACGAGGGAATATCGTTTACTTATAAAAGAGAGAGGGCAAGGCATAAGATCCGGATCCTACCGGATCCCAGGCTTATTTGACAAAGAATTGTCATGTTAAAAATTGTTAATTGACTTGTTAGCAAATATGTTTACTTTATTGTTTTGTATAAGCTTTCTAAATATTTAATTCTTAAATTTTGCACCCAATATAAATTAATATCTCCTTCCTTTCTGAATTACATGCTGACCAAACTTTTGAGATACCCACCTCATTAATGAATAAATTAAAATCTTTCTAACTCACAATGACTTTTAATGATTTCAACTTATTCTGAAGGCATTATTTATTCAATTTGTATTAAATGTAATGGCCATTAATGGTGCGTTAATTAAATCTCTTAAAAATATCAACAAAGGTTTATACGATACTGTAAAAAGTATTAAATCTGATCTTTTGAAAAAAATAATATTATTTAAGTTATAAATTATTATTAATTAATATAATATAATTTTATTAACTTAAAATGTTAGATAATGCATATTTTTAAAACATTAAATTTATACAAGATATACTAATATTAATTTATTAGTGCCAACATTTACATGATAAAAATAAATAAATTTAATTTATTTTCACAAGTGTTACAAACATTAACAATTTTATTATCACACCACTAATTCACAATTGATTTTCATGAGTGTGACATTAAAGCACCACTCTTCAGAATTTTTCAATAAAACATCTTCATAGACAAAACAATGCCACATTCATGTACAAGTCTTAGAGGAAAAAAAGACAGATTGTCCATATAAAAATTAATATAATATTCTCAGTTTAAGAGATGTAATGTAACTTAATGTTATTATTGCTTATGATATCATGGTTTGAAAGTGATAACAACACAACAAATTGGTGTTGAGCAATACATCTATTATTTTAAACAAATATTAAAAATAAAGGTGTGACATTTCATCTCTGTAAATAGACTCTAGTGTTTTCTCCAAGAACACTGATAAAATGTTTTCAAAACACATGTGCTGTTGTGGTTTTATAAATGAAAATCAAATAAATTACATTGAAAACTCAAATCCATAAACTTACAGTAAAATATTTTTAATACTTGTAGTACTCTTGTTCACCATGGATTGGTAACACCAGCCAGAGGAACTCCACCTCTGGAACAAGAAATGCAAAATTTATATGTTAAAAATTTTCACTCATAGCACTCGTTTCCGTTGAGGGCTGAAGTTTACATATTTTCTCAAAGCATCTTCAGATAGCATCACGGATGCAGGAAAGATTACTTCTAGAAGGGAGTATTCACTGACAGAACTAGAAGGAAGGAGGAATATGGTAGAATTCTGCAAGTGCCGCAATAAAATAAGTGCCATTGACATTCTAAAACCAGAGGTGTCCAGGGAGGAAACATCGAAACTTAGCAAATAAGCTCTTAAGACAATTTTAAGTTTTTTTGTCTAATAAACTACTTGGATATTCCCAACGGTTGAGCTGCAATGTGCAATCAAGAGTTGGTTTAAAAAAATGCTATCTAGGTAAAATTTTGCATGTCAGAACCATAAGAACACACCATTGCATCGATTCAAATTATGATTGTAATACAACACATCGTTTTCCAAAACTATATGATTAAAGTAATTGTCGACATTTGTTAAACTTTACTCTGCGCACGAGTATTACAAAATCCGGTATTGCATAAAATACGAGTACATATATTTTTGCTTTGCCCCCGTCAAGTATCTTCGAGAATATCCAGCTAACTGTGCATCAAGAGCGACTTCAGAAAATGAAGAGGGGAAGGTTTTTCAAAACTGAAGAGAAAAAATAAAATTAATTGAATTTATGGTAATAACTAATTAATACATTACTTTGGCGTGTGTGAGTGTGGGGCATGGGGTGTGTGGGAGATGCGGCCCGTGTGGTGGATGTGGCTGGTGTATCGAGTATGGTGGGTGTGGCGGTTATGGCGGATGTGGCGTGTGTGGCAGGAAAGGCGGATGTGCCAGATTGAGAGGGTGTGGTGGGTGTGTCAGGTATGGCGGGAGGGGCGGATGTGGCAGGTGAGGCCAGCCTCTCTACCTGCGCTGTCTGGGCAAGCGCCTCCTACCAGCACTGTCTGGGAGACTTTGGAATTAACGTAAACATTCACGAGAAGACGCCTTCACTTGCGTTGTTGAAACGTTGTCAAGAGCTATTAGTCGCCATTTAAAGATCTGTGCGTTATTGATAATCTTAGCCGGCCACATAATGTATTCTCCGTGAATGCATACAGGCACACATGCACCTTAAACGTGGAGTCACCAGCTGACGTGAAACACCCGGAAATTTGACAAAAACATGGGAAACGCCAAGACAGTGTCAAGTTAGTGTTGGCAAACAGATTCTAACGCTTGCATGCGCTGACAACATGATTGGGGAGATCCAGAATTTGAAAACCGAAATCACTGGATGCTGTTACGATCGCCAGTGGATATTCTCAGTTTCTTCTCATTGCTCTCCCAACAAATTGTAACGACTATTTTGAAGCCTTAACAACGATACAGTTGTCTTTTTATTATATTGTAGCAACATCGGTTTTTAGGAAACCATGGAGGAAGGAAGGGAAGTATTTCACATTGTTATTTAACAGCAGGAACAATAACAACTATGAGTAAGATGAATAAAAGCTACATTTAGTGTCCAAAACCAAAGATAGGGAAAATTTCAATATTTGCTCAATTCATCAAGAAATTATGAAACCTCCGATCGAGATGAAGTTATTGGTGATATGAGTTGAGTAGAGTACTCTTCTGGCAGAATCTCTTGTGGATGTATTACACAAAAAGAAAATGGAGAAAGTAGCAATTATTTTATTGGCTACGAAGAAATCACCTGTTGAAGTTCTGTTCCCCACCAAATGGAAGGCGAGGTCGGAATCCGCGCATTGTGAGACCTGCGTCCATTTTCGATGGAACTGTAGGGGCCTGACCAGCTGGCCCCACGTCAATCACTCTCGGATTTTTCTTCACCTTATACCAGAAGTATTCAAATGCTAATGTGATGAGGGCAAGGCCAATGCCCACGAAGATAACAATGAAGACACCACCTGGAAAGATGTCATTTTATATGCCACTGACCATTTCATTTCCAATGTTGATGCGATAATAAATCATTAAATTTAAGTAAAGATATGATTCTTTCTTCACAAGTAGTTCCCATAACGAAATAATTTATGTTATTTCAGACAAGGCATGTGTTGAACAAATTTTAATGTATTGAACATTTAAATAATATAAAACATTAACATTAAAACCAAAATAACATTATATTAATTATAAACAAAATAACATTAAACATAACCACAATAGGAATAATTTGATTTTCAAATTAACTTGTGTCAAAAGCCAACCTTATTAAAAAAGGATAAAATTTCTTTTAGAGGTCGACCTAAAACTAAGAACTGGTATTTTCCCTGTTTGTTTGTTTGTTTGTTTTTTTATTTTTTTTATTTTTTTATTTTTTGTCTATTCATATTCTATACGTTTAATCAATACGAATAATGCATGTAAAATACTATAAAAAATTACCTACTGGGTTTTACAATTCCATCATTCCTATGCAATTTTTAAGATGTATAGGAAATTTCCGCAGTGTCAACAAGTATTCACAAAGCAATATTTGATATATAACTTAGAACTATCAAGTCTGTCGTTATTTTTGTTAGGTCAAAATCACCACCTAGGTATTTAATGCATGTTCAAATCTACATTTAATATCAGTACTTAAATTAATCTCTTTATCCATGTACAGATAATACAAAGCATTTTCATTGTTACATTCTAGATTAAGTTTTATTTACGTATTAGAGTAATCAAGAGCACTATGATTAATATTTGACGAATTAAGTTTCTTCGTAAAACATTCCCTCAGTGGCTTCAGATAACATTTTTCAGCAACTGGTTTAGCAATATCTAAAACCGAAGAAAAGTTAATTGCCCCGAGAAAAGAAATATTTGTTCTTACCAATGTTTTGGATGCTGATACCATCTGATTGATCATCTTGTTTCTCACAATCTTGGGCTTTCTCTGGGTTTTGATTCCACCAACGTTCTTTAAGTTTTTCCAGTTTCCTCTTGTTCAGAAGCTGCAAGATACTAGAACAGGAAAGAGAAAAATAGCCTTTTTGAGGAAGAAAACAAACAATAGTTACCATTTTTAATGATCATTGTAAAAATTTCATCTCTGTAATTTTGCCTACCACCAGCTTTTAAATGAGCTGGGGGTAGCTCGTTTGGAAGTTAGCTAGGCAATGCGTTTGAGTACCCGAGCTTGAGTGGCTTCTGAGATAATTCACTCTGTCGTAGTTGTCGGCTTGCATTTTCGTCTGCAATTCCCTATAAGACATAGATGAGTCCAAAAACGTGGAGTGATTTGAGCAGCGGGGCAGAGGGATGCTAGTACTTCCTCACACGCTTTGAAGTGTAAATTATTTCATTTCGTCAGTGGGATGGTCCCTTGCTAAAATAGCTTAAAACAGCATGTAACGAAACAAGATAATATATATATTTTGTTGGGCATAGAGAATTGCTGCCACCTGTCAATTATTTTACTACGGCACCCGCTTGACATTTATGAGTTTAAGCTTTCGTATTGCAGCAACAGTAATCCAGTCAGTAGGTACTAAAAAGGGGAGTTACTAAGAAAAAGATCATAAAACGTTTTTTAGCATGTTTTATCCACCCAATCACTAGTTAAAACCCTACATTTTCGACTTCTCAAGTCCTGTGCTAACTCCGAGGCCTGAAAAAACCCGTATTTTTTCTAACTTATTTCGTTTTTTTCTCTGAAGTTCTTTAACCTTAACTCCTGTAGAATAATAATTCAAATCAATTTTAAAGAGGATAAAATTGTCTAAAACAATTTTATGTGATTTTATATAAAACAATAAAATGAAAAAATAGCGTTTTTTCGAAATTCTATTGCTTGCTTGGTAATTGGTTTCGAAAAATGTTTTATACAAACGTTTTAGGACATTTTATTTTGTTTAAAAATATCTGTGCAAGATCTCTACTTGTAAAAGTTCATTAATATATTAATTTTTATTTACACAAAACAGTAAAAATTATATGTGACAATTGAATAGAGGAAAAGTAGCGACAATTAATGTTCAGAATCAAAGCAAACAGCAATTTTACAATTTGCTCCAATTCTTAACTGTCCAGAAGGAAAGAAAGAAACACCGTAAAATATTATGAGAATAGGAGTAATAGAACTGAAAGATTAATTTTACTTACGCATTATTAAATTGGTCCTTTAAAGGAGATCCCTGTTGTACTGCCAGAGCGTAAGGTTTGCGTGAGAATTCTTCTCCTACTACTTGTAAATCACAATTGGTCAGTTGCAGATACTTTATGTCGGTAGCATCACCTGAATACCGTAACATTTTATCAAAAGCAAACTCAATATGAATATATAATAGATTAATAATTGATTATTAATATTGATGCAACTGTGTAGTAACTTTATAAGGCTTTTAATACGATGAAATGGACTATTTAAACCTCGATACAGAAGTGTGCATTTCTAAGAAAAAAACAACGAAAGAGAGCTTTGATGAGTCTTTACATTAACACAAATTATTATTATTTCCATTTATTTTATATAATGTTAAGTGTTTTTTCATTATTTACTTTAGAAACATTTGATCGTCGAACTATTTTATTAAGTTTTAAAATCGAATGCTATTGAAACTGTGATTCCGAGCAAACTGCTGTTTTCATGACAAATCACAAGCATGTACTCACCGATAAAAGCAAATCCTTCGCTGGATGTTTTCGATTCTCTCACTCGTTCTAAAGCTTCTGTCATATTTTTCGGGAATTTCGCTTCTGTCATCGCTTGTAAAATTTTAGTATACTTGTCACTAACCGGGTAATCCCACACAGCAAGTTTCGAACGCTCAACGTCAGTTAGGGAGTCATTTAAGCTCATGTCCTTCCAAATTCTGTTCACAAAATGAATTAGAAAAGTAATATATTAATTTTTAATTCAATTTAAATGTGTATGTTTCGAATTAAACAATAAATTCATAAGATTGTAAATTAGTAATATCTGTTACGGTTACTGTTTTTTGACTGAATAAATCTAAATACTCGTGAAAAACAATAAAATTAGAAGTATAAGGAATATAGCATTGTCATAAATGAGAAAACTTGAATTGAATGTGTTGCAAAAGACAGCTGCAAACAGAATGTTAAAACTTTTGCAATATTTTTCTTTAGACATTCCCGAAGTTTTACTGTACTCTGAGGTATTACTTACTCATAAAAACGATTCTCAATGTCAGCCATACGCTGGAAGTAGGTGTATGCCGAAGATCCCATGATCGGAGCGTACTGGATTTTGTACTGTTTGGAAAGGTCATCCAGAGATTCAACGGGCGTGTCGAGTCGAGAAACGGTCAAGAAGGCGGCCAAGTTGGCAGTGTAGGAGGCAATGATGATGAAGCCAAACAACCACCAGGTGGCCGCTACCAGACGCCCGGAGAGGTTTTTGGGCGCTTCGCCGCCTCCCTGGAGAATTACAAAGGGGAATAACAGTTCGCCGGAAGGAGAGTAAAGGAGCGGATCTAGACATTTAATTTGGGAATGGGGTCACTGTCTTGTTTTGTAATAATATTTCGAAATTATCATCATATGAAGGGAAATTTGTCAGTAACGGACTATATCCAGTAGCTTAACGTGTTTTTTATACTTTTCATAAGACGCGTTCCGTTTTGTATCGTAAGTAATCGCACGGTAACTACATTTTCTGAATACATGGACCAAAATCACTACAAATATCGCATTTATATAAACTTGGATATTGCTTAATGGATACATTTCTTTTGTTAAGTAAAGAAATGTATTCAAATGTTTGTATTTCTGTATTCAACGAAGGATCGCTGTCTAAGCTAATTAGCATGACGTCCGATTTTATCCTTATTGCAAAATAAATTATTAATACTATTCGTTTTAAAAGAAAAAAAATATCGACGATTACACGTCTGTTTGCCTTTTTGTTTGAAATTCACTCGGAATTCCTTTTCCTCTGTCATGAATTATGTCATTTACGTACTTAATCTCTAATTCACTAAATTTATTTCTGGTTTTTAAGATGGTGTCAGACGTTATCGAAAACTCCAGGTTCAAGATTATATTTAATAGATTACATATATATATATATATATATATATATATATATATATATATATATATATATGAATATCTTCTTCCAACATAGAAACGTAACGCTCGCCCAAAACACAGGTGATAAAAGGTCCCGCTACATGAAAGAATTAGGAACATTTCTAGGAAAGGTCCGGACCATTAGGGAAATGGAAATTAGGGAGTAGGGAAACAGCAATGGTTAGTATGTGAGAAGCCTAGACTGGAGAAAAAAAATAAATAAGTTAATAAGCAAACAATGAATGAGTTAATCGGTCATTTAAGTTCAGTTAGTGAACGATTAAGTAAACAAGTCATAAGTCTTAGTCAACTGTTAAGTAATAAGTAAATCAATAAAAATATTAATAATAATAATAATAAAATAAATCGGTCAAATAATTAAAGAATTGCTTTAGGAGGAAAGGGGAGTTGGTACCGAAAATGTAAGTGCAGGGGCGATGGTGCGGACGATCTTCTGTGGCGCTGTTTGATTTCGGCTGCTGAGGAGGCCAAACATTGGAAGGAGAAGGCGTGACGTCGCGCCAGGAAATAAACAAATGGTTTTAAAAGTCTGGTAGATTAGCCTGTACTCGGCTTCTGATGGCAGGTTTTCCCCCTACAGAGTTTTTTTCCCCTCAGCCGTACCTTATGTTATCTTTTCCACGGATTTGATGCGATGGAGAGACCATTTGGGATAAATCCCAGAATTCGAAAAACGAGGTAGGACGTAGTTATTGTAATGGCTTAAAGACCTTCAGCCTAGGCAGATAGTGTCAAGTTATTTAATTTGTATATGTAATAATTATCTATTAAACAAAAAAATAGGTCCCGGAACGCACCCCGCGCGTCGTTTTTACTAATACTTTTATTTAATGCGTATAAATTGCAGTATATTTTGTATTATTATTATATCATTATTATTTTTATATTATTATTATTATATATTATTACATTATTTAAGCACGATTCTCAGGATTCATAATCCTCACAACCCTCCCTTTCCCGTGCACGGATAAGAATGGACGCTATGATAATTAATTTTAAATACAAAACATATTTTAATTTTAGAATAACCAAATATTTTTCAATGGTTTACCTACATAGGAAGAAAACTATTTTAGAGAAAATCTTACCTGAGGCGTAAGGGACGTCATACAAAACCACAGACATTCTTTCAAATTGAATTCTCTTTTCTCTTCGTCGTCCTTGTACTTTTCTCTATTATTTTGATAACTGTAAGGACTCCAGCGGTCAAATATCCACATGAGGAAGCTAATAAATAAGAACAAACCACTTTACTACATTACCACAGATGCTGAACAATGAACATTTCATACATAGAAAACAGTTTTACTGCATAATTATTTGACTTCATTCTTCTAATTATATTAGTGATACGAACCTAATGTCTAGAATGTGAATGAACGAAAGTAAACTAAAAAAAAAACGAAAAAGGAAGAGATAAAATTCAAAATCTCACGAGTGAGTAAAACTCAATGAAAACCCACATAAAATCTTATTTTCAAACTATTTAATTTGATTGGTTTCGATGTAAAGGCAACTTGTGTATATAATACATACTCAATTTCATGTCCAAATTAATTAATTAATTATATGATGAGGGGAGATTGGTCAATGAAAAACTTACTAGAACGTCAAGGGGCGTTTCGGCAATTCAATTTACTTCTACTTTCTATACTTCAGGGTTTTATACAATAGATGATCAGTCAAATGAATTATATGCATATAGATTACTCATTATCGACATAAATCACAATCATCATATGAATAATTCCCACCTTCAGGAGTCGGTAGAAAGAGTATGAAATGAAACATGTAACCTGAATTTACAGAAGGTCTCTTCTTGATTGTAATCCAGACAGTGAATTATTCTTTAATCATGAATTCATCCGGAATCGAAAAATTAGTCCCCTCGCGGAATTCTAATCTGAAAACTTATCGGTTTTTGGAACTTCAATTTCAGACTTGACTCCAAACACACACACACACACACACACACACACACACTAATTGTAATTTCATTTATTTAATGCTTCGTTCTCACGTAGTTGTTTTTTTAATATTCTGTTTGATTTCAGGAATGCATTCAGGAAGAGCACTCACCTGGTGAAGAAATACGCAGCCAGGATGCACAGCCACACTTCATTTTCCAACACCGTGAGAAACTTAAAGAGTGACGTTGGGGTCTTGGGCTTTTTCATTAGAATAGTAATTCCCACTAGATCGTAGTATGGGACAGTAAAATCTATAACATTCTCGCGTTCAGCCATGACGGATAAGGCACCAAGCGCTATATCTGCTCTCTGTAGAAAGAATATTTTAGTATGTAAGTATTTAGCTTTTAACCAGCCACTAATTAAAATCTGTGGTCACTCCTTGAATTTTATATAATTGGTAATTTATTCTTGCATAAACATCTAAGACTTTAAAAGGAGAACGGATTTTTTTGACAATATTTGTTCATTATGCGTGATGTCTTTAATATTTGTATGTAAATTTATTGTAAAGCGAATATTGGAAGATAAAGATGGACTTTTATAATACTGAGAATGCTTTGTATTCCTAAAAATTTAATGTCATTGAAAGATTATGTTTGGGGTTAGGGGTAGATGACTACAGTTATACTCAAATTGATCAACAATTACCCAGCCCACCTGGACGGCTGTACTGAATAATTTGTCAACATTACACTTTAAATATTAATTATATTAAGTTAATATTCGACCTTTATTCACTATCAGATAAAATTATAAAAGAAAATTCTATATCATACTTTTTCTATCAATTCTTTGATCATGCCGTTCCATTTGCCATTTTCATCCATATTACCAGCTTCACCGTCAGGAACATGATAGATGTCGTATTCAAATGTAGTGATGTTTTTTATCTCTTCGATCAAGTCAATACAGTAGCCTTTAAATTTCTCTTTCCATTTTCCGTCCTTATCTTGATACATTCCATCTCTGTAGATGAATGGCTTTTGCTGCGAAAAAATGTGAAAAAAGGTACATAGAATTAATACTCGGGCAACTTTTCTTGAACGATGGATTGACGATTTCGGGTGGAGTGGGGGTAATAGTTACAAAGTCGGCCACTAGAGTATTTTAAGTAATGCCAACGTGTGTGAAATGAAAGTCAAAATTGCATCTTGTGCTTAACTTTTTCGGGAGTTTTAGGTGACTCCCTTGAAGGACCTGGACCTGACTCAGCCATTTCTTTCGATATTGACAATAAACCTGAACAGGGGTTCTGCACTATGAAAGCAACTGGCTTTGACTAGCTTCTGTTTCGCGTCAACGACGTTTTAATGCTTGGAAGGTTGTCATCAGTGCCCGCTGTGAGCTTTTGCCTTCAACTTTTTTTTGCACAAGGGAGGGGGATCAAGGTCATCGTTCAAGAAAAGTTGCGCGAGTAATACTGGAATGATAATTCATATGATTTTTAAGAGTTAGCAATGAAATAATTCAATATTTTAAGTACATAATACGTTAATCTTAAGGATCTTTTGCGAGCTCTAAACCAATTTTCAGAGTTCAGGGGTTGTTTGAAAAGTTTTGCGATGCAGATGTGCAAAAGGAAAATAAATCAGCGATTTTTAGTTGAGATGAGCAAATTAATAGTTATTGTCATCACAGGGATGATATACTAAAACAAATAACGTCGGGATACGCGCATGCCCATTGTGGCGATAGTAGACGTTTACGAAGTTTATTTTCGTACAAAAAAAGCTGAGAAGTTTACACAAGATTCTATGCCCCGCCCTATGCCCAATGCCACCTTTATAAAAATTTAGGTAATGCTACCACAGTATCATATCAATACTGTAGCGCAGCTCAGTCCGCTTTTCGGCTAGTTATGGATGTGCGCGCATACAGCTAGCGATTCTGGTGAACTTCAAGTAAAACTACGGATAGCTGCTACTGAAATATGCGTATTTCTTTGTGAAATTGCGTTTATTAAAACCTAGTGAAAATCTTAAAAAATAATTCGTGTTGTTTCTTAATCTCGTGGTTTTATATCCCTAGGATTACAAGGGCAAGTCATTAAATAACACGTAAAACTACTTAGAACAAACCTTACATTTTTACTAACCTAACTAGTTTTAACGTTATATTTGACATGTATCAGAATACATTTGATAAACACCAACTGAATTCTTTTTTAATTTATTTATTTTTGGTCGCATCAACTTCTAGGTCATTAGCGACCACTATTGATTGTAACGGGATGGTAACTGTGAGGATGACACGATATGATATGTGTGAAAGAACGAACGCAAATACAACCATGCCCAAGGCGAGGCTGGAATCCGCGATCCTTCGGTCCGAGGTCGCTAGGGCACTACTACCTCAAGGGTCTCGGCCACCGGATCGGCACTGAATTCTTATTCTTTTCCAGTTTACCCATTAATAGCAATGCGTGTGTTGAGAGGGGCCCACTGTTCTGCAATTAAATGCTGGAATAATAAAGAAAGGAACCCTGAGTCATGTTTTTTTTCTACTTTTCCAGTAGACCTAGGAAGTAAAGACGGAAATTTGTTATTACCTCCTATCAGAAATGTTATTAGCTCTTAGATAACCTTATTCACTACTAAGACTAGCTACACTTCTATATATTTTCATGAAACATAAAGAAATACTTGTTCTTCCTCATGATTCCACTATTCACTTTTAATAGACAATATTCATTAGATTTAAATGATTTATTTCCTTTACAACTGTTCAAAAGTGTTGCACAATTTACTGAGGAAACTGAGGTGGCATAGAATGTTTTTATCAAGAACTAATATGTTTGTCGTAGCAGCATAATTTGATTAAATATTACATAATTGGACACTTGTATTTATTTTTGCCCTTAATTTGTCTAGCTGATACAAAAATAATAATAGGAATAATATTAGTTTTTAAGAAGTGTGTAAATACACATAAAACAAGGAAATGTGTTTCCGGCATGTCGTGACTTCAAGCTAACCAGTTTGAAGGCTCGATGTAGAAATGAAAAATTAACCTAAACGAAAGCACGCACTTCAAAAGCAAGAAATTGATTACTCCGTTTTGCTCAAATAAAAAAGTAAGTTCATGAAAAGAAGAAAGTTATGTTAAACAGGCTTAAACACATGTATAATGACTTCTTCGTCTGGCGAGCAGTCATTGATTTTAATAAAGAATTATAAACAGGTAGAAAAATGATATCTTATGAGAGGCAGCAGAAACCTAAGTTGGTCCCTTTTTCATTAATATCTCTGACATTAATATCTCTGATTTTGAAAATTGCAAGTTCATCTTTCTTTTTAATGCACCGTCTTAAGTGATTGTAGGGTTGTGTCATGCTATCAGCTTACTAAACATACTTGTCAGAATTCGAATTTCAGTGTGGTAACTATTTTGCGGGTTGGTAACACGTGCGCGAGATCAAGTAGCTTTATATTACCTAAGCGTTATAGAAAAAGTAAGTGCTGTTGTAGTCCTACTAGTTCACGATGTAGTGTCGCCAGTTGTCACCTGGCGACCTCGCAAGAAGACCTCCACCAAAACTTACATGGGTTCAATCCTGGCCTTCTTCTGTACTATCACTATACGTACCTCTAAGGTGACTATGGTGTATACCGTGACAGCGGACATATTTCTAAGTATTGTCTCGTTCTTTGGTACCAATTTGGTATCGTAGCCTGCACGCCAAGTGCCGACCTCTACTGCATTGCCTTTCATTGCACCATTTAAAACATCTATCTTCTGAATACTGGTGCTAAAATCCTGATACTCTCTACCATTCCCTCCGACTGTGAAAGCAGCATACGATGAACCCTCTGCTTGTCCCTGCAAACAAAATTATACAACGAAACGAAAACAAACTCCACAGACAAATAGTTGGTTAACCAGTTATAGTGCCATCATGAATGCTAACTAAAATAATCTATATGAAGCACATCCCAACAAGAATATACTGTATTTGAAAACATTAATTCCATGAAGCGTTCAAATGTAATTAAAATAGTTAATGGACTTACCGCTTTTATAAATTCAGTTCTCAGATTCAAATCCCGAACAATGTTCATATGTTCTTCGTAATCGTTGCAAGCAGTATAATCCCAGCCCTCGTATTTACTTTTCAGCGCACTGTAAGTAAGATTTATAATGGAATATTTTTGACACAAAAATCTGGCAAAGAATGTGTAATAAATATTTGGGGAACATTCGAGGGAATGAACGAGAAGCACGTACGCTAACACACGAAAAGATCTAGGAAAATACGAGGAGCATGTATGGTAACGCAAGAAAATTTAGGAACATACGAGGAGCATGTACGGTAACACACGAGAATATCGAGGAACACACACGGAAACATACTGAAAATATGAGAGAAACCTATGAGGAACAGGGTAACATGCGTACATCATGAGTGCGCGTGAACGAACATGCGAAGTACATTTGGGGGCATGAGGGAACATGGAGGGGGCAGGTGAAGCCCGAGTTACATTTTTCTTAAGCTTAATTCTACAAAATGAGACCTATTGGAACCTATTTTGAATCATTTTGAGCTCTTGGACACGTTTCATATATTCCACTTTTCGTCCCTCATGATTAATTTAGTTGTATGTTAAAGGAATAAATACAATAGCTTAGATCATAAATGTGTATTCCCGAATGATAAAAAAGCATTTTAAAGACATTTAAGAGGCGCGTGTACAAATAGAAAAATAAATCACGGAACAAGTGCGCGAATCACCTTGCGCACGTGTACTATTTTTAACGTAGCGTGTGCGAAATATTTGTCGCACGCTTCGTAAAGTTTCGAAAGCTATTAGTTAGATTAACAAAAACTGTTTCGCACAGGTGAAACAAGTATAAGAAACCATTTCAAAAGTATGAAACCACTCCAAAAATTCACTCTTACTTGGCGGCCAATATGCCCTGTAGCATGATGTCGAAGTAAAAGGAGGCCTCGATGGGCGTCTCTGCCTTGAGCCCATAATCCGTCTGCAGCATCTGCAAGCGCTCGCGCGTGCTGGTGCCTTGCACAGGCTTGATGTGCAGGAACGAGCACTTGGAGCAATTCGTTGTCGGAGTCCCGGCGTCCTGTCGACCAAGGGTACTTGAGTACGCACATTCTTTGCTTTTCGGGTCTGTAGTTCCTGTTGTGCAGTTCGGAATCATAAAATGATAAACGCGGTACGGTTTGTAACATATCATGTTCACCAGGTGGCAATTTGAAAGAAACAGAAGAAAAGAAAAATAGCGCAAAATTTAATATGTTTGTGATAAGTGTAACGATTAGGTAAATGTATATCTTTTTTAAAATTACAAAATTAACGTTCTTCCATATATACTGACCAAAAATATGAACACAAAATCATATACAGTCAGTCACACTTTTAACATCGCGATACAAAAATGAGTTTAGACCGTTACGGCGCGTCGTTATGATCTAAACTCATTTTCGTATCGCGATGCGAAAACCTCGCGGCGCGACGCCATACAAGCGGCGCCATCACGTTCGAAGGCTCAACAAACAATCAGAGACGATCATCTTGTGTCGAATGCTCAGTAATCGAGTTGCAGTCGGGCGCATCCTCGTATACAGTAATACAATAGTATCTGACCGTGGCAATGCAGCCCTTACGTATACTCAGATTTCAAAACCTCCCTGAAAAGCTCCCTTCCCGGTATGTGTTCCTGTTTCTGAGGACGCCGATGAAAGTTCTTGAATGATATTCGCTATTCTTAAAGAGAGCAGTGAACGTATACCACATAAAATGAAAGGATTATTTGACTTTTCGATTCCTACCAATTGATTCTGTAAATAAACTTATGAAAGGAATAAAAATAATCGTAATATTATATACATAACAATTCTTACATCCTCCCGTTGTGTAATAGATAATAGAACTATGTCCAAAAATACTCTACACGAATTGTTTAGCATCGAAAGAAAAATAGATGACAAGTTAAAAATATGTTAAATCAATTACACAAGTACCCGTCATTATTAGTTAGAAAGTAATTGAAAATAAAAGAGTTGAACGTAAGGAAAAGTAAAAAAATTAGTTTTTTTTAAAAACATATGTATTAATTAATTATTTAATTAATGTAACATCATACGCGGATAACTAATCATAAACATTCAATGAAAGAAAAAATTCCGACCAACTTTCTGATATATTAATAATTACATAGGCATAAAGATAAACCTCACCCAATTATAAACAACGTCTTCAACCGAAAAGAGAACGTCTTAAATCAAGAGATACTCACTGTACCAACAGTTATATCTATATCACAAACAGCAGCTTTTATAAAACGATTGAAAATCAAACAAATCTCGGAATTGATGGAATTACCAACGTCTGCTTCAAAATATTAAGCAAAAATGTAATAGCGGCTTTAACAGCAATTTATCACAGCACTACGGCTTAACTACTTCCGTACAAAATGGAAAAGGTTAAATATTCTACCCATACTTAAATCCAGCAAAAATCCCAAACACCCAGAAATATAATGTAACAATAAGCCTCCTCTCTACGTTAAGCAAAAGTTTTGAAAGGTAGATCCTGAGCAGATTTAACCGTCTCACAAAAA
>BOPP01000145.1:551583-601152 GCA_017312745.1 Gryllus bimaculatus
AAAAAAGTAAATAAAAGCATTGCACCTCTCACCAATTACTAAGCAATAGGTAATGGATACCATCAAAAAAGAGCTTACAATCATTGCGTTCCTATGAGCCATGACTACAAAAAAGAATGATTTACAGGACTTGGATACAAAATGGAGCAACTGAGAACATTTAACAAGCATTAGATACAAATATTTGGTATAGGATCGTTTACACTATCAACATATTAATTACAAAAAACAATGTACGAGTACAAATATCGTAAATGGAGAAATCACATTTACAGCGTACATAGAGGAACAATTAAAACAGCAATAATGATCGACACACTTAATGTTTGACGAGGGTATCCAATGGTTACAGAATTGGGGAAAACCCCAACGTTCCTAAATTCCCTAACGGCATCAATCGTTTTGCAATGAATTATTCTGTTGATTTTTCTAATAACTGCTCGCTTAATCGGGACTCGGATAATTTCAAGCCTTCTCTAGTATCAAATCTAATCTTACGATCAATAAGTACGCAGAAACGCGTTTTCTCAAAAGTATGTTATTTATTCATTAATATTGATTTTCTCCCCTTCAAAATAGTTCCCATAACATAAAGTACATTTGTACCAGCGTTTTTCCAGTTCTCAAATTGCTTCTGAAACATCGTTTTTAGTGTGGCGTTTAACACCTTCAGCGATTCTGTTTTTAGTTCTCCGTAGCTGGCAAAACCTCTTTCTTTCACGGACTTCTTAAGTTTTGTGAGTAAGGGACAAAGTCACAGGGGGCCATGTCCGGCGAATTCGGAGGCCGAGGAATCATAATAGTGTTGTTTTTGCTAAATATTGACGAAAAACAGTTGAAGTGTGAGCAGTTTTATTGTGATTCAATTGCCATGAATTGTTCAACACCACCTAGATATACAGTATCTACGTGGTGTTGAATTGTTTCGCCACAAATCCGGGAGTTTTATTCGGAGTGCTTTACTGCGTAAACGTCGGAAGTGGTACTCTTCTACTTCCGATAACTTTCGAAATAATTTGACTCTACTATGGCATTAACTCATGATGCTCTAGACCGTTGAAATTCACGAAAACAGTAAGCAAAACCTTCAAATTCGGTGGAATGTGACATGATTTTTTCGGTTATCGCTTCCATTTGGACGACTAGAGCCTTTGTGTCGATTTCGTAACAGTACACCCATGTTGCTTCACCAGTCATGGCCCGTTTGAGTAATTATAGATCTTCGTTACCTTCTTCAGCATGTCCTGAGGAATGCCATTCAACGCTGCCTTTGGTCGAAATTCACTAATTTCGGAACAAAGAGCTGCTGCTACTCGTTTCAGAACCAAAACACCCCAAAAAATAGGAATAACGGAGAATTCTCCAATTCTGTAAACATTGGATCCCCTCGTCAAACACTGAGTGTTCGTTACTTCAGCTTTCTTACTTTGTTATATGGTTGTCAAAACCTACATTTAGAGACGCAAACAAATCTTGTTTTGAGATGGCCGTATTCTAAACGCTCTGTACCTTGAATTTCTCCAAATAGAAGAATACAGCTCTAAAAATTCAACTTGTTGTAGCTTTATTTATGATTGAAAACGAGCATTATTTACGATCCAATATTGTAATGGGTAATAAGATACGTAGATAAAATTAATCAGCCATCTTACGTACCAGAGAAATGGTGTGCCAAGCAAATTTCCTGTCGAAGGATTCCAGGCCATCTCCTGCGTCGAGCGCCGTCTTAATCGTTTTCAAATCACCAATGATAAAGTAGTTGAAAAGTTCCAGCCTTTTAAAATTTTCCAGTTGATACCGAATTCGCCCAGATTGAACTTCGTTGATAAGATGACGCGTAGGAATATTCTGCAGGAGCGACTTGTACTTGTGATCCATTACTAAATAAATTAATGAAGAAATGACATATTTGTAAAAATTGTAAGATAATTTCATTAACACATGTAACACGGTGTTTTGAGATTTAAGAATAACAACATTAACAATAGAATGTAAGCAGACTTACCTACTTTGTTGTCGAAAAGAACACCTGCATTGCTAATGTTCTGATTATTGACAATTGGACGTACCACTTCTGCTATCATATCATATGGTGGATTTACCTGAATCAGGTAAGCTTCTCGTTTTGCATCGAGATTTCGCCATTGTCTATTAAAAGAAAACACAGTTTTATCGTCATATTTTTGGGACAAAAATGTACTATTGGATTATTGAGTAATATGGGAATTGTTGCTAAAACAAACGTAGTTATGGGAATTGTGATCGTGAAAGCAAGAAGCAAAAACATAGTGATTTTCACAACAAATAATCTGCGCATTTGGCAATTATTATAACTATTAATTTTAATAATAAAAGATTGGGAAGTATTTGATAACAAAAATATTATTTTACAAAAAATCTATTATATCATTTTTGAAAAACACTAATGCCTAATCTGTAAGCAGGAGTTTCTCCATAATGGATATTTTCAATAAATCTAACTCAGCTCAAACATCTTTTTCAATTTTTTAAAAATCTGATGCCAATTAGTTTAAATTCTTATTTTGTTGGAATAGTGAAGGGCGCATCAAAATATGCCTAACCCAATGTGCACCATATTTGTTAAATTTCTGAATTGTTAAAGAGAAAGCCAATGTATTTTTGAACCTATCGCGATCATAATACTTACTTTATAATTAAATTTCCTAATTTCATTAACTTGTGGTCATAAAATCATTAAACAATTCCTCGTGGATTTCTCTAAACTTAAAATTAGTAGCAAAATTCATAAGTGTGCAAAAGATGGAGTCCATAAACATTCAAACGACGTTTTCGCAAAAACAGATCCACATTTTTCTGATATATTTTTATATGATAGGAAATTTTGCTTTTTTATGATATTATGATATAAGAAATCAATTCAATCAATAGATTAGATGTTCGAAAAAAGTAGACTTTTTATCAATCGTAGTATTTCAGATACCAATACTACAAAAAGGAAAATTAAAATATTTTATTTTTTAAATGTTCTCAATGTCGTTTTTAGAACATTTTCTGCGAAATTTTAAAATACTTTGAATTTTGAAGTGGAACTTTAAGAATTTAAAACTGAAGAGGTCTTCGAGTATTATGGAAAAAATCTATGGAATGATATACAGATGAATATATACAGAGTTATTAATCGACCTAATATACAGCTTTCTTTTTCAAGTGATTAGTACCTCGTTAAAAGAAAACATCAAGTCGACTGGACATTATATCATAGCTCCCCATAAAAATCCTGGTTGCGCCTCTACTAACAACACATAGCTCGGATTAGTTCTAACTTTTAACAATTTAAAAAAATCAGAGATTTCAACTAGAATGACTCTTGAACCACTTTTTGCTCCATCCGAGGAAAAAATGGAAAGAAAAAATGTGGAGTCGTTTTGGGGGGAAATATTGTAAACTGCCTTTACGTAAACCAAAAGTTACGCAAAAACTACTCGTTTAAAAAACAATAGTGTGTGACATTATTTAAAGTTCATTTTTAGAACAGCTTTCATTAATAAAATAATCTACATCATCAATATTGTAGTTTCGCAATAATAATTTTTCTGTAAAGTTCGACAGTTCATAAAAATAGGACCTTCATCAATTTTTATAAGCATACATTTCTATATTTGAGAACAAATTAAAGAAAAAATTGGAGCCACTTTTGATAAAATAATTGTTTACAATTTACTTATATTTCGCACAAAATTACGTAAAATCTACTCATACTTTCGACAAAATTAAGCTTATTTAAAAATTGTCTTTGAAGAACATATTTAATTGAGAAAATAAATCACTATCTTCAAAAAACGACCAAAAAAATTAACTTTTTGCAAGTTTCGAAAATTTATTGAGTAACGAAAATAAAACCTGCGTAATTTGTGAAACGTCTTCTGTTCTACATGAGAAAATAATAATTAAAAAATTGGAGCGGTTTCAGAGAAAATTTTGAAAATGTTGGGCCTTCATATAAAGCACCTGCCTCCCAAATCAAAACATTCGTTTCAAACTCAGAAGGCCTCGCGTTCTCCTAGATCGGTTAGGCAATACCAATTTTGGAGAAAATCATCTGAACGATTTAGGTGCTGGTGTTGACCACAGACCGACGCTTTGCCTTCAATTTTTATGTATCGGAAACTTAAAAAACGGGAATTCTTACTATACAAAGTGTTAGAGGAAGTAATTTACTACATGCAGGTACAAGATTTATTCACTATTTCGATATCAGGGTCCCACAATACGAGTTTTGCTGTCGAATAATCGCCGATATTTGCTTCAGCTATAAAATACTTTTTCTTTACCACGTAAGTACGTATTATGGCAAGAACCTAAAAACCTTCAAGCAAGTTTGCAGTATATCAATCATTAAAATAATTACATAAGTATAATGTACTTCTGTTACCTGAGGTCTCCGGCCTGTCCAAAGGATCCAGAGACTGTTGGGAGTCCCAGAAGCTTTGTGAAAGACTTTGTGGTCTCCGACGGCACATCGTAGCGCGTCATATCCAAGACGAGATGTGGTTTTCTATTGTCAACTAGTGACTGATTGTATGCAGAACACACTGGGGAAAAACGATTTATATTACAATTACTCGAATGCCTTAAACAGTGCTAGAATAGGTATTCCAACCTCTCTTCCTTTCTGTGCCTGCCTACTTAGACGGATACTATATTGTTGGGAAGTAATACGGCATTGAAACACACCGATCATCATTCAAACAAATAGAAACGTAAAATATAATATTCTTCAATCATATATGGCAATGGCTAGCGGAGCGGAGCAACAGTCCTTTCACATTCAGGAATCCGGCTGGGAGATTGGTCGTTCACATGCGCGTGGCGTGGATGGAGTCCACAGGTCCACCTGAGAAGTTCCCACTGCAATTTAAAATAGGCTCTAGGAAGTAAAGAGCAAATACAAGTAGACAAATGCCTCAAATTCACATCGCAAGTAAATATCCAGCCTATCTAACCCTTTTTGAATGAGAACCATTTTTCGACTCTTGTTGGATTCGGCCAGGTTAGGTAGTGTTCACCGTAGGATTCACGATTGTGATAGAAATGTGATGCCCTCCTTCATTCGAGGAATTGAGAAATACTGAGGTAATTCAATACGAGACAATGTGAGACACGCTTTGCCGAAAATCGAGATATTAATATTTACGAGTAGCAGGGGATTTGTTGTGGCTGGTAAGGCTTATCTTGTTACTGCCACAACCTCTTCATTCAATTAATGATTTGATGAAACATTATAATTATTGGCATTGCGAAGTGTAGTTTTCAGGTGATCTTAAATAGAAGAATGTTCCTCCTCATGCCGCTAAGTATGGGGGGCGTGTATGTCAGGGACAGGTTTATCGTACAGTGGAGGCAGCAGACGTCACTACCACGATCGAAACGCTCTTGATCGCGCCGACATGAGTGAGCGCGAAACAAAAGTTGGGGAGGAAGGGAAGTTGTGAAAAGACCCCGTAACCCAGGGGGCACGCAATAATTTTTATTTTCTGACGTTGAACATAAGACAGAAAGAAACACCTTCAATGGCTTAATAATTCAGTTCAAGACTAATAATAGCTCTACACTCTGTTATTTCAATTGACGAAGTTGGTAGACTGGATCTGCATGACAATGATAACCATGTGAGAGCGTAGGCTTCCGCGGCCGGAGTCAGTATTTACTAGGCTGTCCGGGTGACGCCGCGTCCATGGCGAAGGTGCCGACATTTCGGTCGCCATTCTGCGACCTTCCTCAGGACGTAATGCGGTATTACGCTTGCCACAAAAATAATTAAAGAATTTGTAGTAAATTTCAGAGGTTCTGCCTCAGAAAAAATATATTTAATGTATTTGCAAGCAAAATATGCACGTGCTTTTTTATATTTTTTGAATGGAATAACGTTTTAAAAAAAATCTGATTTTTCACAATTTTTGCTGGATAGGTGTTTCAAAATTTCCCCAAAATAAAGAGGCAATAATTTCCTCTAAAAAAGAATATGTTTTAGAGGCTCAATCAAACCGACAAAATCACGAATCAAAACAGACTTTTATATTAAAACCATAGATTTGTCATGAACGACTCTCGGACGTCCGCCGCTTCGAACTGAATCATGTGCGCTCGCGGAATCTCCATTACAAACAGGTGGGTCGATGTTCGTGGCCGCGCTCCCACTTTCCATCATAATTAAATACTACTTAAAAAGGAATCAAATATTTCAAATTCAATGCTGCAAATATTTCTGTAGGACTGCAGAGGAAGGAGGAAAGTTTTGTTTTACTATTCATTTCTATTTTTATCTGAGATCACATGAAATATGGAGACAGATTAAACTGAAAGGGTTTTTTTTGTTATTTAAGACCCCGTGAACTTCTAGGTCATTAGCGACCACTATTGCGTGTAACGGTATGCTGTGAAGATGACACGATATATGATGATGATAGGGGGGAGGGCGATCACAATACAACCATGCCCGAGGCGGGACTCGAAACCGCGATCTTTCGGTCCAGGATATAAATAATTTAACCCTGAAACATTTATTTTTCGGTCCACGTAAATACTTTTAAAAAAAATTTCATACTTGGGCAGGAATAAATCGCTTATAAAACTATATAAACTAGTGACATGGATACCCCAAAAATGTCTGTGTCTATCAATGCGGTTTTGTATTTGAGTAATGTAATTGCGTGAAAGTGTAGATGTGCTGTATGTGAACTGAACTGATTGTTTGGTTAACCGAGTTGTTGCTTGGGGACTGTAATTCTAAAGAATCTTCAAGTATTCGTTGTTGTGTAGTTGTTAGGTAAATAGCGCTTTCTTACAATTATCCTACACTGCACTTACTTTATCGTTAACTATACGTGACATTCAAAAGCAAAATTTTAGAAAAAAAACGAGTTAAAATAACTGTAATTGACCTATTAATTCAAGAATTTAAAGAATTTTCTTGAAGTTAGAATAAGTTTTAGTTTTAAATAAGATTATAATGCATAATATATAATATTGTATGGTAATTGTAATATTTACCATTTCAATATAATTCTCAATGTAATATAGAACAACAGAATACAACACGTTTGAATAAAATGCATGAAACAAATATTCATGTAGATATTGGAATATGAGACAGGTGTAAAAGAGACCTACAGGCTATGCCAACAATTAACCACCAAAATTAATCAACACAAATTAAATCAACCACTACAATGAGGTTTCATATATTAATCTCCACAAATCTCCGTCAATCCTAAATCCATTTGAAAAACTTTCATTTACTAAGTAATATTTGCACGTGTGTTTTTAACTAGTAAATAATATTAACATAGGTCTTAATAATGCAAAGGGTTCGGTTTTTATGTTTCATATCTGACCTTGAAACTAGCAAACGCGCGAGTCAAGCTGAAACCCGAAGCATGTGAGTCACAAAGGGAAATAATATGGATTCCTACGCCCGACCTTGACATCACTCATGTGATCGACAACCACCATCTGGAAAACACACCTTACTACAACAGATCGCTTTTAGGCGTATAAAATATCAAAATAGTTAAGAAGCACATGAATTATATTTTTAATTGATAAAAATGAATGTGTTTATTTTCCACAAATATTTTTGAACAACCGCACAATTTCTTCCAAATTTTGGAACAATACTTTTAATCATCCCCTCCAAAACGATTCGCGATTCTATCGTTACCTCAAATTCTCTCACACCCCAATATTTGTGTTACTAGAAAACTGTCCTGCAAAGCAGACCGTTGTTGCCTGGCTACAGCATTGTTGCTAGGCGAAGCTAGACAGGACGAAGCGATAAATAAGTATCCGAAGTATGCCGTGTAACCAACATAGTAAATAAAGTACAGGAACACAAACGTATACAATTTCATATCATTTGATTTAGATCCTTTTCTGCCAATCATTCTGCATTGAAGTGAAAGTGCTTGTCAAGAACTGGATAAATATTACACATTCATGACTCAGACCAGATATGTCGCCATACAATTTTACACAAACTGTGAAATAAATGAAGTTTTATTTTGAACTGTCATGAAGAAAATGCAACTTACGTAAGTCCAAAAACGCTTCTGCATTAGTACCGTTGCCGTGTGCGCGGTACTGGTCGTATATTTTGATTCCTTTCGCCCGCACATATCGCAGCACCGACTCGTAAGCTTCTTCTGCTGCCCCGTTGCCATCCTGATTCACAAACACTGCAAAGAAGTAGATATAGCATCATTTACTACTGGCTGAACCTGTTCGGAAGTATATAAAATGGATTTAATACATTATTTCACAGAGACATTTGTGTTGTTGACACTGTCTCTGTCATTAAAAATTGCGATTTATTATAATTAATTAGTTCTGCACAATACAAATATTACATTAGGATTTGAATATATTCGTAGTAAGACAGTGACAAGTCTAGATTTGTTCATTTTTACTGGGTTATGTGGAACCCGTTTCCACCCTTAGTGGAACGTAGGATGCAAGGAGGATATCACCATTACCATAACTATTAGACGTTCCGTTGGTATGTGAGACAATAGTTAATATACTTCTCCAATTTAAGTTAGTTTTTGATGATAAAAATATAAATATTACTTTCAATTTTTTGACTGAACGTCAGTTAAAATATAAATACCTAAAATAAACGAAGGTTGTACACTTAGCAGTTGAAACAAAATACATGAATTTCAGAGTTCAGAAGAGGAGAGAAAAATAAATCAGTGATTAAAAGTAGTGTTCTTCAATAGAACAAAAGTTATTCATTGTTACAATTTTTCGCAAAAATTCTAAATCTCTAATGTAAAACTTTTCATGCATATTAGAAGGCTGAAGTTTATTATTCATTTGTCCACGATCACGTTTCTTCTTGGAACTAAAAATCATGAATTTCTAAAATCCCGTTTACCCAGTAGAACCACGCCACGTCAATAACAATGCTTAATATTGATATGCTCTTTTTCCACCTTTCATTACAAATCTTAAAATAAATGCCTTTACTTTAGGTATGGGTGAAACATCAGGGTGAATTTCGAATTTCAAAGCTCCATTTCTCAGAGCCAATCTAATCATGAAACACTGGCATATGTCACGTTACAAATGACACGCGCTAAAAATTACAACGCCTTCCCCGGTTGAGGTTCATGTGATTGATCGACCTGCATTACTCCAAGCTTCCCCCGGTAACGCGGTAGACACTAATTTTACTTGCCCTCTAAAATACAAAACATTCAATATATAATTTGAGAATAATAAGCAGGATATAATGCAGTGTCTAGAATTAGAAATCCCTAAAATAGTGATCTTATAATTAATTTCCCGTGATAAAACATTTTTTTTATTCCTGGGGTCGAATCTAGAGAAAAAGTCATAACTACTACATATATTTACAATGGTGAAGTATATTTAAATTTTGTTAAATCTTACAACTCATTATATTGCAGTATGATTGTTTGTAGACAAACCGTCTTTGCTTTATAATTTATGACAACGAAACTAAATTTAATTTCACTGTATTACTGAAAATAACATTAACTTACAAAATTATGTTTTGAATATAGGAAAGTACTTCAATTTTTTTGAAACTCTCTTTAATTCGTACATTTACACAAGTTTTTTTCTGAAAGTGTTTAATCTAGTGTATCTTATTAAGACTAAATGAAGTTGACACACGCATACAATCCGGATTCGAGATCATTAATTTGAAAAACATACTTTTAGCGAACAATTTATTTAAAAAATCTGTTCTTTTTCGTTGTCGAGACAATATAAGTCATACATTCTACACCATTTCAGTAATTAAACTACAATAATTTAGTCATAGTTAAAATTCTTTAGTTTAATGTTTATATATTAAAATAGCTTAAAAATTATATACGTTTCTAAATATAGCGTCTGTTATTGAAGTTTTAAATAACAAATATGAATAAATTTAAAGACGAATTATAAATGAACGCAAAAACTTCAATATATTTCTAAATATTTCCCGAGAAAGTGCAAGGGAAACAATATTAAATGGGTGTTGGTTTAAAGGTATTTTATTTACATTTTTATTTATTCTATATAAGTATTTAAATTATGCTTGAAATGCATAATTTAAATCATGTTTGGAGACGTTCCTTGGAAAATTCTCGATTACACATTCTTTGAAAATTGTCACAATTTCACTCAAACCTACCCCAAAACTATTCACATTTTGCAGAAATTAAACATGATATCATTGAAAGATTACATGTGAATATTAAATTTAATTACAAAATATCTCTGTCTAAAAAACACAGTTCTAGAAATGTGAACAAAAATATTTAAATCTTTACATTGTTCAAAAATTCAGAGATTTTAATTATCAGAGAATACCTATTTTGTAGAAAATCCTATGAAGCGTTTAAATGTTAATGGGGTCCACTAAGAAGACAGGCACGTAGACGTTTCAAGAAAAAAAAAACTTTTTTTGGCATCAAGAACGTATAAAAAGGGATTTCCGAAACGCAGATTCTAAAAAGAAAAACACTAGGTATAAGAGAAAGAAAAAATAACCTTTTCAGTATCAGGGATTCACAAAACGTTATTGTTAAAATATAATAACGTTATCCCAAGCATTACATGAATTTCCTTGCCCTAAATAGATGATAAATAAAAATAATCAAATAATAAAAGGTTTGGAAAGCTTTCTCAGAATTATTTAAGAGATTCGAAAATTTTTCGTGTCAAATCTTAGCGTACGGATCATGCATGGGAAGATGAGAAGGAGAAGGGGGATAACGGAGCGTTGGAGATGGGGCGTTGGGGGTATTTAAGATGTTAATGACAAATAAATACCCTGGTAAGCAGTTAAGAATAAATTTATCAGAAGAATCAAACAATTTCTTACCAAAAATACTTTCACCTTACTAAATATAATTTTGGATTCAACATTTCAAGTGTTACGTTTCAACATAATTTAAACATCACTTTCAAAAAGAGCAAACGTTTATTTGAATAATACTGCCCAACGATGTTTAACATTGTCATTTGAGTCTCATACTAATTTTTACTGATTTTTAGTAATTTTGATCTGCTAATTTTCTATCTGAAAACTATTTTGTTGTCCTCGCTCTTATTTTTTCTGAAATTTAACTTTTGATTCCAGCCATCTGCAGTCAAATTCATTTCATGTTCTATATCCCTTCAGCATTTAGGCCAACAATTAATTAGGCCAGCAATTAGGCTATGCTTTCTGAAGAGTTATCAGTTTCAGTTTTTCAAGGTTTTACTCCATGTTAAGATAAGGGCAGCGTACAAAAGCCGTTGTAAAAGATGAAACAAAAGCAATATTTTTAGAAACGGATGAGCAACTTTTCGATATCTCTCAGTACTTCTAATAATGCACCCATAGGTTATATACCTATAAGTCATTCTGTGCATATAAGACGGAGGCATAATGACATTAAAACTGTGAGTGACCTGCAGATGTTATACGAGAATAACTAGACAATTTGTATCTAAATGGTCCACAGAAATTGCCAATCATGTGAGACTATGCATTTTTGTCAATGATTAAATAGTTAGATCCGAAAATACCACATTTCCTCCGCTCCGTACCAAACTGAGTTTAATGGACTTTTTCTATGTTTTAAATACAGATGGTGAATGCTTCCAGCATATAGTCAGAGCTCTCCATGGTTTGTCACTTCAACTGACAGGTCTGTTTAATGAACTCCACATTTTTGCTCCGTTATGTGAAAAACAATTGATAGAATGAGGAAAATGGAAAGTGTGTCATTCAAGGCGGTAATAAAAACTAACTCTGTAATTAATATGCGGCTAATTGTGAAACTATTATTTCTATTGTGTTAGCATTTCTAGATCTGAGATGCAACATTGGTGTCAAAGTCACAATTTCTAGTCATCTTTGTTTCCTTAAATGTTGATGAAATAAGTTCAGAGCAAGGCGGGCGGTTCTATCGGGAACTCAAGACAACGGAAGAGCGCTAGAGAATGGGATACAAGAGACTCCTACTGAAGCATTAAAAAGAAATGGCGGCTCGTGCTAAGGTTGCACGATTGCACTATCACGGAGGGCGGTGGTAGAATATGAGCGTGCGTGTGGAAGGATCTTCGTTGCAAAATATAGCAGGGTGGTGATATTTTCGAGATAAAATAATTTTATATTTGTGAAACGTGTCGAAGCAATAGTGCTTGTTGCGGTGCGCTGGAGTCGAACACCAGTAGAAATCAGTAGAAACTTCAGTAGAAATCAAAGCCAGAACCACGAGCGCGGGAGGTGTATAATATACCTGATTCGGTCACGACGCAAAAAATATGTGAGTAATGATTCAATACAGACTTCTATTTAACTTAATTTTAATTAATTTGAATGTCTTACATTTTTATTACATTTTTGTATTTCGAATTTTGGAAATTACATTTCCGTCATTCGATGCAGGTGCAAACTTCAGTTATTGAAATTATGGCACATGCCGATTGCAAAAAGAACTAGATCTTCCAGAATAAAAATTTGTTGACCAGTGTTATCTAACAAAAAGTTAACCAGAGTCCATTGTAGTAGGTTTCAACTTCGCCATCAAGCGCCCCTACTACATTATGTAGAATTCGATCGATTAACTTGAACCTTTTGCCACCATCTAGTTTCTACTATAACTATACTTCCCCTCCAGTCCAACTACACCACAACTACCTTCAGCCATAACATGGCAAAGTACAGATACATTTTTTCTTTGAGGTGGTTGCACCATTAGAGAGCTCGGTAGCGTAATCGATACTTCACGCCACGCCACGCCACAGTTACAAGACCTCACAAATGCAAAGCGTTATAAATAATGCCGAACGATTATGACTTCGATTAACGTACAACATGCAATTATGATGCATTGCTATGGTAACGACTACTGTATAGCTAGCAGTTGTGTTGAATTCAAATTGAATGTAGCTGACTGATACTGATTTTAATTTTTTGATATACACATTTTATACTGAACGGACGTTGCAACGGAAAGTAGATAATTTTCGACACAAAAACACTTGAGCACTGATATCGAAAAAGTATGCTCCTTTATATAGTAATTTACTTCTTTTAATACGTTGTGTAGTCAGAATTCACTTTTTGAAGGTCCTTGATAATGGAAAATTGATAACGGACCACAAATATATTCGGTGGTCAACTCTAGCATCTAAACAGTTTAGACGATTTTCTCCAAAACTGACTGTCCCAGATCGATCTGGCTGACCTCAAAACCCTGCAAATTTGAAACGGGTGTTTTAATATTTATGGGTACTTTACATGAAACCTCAAACACTTTATCAAAATTTTCTCAAAATGGCTTCTAATTTTTGGATTAACATAAAATCTTCTAACTTCAATCTTTTGGATTCTGTCAAAAACTTCCCCATTTTTCTGAAAAGTACGCTTAAAAAAATTCAAAAAATTCGAAAAATTTAAAAATGTTTGTTTTTTGTTATTCTAAAAATAAATACAATTAAAAACAATTTTCTCAAAAACGGCTATTTTTATGTCCTAAAAATCGACGACTTGCTCTTTTACTGATAATTTATAAAAAGACATGAAACTCAAATTACTTTATGAAAAAAATAAATTCATTAAATGCTCTTAACAGTGGAAAATATACGTATTCAAATTATTGTGTTCTACTCGCAGCAGAAATT
Source organism: Gryllus bimaculatus (assembly GCA_017312745.1). NCBI lineage: Eukaryota > Metazoa > Arthropoda > Insecta > Orthoptera > Gryllidae > Gryllus > Gryllus bimaculatus. Next base: position 565,255 of record BOPP01000145.1, read on the forward strand.
GGATTGGTTTACAATGGGCAGGATAAGGTGTAATAGCCACTATCAAAGATTCTTTTGGAAGTAATTTTTATAACAATATTTTCTTCCCAACTCTTATCAAAAATGCTCGTGTCTACCAGTATTCATAAGTCAACATGTTTGTATGTGTAGGTCGGGATCCCAGAATTTAGGAAAATGCGGGTAGAATATTCCCAGAGCACATCACACAAAGAAGTAAATATAATTACTGTCTAGCAATTATTTCTAACTTTTTTAATGAAACAGTCAATTTTAAAGTTTTGTTTCTTATCCACTATATTCTTTTGCGAATTTTATATCTTCAATGGATGGAGGCATCCTAAATGAATCAAATAAGTTTTTTTCATCCTGATTGCTAGATGACGATTTAGCCGAGATCGATAAAGCATTGTACACTTCTAGCCAGGGTGCATTCATTACCTGCGTCGGTTCAAATTGTGTGTAGCTGCTATATGCCTGTGGTTAAGTCTGAGTGTGAGGGCAGTGTAAAGCAAACGCTCGTTGTTACACACCGAAGTTGACGGGGCACAAGCATTAAGGTATACTTCTAGGGAAAATGCTCATATTAGCAGTATTTGGCGCTTGGGAGCGCTCTAGTAGTATAATTTAGCTATCTAACAATGGTTCAGCACTACGTTGCAAAATCATGCTACGACAGAGCTCCAGCGATGACCGTGCCGCGCACGAACGAGACGACAATGGGCGAGCGCTCTGCGCACAAAATTATGTTTGGGTAAATGGGTTAATATTTTGCAGTTTTCGAAAATGAAACAAAGTATCCCCCAAATTCATGATATCCGATTCAAACTCGGAGGCTCTTAAGTTCGATCAGATCGATGAGGGAATATCTATTTTGGAGAAACCGTGTGATCATCGATGGATGAACATCGGACAAACGTTTTTACGTCAATTGATTTTTCGGTATTAAAGACCCACATAACATGGGTTTTGACGACTCAACCTTTTAGAGAAAGTTATTATATATAGCCGCACGATTACAATACTTTTTCTTTGTATGAAGTAATAGCTAGAAAGTAAAATGAACAGAATAAAACATTAGAACGTATGTAATTGCCACAAATTCCTCAGTCAACGACTCAAACACAGAATTCGGTTTCCAATGTTCCTGCAAAATGTCGATTATTTACATATAAGTATAGATAAATTCAGTATTAGCTAGAGTAAAAAATTCTATCGTCACGCTTTGAGACTTAATAATTACTCAGGAAGAGCATTACTACAATTGTTTACTACTCAATGTAGTATGAGAAGATAAAAAATCAGTAAATCAGATTATTACGCACGATGATTCAGAAACGCCTTCGAATCTTTGCGAAGTGAGGTGTGTAACGTTATAAGTAGTAGTTCCTATTCTTTCACACTCGTAAGCATGTTTCCACAAATGAGAAACAAGCTCGCTCAATGGGGACAAAACTTTAGAAATGTATGGTCAACTTGGAGCAACTTGGGAAAACAGATCGTAACAAAGCGATGATCCTCATGATACGGTGAAAGTTACGCGCTTAGAATTGCGTCAGCGCCATACCCAACTCTCGGCTTCGCAAGTCCGTCCACATTACAGGGGGCTTGGCGCCTAACGTGGAGCACGCCATACCTTACGCGAAATGTATTGTGCAGCAACAAAATTTGAGCATGTTTATGAGGACAATGGTTTTTCGTATCGCGCCGCAGTGCGATATCTTGCGGGGACGGGAATGCGGGGACACAGGGACGGGGATCCGGTAACGAGCAGACGAGGACTGCGAAGAGGAGTCGGGGACTGTGAGGCGGGGACTGTGAGGCGGGGACTGTGAGGCGGGGACTGTGAGGCGGGGACTGGGAGGCGGGGACTGGGAGGCGGGGACTGTGAGGCGGACTCGGAGGCGGGGACTGTGAGGCGGGACTGTTGAAGCGGGGTGTGAGGCGGGAGTGTGAGGGCGGGGACTGTGGAGGCGGGGACCTGTGAGGCGGGGACTGTGAGGCGGGGACTGTGAGCGGTGGACTGTGAGGGGGACTGGAGGCGGGGACTGTGAAGGCGGGGACTGTGAGGTGCGGGGACTGTGAGGCGGGGACTATGAGGCGGGGGACTGTGAGGCGCGGGACTGTAGGCGGGACTGTGAGGCGGGATGTGAGGCGGGGACTGTGAGGCGGGGACTGTGGAGGCGGGGGACTGTGAGGCGGGGACTGTGAGGCGGGACTTGTTGAGCGGGGACTCTGAGGCGGGACTGGAGGGGCTGTGAGGCGGGATGTGAGGCGATTGTGAGCGGGCTGTGAGCGGGAATTTGAGGTGGGGAATGTGAGGCGGGACTGTGAGGGGGGATGTGAGGCGGACTGTGAGCGGGGATTGTGATGCGTGACTGTGGGCAGGGCTATGAGGTGGGGACTGGTGAGGCGGGTCTGGACAAGAGACATGGTCTAATTTTTTTACTCACTGATTAGCGAATTCGGACGCGTTAACTAATAAGGTCATTAGTCCCGTAAGTGTAGTGTGTGTTTTTCCTCGAGAGATGGCGGTGATGTTCCCCCGCTGGATGATGAAATCAGGTGTCGACTTGCATACGCTCTGACTTTTCGCATTGCTGGTATAATATTTTTTAATCTTATCAAAAAGTCGGCCATTTTCAAATTTCGCAAATTCTATCGCAATGGACAACAAAAGACTCCCTCCTTCCAACCTCGGGTCCGAAGACAATTTTAAGTACACCTTTATATAACCAATAGAAACACACATTTTAAAGTTCGTTTTGTAGATGAAAGAAACCATTACTCGATTGTGCATATCTCGTGTACGTTGATCGCGCCGTGACCGCTTAATGCATAACGAAATAAGGAAATTTTAGTTCCATGCCTGGACTTCCAGAAAGCGTAGCTAGTCTGTGCATTAGTAACTCTAAGTACATGCCTGGTAGGGTTAACTCACTCAAACATAGTGTAGTTAATCTGTCAAGCAGAAACTGGAGTTAATTTGGAGTGAAAATGATGGTAATTTATTCAATTTTTGGCCGAACATTTCATTGGAATTCAATTTTTCCTTCAATTCTTAGGGCCCAATTTACCGTGATTAGATTCGGGCAGCAAGACAAAGGGATCACATTACCCTATTGCGCCCATTGACGTATAACATAAATTTCGAATAGAGGGCTTTTTCTTCCGGGAATCTGCTTTGGCATTCGCCTGGTATTGATGAGAGAAACCACGAAAACTACCGATCTGTCAAGCCACCCGCTAGAATTCTCCTCCAGACGATGACTGAATTCGTCCTAGCTGCCTAGCTGGAGTCGAAAATCCTGCCACCGGCGGGACTCCAGGGAACCCCAGGACCTCCCGGTGAAGGACGGGAAGATAAGATTGGAAAGAGGGGTAGAAAAGTGGGAGCGGGAAGGCGCCCACGGAGAGCTGGAATGGAATAGTGTGGAAGGGGAGCCTGGAACAGGGGGCGGTAAAGAGTGTTTGGGATGGAGAGGCGAGACAGGGAAGCGGGAACGTGGAGGGGGGGCTATAGCGGGGAGATGAGGACTGGAAGGCGAGGTCGGGGAGGCGGGTAGGGAAGACGGGGGCGGACAGGCGAGACAAGCAGCGAGGCCGGGAGGCGGGCGCGGGGAACCGGAATGGGGAGGTGAGGACGAAGAGCCAGGAGAAGGAAAGGGAGATGGGGACGAAAAAGAGGCACAAGGGCGAGCCCGGAAGGCGGGGAAGGGGGCCGGGGAGGGCGCCGCCGGGGGCGAGACAGGGGCTGCAAGGCGGGGGCGGGGAGGCGCCGGGTGTCGGGCGATGAGCGTGCGGCGACGGCCCGCCTTCCGGGCGCGCACGCTAGCGCAGGTGGGCGGGGGCGGGCCGATCGCCGCCGCGAGCGCCGGCCGCTCACTTACAGGGCGCCGCGTCCAGATCGATGGCGAGCCTTCGGGCACGCGAAGTCCTCGTCCTACTCGCCGCGGTCAGGGAGGAAACACGCGCGGGCGGGGCCTTCCCACGGGCGGCGCGACGCGAGGCGCACATTCGCTCCCCTGTTACCACTTGGAAGGCTTCCACAGCAGAACTCCATTGCAGCGTGTTAGACCCTATGACCCCTTTGTACCTCGTCTGTCAGTACACCGACCGCAATCTCTCACTCACTTTATCATCCCTCGCTGTGTGTTTTCAGGATTTTTTTTAACAAAACATTTGAATTGATAGTTTTAGATGAGGTGTGCAAACGGTAATGTATCTTAATGCATAAGGGTTCCCTGCATATCGATGTCACATTTAGACATGCATGGATAGTGTAAGGCACTGGTATCCTCATCCCCGACCAAAATGCCCATGATTGAAATACACTAGCCCAGAGTAGTAAATTTCACGAAGATAGTAAATATAATTTTAGTTCTAGAATTTATTACCAGCTTTCAAAGCTGATGTGATTGGTTTTGGATTTTTATCAAGTTTTTCGGTACCTAACCATAAACACCTCTCACATGACTAGAGGCTGAATAATTTTCTATCAATTTCCGCTTGCACTGGAAATTAATAACAGATTATTAGTGGACGTTAAGCGTCCATTGCGAATACGATTAAATGGAGTGATATGTAATGTAAGCTTAATGTCCTTCAAGTAAGATGCTTGCAGTTGCTTCGTTCAATTGCGAGGTATTAATTAAATTATAGCCTCTCAGTCGTCGGAATAAGCTGAGCTGAAGACATTTTGCATTGACTTCTGTAGTGAATAATTTAATTCAGTATATTGAAGTATTAATGACATTCCTGTTATTACGTATCCTACAAAGTACACGGAACACAAACGTGAAATATACTCTATTGTTTATGACCCATTTCTCCTTTCTCCAAAATTACTGTGAATTAAGATTCTATGTTTGGATATTTCAAAACTGACCTTATTGAGTACCTCCAAAATAGATTGCCAATACAAACAATAGGATATTCTTAAGAAAAAAATAATAATAAATTTGAATTTTTCACCAATTATTTCATAAGGTACGGTGTGTTTCATATTTCATAACGCAAGCTCGAGCCATACATATCAGTAGTGTCTGCAGAAATTCGAATCTCTTACTGCAATAAGGACAAAAATCAAATATTGCTAATCGCCAAAAATCGAAAATTATGCGAAGTGCCACAAAGGTGTTGATGCAGTCGACCAAAGGTGATTTGATAAGTAATGCGCTTTAGCCTTAATATGGGACGACACTTCGTATTATAAACCTTTTATTTATAAGTCAAATCCACAATTATGACACATAGTGAGGTGCTTAACAACATGAAACAAGTATCTTAACAACTTTGTAATTAGAAAAAAATCCAAACATTGTAAAAAAACTTCAAGTGATCGGTGATAGGGGATAATATCGCTAAATCACTTTGAAAATGCATACATCTAATTTATTTTTGCATTTTAAATACATTGAGGGAAAGATCGAAAAGAAATCATAATCGCCAAAATAAGCATAACCCTAGTCAACAATCGTTCAACAAATACACTTCACACATCGATCATTTAAATTCACACTCAAACATCAGTACACGACACGCCTACACTTAATTACTCATTCACTTTGACGTTATCTACTCCAGTAAAATATTGTTTCTCTTCTCGTTCATTCTCTTCCTCTTTCAGAGAGAAGGCAAATTCAATTTCTTCTTTCCCTACAGTTCAAGTGACATAGTATTCGCATAACAGAGTCAATATACGTTATTTTCCCACATTATTTCATTTTTTAATCCAAAATTTTCTCCCACTTCAAAATATTGTTCATCTCTAAATATTTATATATTTTTCTTCATTATTATTATTATTATTATTATTATTATTATTATTATTATTATTATTATTATTATGTATTTTTCCTTGTATTCCTAGAATTTCTTACTGTAGATCCTAAACATTTCAAGGAATTGATTTACTTATTACATTTTTTGTTGCTTGTTGATTGTTCTTGAAAGTGAGTTTGTCGAATGCGAAATTGCCTTATTTTCCTCCATATTTTTCCCACCCCTGATCCACGCGACCCAACGCCCAATACCCACCCCTCCCTTTCGATTACATTTTCCTAAAGCCGTGTGCTAGAAGTTTTCAACCTTCCTGTACGCCCCGCATCGCCCCTGACAGCAAACAGCAGCGCCAGCGACCCATTAACCAATATGGGCGTCCGTCTACTAGAAAAAATAAGGTTTGCTTTCTATCTGTGATGCAGTGGTGATGCAAATACAGCCATCCAAAATGTCTGATTCGGTTGTATTCTGTAATGTAACATTGGTACCTTCGATTGAACGCATATTAACGTATCTTGTGTTAATAAATAAATTGCTATTGTTAATAGCCCTTCTATTGTAAGATAGTTCGGTAAGACCGAAGTACTCAACTTAAATCTTTTGTTTTAAATAACTACTTTTTAAATGCTTTTTTCTCAGGCATAATTTTTTAACATTATATTCAGAGTTTGAAATTAGTAAGATCTTAAAGTAGCACCGCAACATCGTTGTTTAATTGAAATTGTTCATAAAAACAATTGCACATCTGTTAATAAACAAGTGCTAAAGCAGCACGTACTTTCTCTCCCGTAATTTCACTCAAAATTACACGAAAAATACTCACATTTTCAAAAAATTGTTTAAGATTTTGTTTATAAAATTTATCTTAAAGGAACAATTTCATTAAGACAAAAATCTCTCTCGTCATAATTCTAGTTGTTGGAAGACCCCGAAAAAATATGACATTGTTGTAATTTTTAAAAAAATAAGAGTTTTAACGAAAATGAGACCCACACCATTCTCTTGAACATTAGCCAGATCGATTGGGGAATATCAATTATAGAGAAAAACAGTTTAGCTGCTAGCGTTGTTCACAGACGACAAACAGACGTTTTACCGTCATTCGATTTTTCGGTATCATGGACCCACCACTGGTTCAAAACATTGATGATACCCTGGTGTTAGAAGCCCCCTCCTAAATTTATCAACTGAATTTATCTACTTTTTTGTTACCAGGGCCTCATAGTAAGAATTTGTCTGCCAAAATATTCGCCGTTTCGTGGCGCAGCATTACATACCTTATTCTCTACTGCGTAAGAGGTAGCGATAAAGTAATAGTAGACGCTGGTATATCATATAGCAAAATATTATGTAGTTTTATTCTAAGTAATTATCGGGTGTTAAGCACAGAAAAATCGAATTCGTGCAACACCCACAAACACAATTTCCTTTAGAAATTCCTTTACAATTAACGACTGTTATCAATAACTTCAACATTTGAAAATAAATAAGTCCAGTTTACTTTGGCCAGAGAAATTCTGTTGCAAATAATTGAAACTTTTGCCATCGAATTAATAAATACATCTGTAACAACTTCTGTCCGTTTATATTAAAATAAAAAACATGTAACAATGTGAATACTATTTGATATCAATATCACATACAATTAAAAAGAAAAGATCTCCGTAACATAATGAGATTGTATGCAATCTTTTCATCCTTTGTATGAACATTTAATGATTTTATCTTTGTTCAAGTTATACCTTCTCTATAAGCGATAAAGAAATAATTCGTATACAATAGGTCGAGTGAATTCCACCAAGATCTCCACATTGTTGCAGTTTGGTACTTTAATATGTGGTGTTTGTTGGAGAGTTTGAAGAAACAATTATGAGAGTAACATATCTCCTTTTATCATGGTTTTGTAGATCATGTATTTAAAAATCTCATTCTTCATTAAAACCATTGAATGATTACCATGAGAAACAATGTGCTTGATTACTATTTCAAAATGGAAATGTGCATCTTTCGAATTGTATTTACACAATGCTTTAATACTAAACTTATAATGCCTACATTTGAAAACATATTTTCAAAACATAATAATAATAACAATAACAATAATAATTTTACATCATTTAAAATAATTGTAATTAAAGGAATGGCAAAGATTAAATAATTATGATAATTTGAACTAGTTATCTAAAAAATATGATTCGAAGAAATGTGCATATTCAGTAGACAATTTGGAAAGAATGTCGAATGTTTAAATTGTTTTAAAAATTTCATTTGACTGATATAGTTCGATCCGGAACATCAACTTGAAGTACGTGTTTTAATCATGAAACCAAAACCGAAAATAACTTCATTGACCGAAGCTTTTCCCACTCCCTCAAAATAAAGAAGCTGTGGATTCCGGCTTTCAATTGCCTGAGCCCGCCTTCCAATTTGGCATCTACCTTGTGCATAATAAATGATTTGTTCGTGCCTTTAGGATCGCGTGACAAATTGAAAACCAATCGGACTCTGTGAGCAGTATCGCATGATGTTTCAAAACATTCAATAGACAGATTCATAAATTGAGAAAACATATCTTGGATTCCTAATTTTCATTAGCAGATTGTTCGAGAGTACACACAAGTACATTAACAATAGACGAGTCATCTTCATTTTTGTAAGTATCAAGTGATCAAACGTCGATTATGATGTTTGTAATTCCAACTCTCAGAAGACGCTTGATAAACCATGCTAAAGTTTTTTCTAATTTTGTCTTTCTTACGTAAGTTTCTAGCAAATTTTATTGACACAATGCTTCAACAATAAATTTATATTGTCTACTTCTGAAATGATATTTTAAAAATATAATAATAATAATAATAATAATAATAATAATAATAATAATAATAATAATAATAATAATATAAAATTACTGTATACTATGTGATAATTTATTCTATAAGTATAATATACTAGACGACCCGGAAATGCTTCGCTAGTGCAATGTATTACACTTCACAAACTACTGGTCACATAATAGTTAATCACGTTTTACGCTAAGCTATGCAAAAATTTGAATAGATGACTTTCTCGCGAGTATGGATTTGTTCCATGTCCTAGATTGGATATGATTGTCAAGAATCCTATTGTTAAAACGTTCTCCCTCAAGTTTCGGCATGCATTCGATATCACACTGTCCTGGACAAATTTGATCTACTTGGCCGAGACAACGTTCAAGTAATAATTACGGCCGCAGGAGAGGCCCACTTCACAATCGCAGGCTAGACTATGCATCAAATATGATCTTTATTCTTCAGGGTGCTGCGGGTTGCGTTGAGATTCTGTTCAGGGGCGCTTGAGTCGGCACAAACTCATAAAATCGTCTCCATTTTGCGACACGCATAAGCATCCCCATTGTACTATGTATATATTCTTCACGCAAGTGCAAGCAATAATTTGACAAAATGTATCTTAATCGGATGAAATGGCGTAAATAAAATATGAATAATTTTTTTTATGTATTAGACTAGTGGCTCCTGCAGCAAAAATATTGCTGTCCAGTGTGTGGAAAATGAGATCCTGGAGCAATAAAAATTGGCCGTTTTGAAACGGCCCACGTGAAAACTGAAGCTTCTATGTCCTCGACGTATTACGTTAACTGTATCGTAGGTAGTGGCGCGTTTCCTTAACCTCGATTATCTGACATACCCTAGCCAAGCAGAACAGTTACTAAGGCAGACTGCCGATATTTGGCTACCGAAGGTATTTATACCATTAGTTTAGAATATAACACTAATTATGGAAAAATCAATAAAATACTAAACACCCATTTATATATCGTGTAATTCTATATAGAGCGTTGAATTCCCACACTTCACATGGGCTCTATAACCTTTCGAATTGGTCAGAATGCTGAGAACGAGCGCATACTAAACAGTGTTTAGTAGTATGACGTTATGAAACGCAGATCTCACCGAATGATTTTATCTACGAAACAAGTACAGTACCTCTGACAATTATCTTTATTCATTACTTACGATTTTGAACGGACTGATTTACTAAACGAAATGAAATCATGTTTAGAGAATCTAACTACAGGAATAATTGTATTTACTACATGATCGCTTACTAAATATGTTCATTGTATGTACATTCTACTTCAACATTTCTCTCAGTGTGCCTTAATCGTTTCTACATTCGACCTATTTTTATACATTTACCCATTAATCTCTTAAAGTCATTAAAAACCTATTTAAAATATATGATATAAAAATTGCTTGCTTTCAGAGAATATCAACAATGCACGGAATGCAACATGGAATTCGTTGCGCTCGGGAATTCCTGTGAATTATGTCTCATTGTTGTGTCATGATTTAGCTGTATAAAAGTGTGAGCTATAACTGTCCATTTTGTGTAAATATTTGCTTGAAAATATTTAGTTTTCGCTCCAAATGCTACTACCACGGAATTTTCTCCTTTATTTGTCATGAGTAGACCAAGGAATATTATACTGTAAAAAAGTTAAAATTATGCCTGTAATCATGCACTTAAAATAGCCAATACACGCCATTAAAACTCCGAATATGCGCTAAAGAAAAATATAGTGAGCAACAGATTACATTCATTTATATACATATTTATTTTACACTGCAGTACAAAATGCTTATAAAACTATATTATATATATATATATATATATAACACAACATATAAACATTATAATAAATAAAAAGATATTAAGCAACGAAAATGTTTCGCTTCAGCCCACTTCTACGCAAAAAAATTAAATATATGCTCTTAAATATGCCACATAAAAAACTATGCAGTTAATTAAAAATCCTTGAAATATGCAATAATGCAAAATAAAAATAAAAATAGTTGTTTTATTTTTGGTAGTAGATAAAGTTTTATATATTTTCTTTGATATGTGTAATCAGTAAAAATACGCAATTGCATGACGTTCCGCGGTCTAGAAATAAGTAAATGGCTATACAAATAAATTATATGTGAAAGTATGAGCAAATACATCCTTTTGCGATGAATTTCTCAACAGTTTTTTATAAATTATTACTCAGAACGCCCAGTGAGAGATATTATATACCATTTAGTATCATCTTATCCCTATAAAAATTGAAGGTACACATTGACCGTATAACTTCTTTAAAAACGTAAAGAAAACTATGTTCGCGAAATTTTTTTCATAACAGTCTGTGGTAATTTAAACTTCATTTATTAAAAAATAAGCCAGTAAGAACCAAATTGTTTTTACCATCTCGTAGGACAGAGATTTTACTTTTATTTAAAGTATTTTTGGGGCCACTTCACTTTAATCGATATAACGAACACATTAATCTTAAAACTTTATTTTACTGCGCTTCATATCAGGTGGTGTCAATACCTAAAAAGGCGGTAATAAATTAACAATATCACAAATCGTAGAATATTAGAAATTTAATTAGTTTATTAGTATTAGAGATATTTATCAACTGTGTATGATGTACTATGACTAACCGATAAAAAAGTTGTAATCTGAATACAGATGGGAATTTTGCAAATAATTGTTATTATTCGCCAAGCGAATACTCGTAGTTTTGGCAACGCTGGGCTGGCGACAGCGTCACCCTCTTCTGAATAATTTGGTGCGAATACTGTATCAGTCAGATGTATTCCTGTTTGTTCCATTTGTCAAAGTAAGAATTGATTGCTGCTCCTGACTATAGAAATGAATGCAGATTTGCATCACAAGCGTTTTGTTTTTGAATTGGACATTTTCAAGTATTGGCTGAGGTGTTAGTTGCGCAGAAAATGCAAATTTTTCAATATTAAATATGTTTCCAATAACGCGAAAAAGAATGTGCTGTTGTAGCACCACTAGTTTGCTACATGTAACCGAGGAAGATTGAAAATTTGGAATTATAATCCGAATGACCCATTACATGGAGATGATTGACAATCAAAGACACTATGAGCTTCAGTAAAATTTATTTCACGTCGAGAAATGTTTTCCTACTCCGGTAACGGCTTCGATGGCTCAACGGTAATACCATTCTCCCTGCAGCATTGTTGACTAGAGTTCGAGTTCCGACAGTGATAGTTGCCTCTAGCGACGGAGCTGAGTCGCGTTCAACCTGTAACGTCGTGCCGAGGGGCCAGATGGACAACGCATGTCGGAAGGCCAGCGAGGGGGCGGGGGCGGTCCTTTGGCGGCAAGCGGAAGGCCACCAGAGGTGGGCCCCTTCTCAAGGGCCCGGATGGGCGTGACTCGGAACGTGGGTGTCAACTGGCACAGAGGGAGCTGATGGATGAGTCCAGCCGCGGTGCAGCTGGACTCCAACATTGCAAACAGGCCCACGTTTCGGGATGAGAGGACGCCGCCGGCATGTGAGGTCTGTCACGTGACCCCTCGCGAGGCGGCTGGAGAGCAACCAGCCGTGGGCATTCGAGTTTGAACCGAATCGCGGTGCGGAAGGCACATTTCACCCGCCAGGGGTTATCGCGAGCTTCGGCACCGAGGTGTGGCGGTTGCCACGGGACAAAAGGCCAGGAGCGGCGCCAAGCCGCTGGGGTCTGCGTCAGGCTGGGGCGGGGATGCCTCAGAGATGTACAGTGCTGGGAGTGTAGCGCGTTTCCGAGGAGTATGTGTATTGTGTAATCAAAATTGTAAATAAAACTGTATAATCAACTCCGTGTCTGTGTGTTACTCGCACCCGACGACGCCACAAACCGCTGTTTGGAGGATAATTGTAGTGGCGGCTGCTCTGATAGATAGTTTTCCATGGTTTATCCAATTCGTACTTCAGTAATGTCGGAGGAGTATTCTCAGTCAATGAGTCAAAAAACGCACGATATTTCCTTTATCGCCCTTGTCCCCTCCTCTCCCGTTACACTCACACACACACACACACACACACACACACACACACACATTCACTCACGTGCATTGAATTATCACTTATTTCGGGAGAAGAGTCAGGAGATTAGAGCTTGTCGCGGCTGTAGCTGGGAGATATACCAGGAGGGGGACCCCAGGCGACCGTGTCGATCAGCGCTGCGTCTCATGTTCCATGGAAGAGGAACACCGCCACCTCTTGTGATATAACACTACACTTACAGGACTTCACTTATGATATGTACTTCTCTTCGTGTTATAATAACCGTAGTAGTTGACGCACCTAGAATAATTTATCACTCACCAATCCTCATTCCTGTGTTACGTCAGATAACTAGATAATATCCTATCAGGAAAGTAGAGGAGTGCTTCATTGCGACCCGGAGGATAATGAACTCTGTCAATATAAACCACCATACGTGTTTGTACAATCCATGGGGTCTTGTAGCAACCAAACCTATTCGCAATGAAAATTATCGCTTAATCATTAAAATTGTTAGCTAACAGCAGACAAGAGCAAGTCGTTTTCGAAAATGTGGATGTGCCTAAAAGACTTCTTCAAAAACGTTCACAATAATGCTCTAATACAATGCTAATAAATTAATGATTATTAGTGATACTTATCGATATTTTATTGCATGTTCTTAATAATACAGCTATTTCATTTAACATTTAATAAAACAAAATTCAGAATGTAGAATATCTATTCGTGTATCCCACGTGCATTCTCTTTTCACGTGGCGATATACACAGGTGTTGGGACAGCGTCAAGGGAATCAGGGTCGATTACACCTCTTCAATGTACTCGGAAGGGGAACGTATCGATTCAACTTTGAACAACAAATTGAAACTTTTTGCCGGGAGTTTCCGGATCAAAAAGTAATTTGTCAAGAAAAGTGAAGGAATTATTAAGTTCCAGGAGAATTTTTTTTTCTCCTTGGTTATAGGTTCATGTTTTTTCATGCTCGATATTCATCCATATTATCTATATTTTTAATTTCAAATATACGCATAAACTGCCGGAAAACTAAACAGCCTCTGGCTGTGTGAAGGGTATCAATGGATTCATTAGATTTCTAGAAAGGTTGGAAAATTACAAAACAATGAAATCGTTTCGATTTTGTTTCAAAATGCAAATTTTATTCAGGAATTTCTCACCTCCGATGTTACGACTCTTACTCAGAGCGCCACTGCTTTCGGCACAACTGTCACGCGGCGAGGGAGAAAAAACTTCAGTATTCACGTCTTCTGTATCTGAACATTCAATTTTTTTATGATGGAAATCCCCATTTTCCATGCATGCGACAGCATTTTGCTGCTACAGGCCACTAGTGAATAGGTAACCATTGTTATCTATGCAATTTAGTAGAAATATGAGTAGGAATAGGACCCGTAGCTGTTGCTGACAGCTTAAATGCAACCCGCAACGCAGCTGTGCATGACATTCAATGCAAATTACGTTCTTATTATTTTTATATTATTTTTATTTATCTTCTTTCTAATGTGTGAATCGTAATAAGGAGGCAGTCAAAGGTGTATCTGTATTACTAATATCAAATGAGGGCAGAAATTAAAAGAAATGCAAACTTCCGACCACCTGACCGGTATATATGGTTTTGCCAGATGACGAGGGGCTTGAAAAAAAATAATATAAAAACATCTGTATTATCAACATTTTTCCTACTGGAGGCAACTAGTTGTATCAAACGAGTCAAAGGTATACGATGGAATACTGTTTTTCCAAGTACTAATGATAAATTAATTAAATGTGAATAATAAATTAATTAAGTTATATTTAGAACGTAAGTGAGTAAGAAGGTAATATCACAAAGCACAACCTCCAAAAATTAAATAAAATGGGCGGAAACATGGAATCAAACGACAATAGAGCTTAATTCTAGTAATCTTCATGAAAAAATATTATTTTAAGTTTGTATTTTTTTATTATGTACACATACCCAACGCTCAGAAGTAGGACGTTTCGATATAATGTCAAAATTGGAACTTTTTGGTACGAGTTTCCACGGAAACCATAAAAACACGGAAAGCCTCTTCCCCAGAAACCCATAATAGATTCACAATTATATTTTTTACTATTTTGAGTAAAAATTAAAATTACTCAATATATCACACTATTTAAATGTATAATACTATATTATAATAATTGAAAATTACCAAATAAAATTATTTTTAAATTCAGCAAACATGTACCTTTCTAAATAAGAAAACACTTCAGAAGCCCACTCATCGATAGACTCACTCTCTCCATACAAATGAGGAAATACTGGTTGCGCTACTGAATATTTAATTTCTATAGATCTATAATTTTCTTTCATTTTCTCAATTTACATTTTAATCACCAATTAAATGCATTTTCTAGTTGCTGTGGGCGCCTTTAGACATAAGTGATAGAAAGTAGGAAGGCTTCCATAATTTATTTTTCAACGTCTACATTACTTATTTGGTATCTCAGAAATGAAATGTGTATGTTACTTCACATTTGATCATATTAAACATTAAACTGGATCTTGTTTAAATTATCAGCGATATTTTACATAACGAAAAAAACTGTTTCATTGAATGTACGGCTATTCCAGGGAAACTTACCAAATAAAGCAACATTTAAGGGAAAATTATATTCGAGCGTACCTTTCATACATACTTTTGTTTTGATCCTGAATCATACCCCATACGTAGTGCATGTGTAGCCAATCTTATAAAAGGAAAGGTCAAAAGTCACAAAAACGTTTTTTGCACAATTTGCTTCCTATGAGACGTACGACGCCTCATGTTCTATAAAACTTATAGACCATAAAATTGTATGCAAAGTAGATCTTACTACTTTTTTATTACGGCCAATAGTTTTCAAGATAAAGTTCAAATAACATGGAGGGATCATTTATTGAACTAGGGCATATTTACTGTGCCAGTTTCAAAATCTGTTTCCATTGATAACAACTAATTGTAAACATGTTTTACGTCACATCACTTCAATCATATCACCGGTGTTACCGAAAACCTCATTCACTCTGTAACAAAGTAGCATACTCCTCCCATATTTTGCGAATTATTGAATTTACATTATTATGTAAAATTTTGTACATTAAAATGATAGCTGTCCTTTAGAACATTTGCATTACTGTCGCATAATTATTGTTTGTAATCGGAAATGTACACAAATATAACGTTGGTGCCGTTGAAGAAAGAGTAAATATCGCTGCAAAGGCACCTTCCTAGAAATAGTGTGATGAACAGTCGATGGTGAAATTTCGACTCAAGTAATTGTTTTGCACAGGTGACACACTCTTTACATTCAAGGAAATATTATCTTCCTTTAAATGTATGGAGTGGTGGAATTTTAGGTACTGATAAATGGCCTTTCTGATGTTTTTTTAATATTTCGTTTTTAAGGAGACATTATAAAATATTTTTCCCACTGTGTCTGAATAAGTCCGTTTGTAAATATAAAATAATACTCGTACATGAGGTAGTACGAAATATTACCCTATTTCTTTAGATTTCCCAATAATATGTCTTTAGTTTTATTTTCAGCCTCGCCAATAAATAATGGTGTCCCAAAACTATTAGCTGCTAAAAACAATATAAGAAGAGTATGTATTAGTGAATTATCAAATACTAAGATACATATTATATTTAGGTTACAAACAGTGGGTAATTTTGAATCATATTTATTTAAAAAGTTATGTCGATATTTACTCTGAGAATTGAGTAAATTTTACCGTTCAGTAGTTTAATTTAATGGTCTAATTTGAGTCGACCTGACACCAAAAACCACGTCTTTTCCAAAGGATGTCGCAGACTCGTGGACTAAATCACTGGTTTATGTAGACGTGATTAGTTACACACGAATAATGTGTTACGAAGTGTTTCCCATAATATCCATAAATAATTAATTTTAATGAAGCTTCAAAATAATACAAATTACGCAATGTAATTTAAAAATAATAAAATGTTATATCAAACACATTACTTACAGACTACAAGTTCATCCTGAGCTACACACGCCAAAAACGATGCGAAGAACACCCCCACCGCCAACATTATCTTGTCGTGAGGCCTCATGGTGAAGCTGCGAAAAATATTAGAACACATATTTTTTTAAGAAAGTACAGTTTAAATGTCTATTGAATGAGAATTTTTTTATAGAAACAGAAGTTCATTATTGCAGATATCGAAGGTAAATGGAATGTTTAAGTCTTATCGTCGTTTATAACAAAAATTGGTGAATGGTGGGTACGTATGAATGTATGTATGTATGCATGCGTGGGTGTTTGTTCACCAATAACTACTGAAGCTATTGGCCTCAAATTTTGCACGAATATTTTCGAGCTGCCAAGAAAATACACAATGAGCTCCGAGACCCCAAAATGAAAACCTCAAATTTGCTTACACCTAGAAATTTATTTTAATAGAATTTGCCCCGAATGTTTACCGGGCAGCGGCATTGTTGCTAGGCGTCGTCGAACGAGGCAAGGCAGGGCCAATCAAGGTCAGAGGTGGCGGATCGGGTGGAGCGTAAATAAAATATACCCTCCAAATGCCATCGGATTACTTCAGGAAGTCAATAAACAAATGTATAAACTCAATGAACTTCCCTTCGCTTATAAATACATTTTATTCCATCATTTACTGTACGTTGTTGCACACAATTCAAATCGAAATCATCTAAATTTTATTAGGTTTATTTGAGGAAGACAAGATCAGTAAATAATACAATTCTTAACATTCAACATACCTCTGTTAGTAAATGAATGAATAATTCAAAGATGTTCTATATCACATATTTGTCACATCACATAAGTGTCTTTAATAATTTGAAAACCATCCGTTTAGAGTATTTCATCATAGAAGAAAAATCCCTCTTTGATAGTTTATCAGAGAATTGTAAAACCCATGTTGCAGTTTCAACTCATCAATTTATCAGTAGTATTTGACTTATAACTTTAATATTTTATGAGAAAATTATCATAGGTAATACCACGAGTGCTTTGGAAATTGTCGATAAATTTTCGACTCACGAAGCGAGGAGGGGATTTATCGAAGAAATTTCAAAGCACGGGTGGTATTTAATAGGACTATTCCACGGGTGAAATAATGTCCAGTACAGTTCCAAAATGCGCCAATTATTGAAAATAACTGATAGCGTATTTTAAATTCAGAGGTTATGTTATAGTACGTACGCTGTTTATTTGACATCAACATAGCGATCGAAGTATAACGCCTCATAAGATAAGTGAGACACAGTGTGTGATTTGCCAGTAGACAGAAGCGGTAAGAAAAATCGGATAGAAAAGGCGATATACTTTTTGAGATACACAGCCCTCGTTGGGTCACTTTTGGTTTTAATTTCACGAGTGGAATAGTCATATAAATTAATGTTTAACAAGATGTAAATGAAATTCCTCGATCACTAACAAGACTTTGAGAATGAAAAATATGTGTCGAATCTGAAGACTCAGAGTTAGTGATATTAGACAACAAACGGATTAATTGAAAACATGAAATAGAAGGAACGTCAGTTAACTTCTTAATTTGTGTAGTTAAAAACTATAATTAATTTTATTTAAATGAATGTTGTCGATCTCCGAGTCTTAATCCAATAGTCCGAAAGAAAAGATTTTTTCCATCAATCATTTTTCATTGCAGTCTACACTTGTATTTTATTTTTTTTATTTTTTGACTGTTTCTATAGAGATAATTTGCATGTCACCCCTCTAGATGCCTTAGGCCAGGCAAAATGCTGGTAATTAAATACCAAAAAACAGTTCTTTGCTTTTATTGAATTACATAATGCGAGGAAAATGAACGATGATTTAGATAACTATGATTTAGATAGAAGGTGCTACTCCTAAGTCACAGTCATAAGGTGCAAATATCAATGTCTTCCATACAGGACCAGATTTACCAGTAAGCACAGTGCCTAGGGTCTAAGAACATGAGGGTCCTACGATTTGGCCTCTTAATAAAATGTTGTGCAAGTATATTTCAGAATTAAAAATAAATAAATCACATGTATACAAAATTTTCGTCATGTTAAAAAATTACAATGGTTTTAAATTACAATTTAAACGTAGGTTTGTAAAAGATGGAGAAAAAATTAAAAAAGGAGAGATCTTCAGTTACATCAGACGACATAAACTTCTAATGAATTGTATGATCAGTATTCCTCCAAATTACCTCTTTACTCCAAAAAAGTATAATAATTAGTTTAACACAGTATCATAATTGTTTTCTGAAGTCTCCTAAAAAATTATGTCTATGGCCTACGTCAAGATTAACCCGACCCAGACGGAGAATCAGCACTCGTAACCCTTAGCATTGCGGTTTACTTGAGCGAACCGTTGACGCCGCAAGCGCTTGTGCCATTTAGATCAGCCATTTACATAAGTGAAAAAAACAAGGGTTTAAACAAGTGTCTCTCTCGAAAAATCAAGGAAAGAGATTCTACAATAGGATAAGAAAATTATAAAAACATTTGCATGTAAATCCTCAAATCCTTTGCATTGATTCAAATTTTGGTTCTGACTGGGAAAAGCGCGTATCTAAATTACCCAGCAAAGGTTGTGGGATCGAAAAATTTAGAAGATCCATCGTGGATTTGTGACAGGCAAATCCAGTCAACCACGTGTCAAAATGATAATTTAAAGCATCGTTTATAATTCCATTGTTGGACCGGAAAACGAAGTATCGGTTTCCTTCATCCTGTCATCAATATCACATAGAAAATGCGGTTCGGAAAAGACTTATCAAACTTCTTTCAACTTATGACACAATAAAATTATTATTTAAAATTTCAAGACATTGACATATTTATTCTCCGATAAAAGTACATTTTTTTAAAAATTTTATGCAGATGTAACTGAATGTTAGAAAGATATTACAAGTCAAAATAAGCATAATTGTTTATCATTTCTTTATTGTAAAATACGGCATTCCCAATCTTTAATTTCAAGTACTGTGACATAAGGTACATTAAAATAGAGGAAACTTAAAATAATTTGCCCTAAAGTTTTATTTTGTCTTTCTAGCGACACACATTACCCACTTTTACCCGTTCAGGATACGTGACAGTTTTACTCGAACGGTTTTGAACATTTATTTAGTTAAACTCGAAAGGGTGCACAGACATCCTGTTTTATGTGTCCATGTTCAGCGCGTCTCGTAGTTATGGGAACAGTTTTCACCGGCAAGTGTTTAACAATTACTCTTTTCAGTTTACGTGCACAGGCGTGAAGAATATGTTAACGACAAATCCGTATGTTGAAAAAAATCAGGAGCCAACAATTTGCGTTCGCGGTCACTTCACCCGTGGATTTATGGCCCTAGACCCCCGCGTTTCCCCAAACGTACCCCCAAGTTTTCTTTTATGGTCCCACACATGATGGAAGCACGTGCTTGTTTAACTCGCTCCGTTTCATCCGTTCGAGTAAACACACGCATCTGTGATCTCTATCCGACGGGTACAACTCACGAAAGAAACCCGGCGGCGGGTAATTTTTGCGAGGATTGTGTTCGTGGTTGTCTACCCGGAAGATCCGTGCGCAAAACCCTATTCCGAGTACGACTCTCCACTTTCGACTCTCTGGCAGCAATACGCAATTGCCAAAACGAAAAAAAAATTAAAAAGCGACAGTAGGCAACGGATGGGCTAGGCACCAGAACGGCACAATCAGGAGTTCAAATCAAGAGCCGCAGCAAAATCGCACGCGGGAAACTCAGCGTCTGTGGGCACCTTCAGAAAACAGATGGACACAAACCGTGCAAAATCGGACAAGTAAAGTGGTGAATAGCCGATCCGGTGGCCGAATCACTAAGGCAGTAGTGCCGTAGCGATCTCGGACCGAAGGATCGCGGGTTCGAGTCCCTCCTCGGGCATGGTTGAATTGCGTCCTTTCACCTCTATCATCACATCGTGTCATCCTCACAGTTACCATGCCGTTACAAGCAATAGTGGTCGCTAAAGACCTAGAAATTGATGCGATCTTAAATAACAAAAAAAAAATCGTGACGTATCCCGAACGGGTGTAGGCCACTTTAGGTGCGGAGAAGACGGGTAAGCGCTGAGACGCAACAAATTAAAAAATAAAAAAAATAAAAAAAACTACAGTAAGCAAGGGATGGGCTAGGCACCAGAACTGCACAATCAGGAGTTCAAATCAAGAGACGCAGCAAAATCGCACGCGGGAAACTCAGCGTCTGTGGGCACCTTCAGAAAACAGATGGACACAAACCGTGCAAAATCGGACAAGTAAAGTGGTGAATATCCGATCCGGTGGCCGAGATTACTAAGGCAGTAGTGCCGTAGTGATCTCGGACCGAAGGATCGCGGGTTCGAGTCCCTCCTCGGGCATTGTTGAATTGCGTCCTTTCGCTTCTATCATCATATCGTGTCATCCCCACAGTTACCATGCCGTTACAAGAAATAGTGGTCGCTAAAGACCTAGAAATTGATGCGATCTTAAATACCAAAAAAAAAAAAATCGTGACGTATCCCGAACGGGTGTAGGCCACTTTAGAAGCGGAGAAGACGGAAGCGCGGAGACGCAACAAATTAAAAAATAGAAATCTGTAAGCAAGGGATGGGCTAGGGACCAGACAGGCACAATCAGGAGCTCAAATCAGGAGCCGCAGCAAAATCGCGCGGGTGAAACCAGGCGTCTGTGGGCACCTTCAGAAAGCGCGGAGACTCACCCGGCCAGCGGCGACGAGCGCCTTCTTCCGGTGGCGGTAGGCGGCGCTGTGACCTTCCGCTCGCGCGGCGACGTGTGCCGCGTGGAGGTGTTTGCCCAACAAGGGGTTTCCTAGGTGATGCGCGGCACAAACACGTTCGAATGCTTCTCCACATTCGACGCGCTGGGCAAAACATCGATTCGCTCGGATCGATGCCATTATGAAACAGGACGCCTGTTCGGGGTCAGGCTTTCGAAACAATATGCCGATCGGCGTAGTCTGTGCGTGGGTGTGATGTACCATTATACTGCAAATGCGGTTTA
Organism: Gryllus bimaculatus; assembly: GCA_017312745.1. Taxonomy (NCBI): domain Eukaryota; kingdom Metazoa; phylum Arthropoda; class Insecta; order Orthoptera; family Gryllidae; genus Gryllus; species Gryllus bimaculatus. The sequence continues at coordinate 586,914 of BOPP01000145.1, forward strand.
ATAGCTCTGGCAAAGCATATGAACAACGTGGATTTCATTGCGATAATTTCATTAACAAATACTTGAAAATCTTTGAAAATCTATTATCTGTCATTGCGTATTCCATCATTGAAACTCTGCCATTCACTTGAATACCAAACATTTTAAAGTTACAATTTGGCATAATGAAAATGATAACAATGTAACATTTGGATTTGTAGACATCAATATTCACGATACGAGTGATAAAAGTGATATTTCATTTTGCGATTAGGAAACGTTGCAAAATGAGGCCGATACACGAAGTGACACAATTCTACGAGAAAAATAAAATCACTTTTGTCACGTGAGCCATACACTATTTTTAGACAGCGTTACTGACGCATACTTTATTTTAATTCAAGCAGACAAACCACTTAAGTTACATTAAGGGGATGCAATCAGACAAAAGATTTCTTTGTAGTATTCAGTTTAATTTGAATATTTGAGCATTATTTCTCATTTAACACTAGTGCTAATTAGTGATACTACAGCAGCGCATACTTTCTCGCAATATTACAATGTTCTCGTATGTACAACGGGACGCCCATGTATGCTTCATTAATTTCAAACAGAAATTTCTTGAAAACTACTAACTTTTGCCAATAATTGTACTTGCCCTTTTTTAAAGAGCTAAACTTGTACAACAGACTTTAAACGAGGCAAAATTCTCTTCTCTTCAATTTTGTGGTTTTGAATTTTTTTACCATTTAAAAAACAAAAGCAATACCCGAAATTGGGAATAGCACCATAATCTTACCGTCTCTTATCAAATAAGTGTAGAAAATGTAAATAATTATTTTTGGAGCGGTTTTTGAAAAAAATGCGATAATTTTAAGGGCAAAATGCACAAAAACTACTCTTTTTTCTCAAAGCATTGTACATAACCTATTTTAAAAGGCTAGTTTGTACGACATATTTTGTCTGAGGCAAAAATCTATATCTTAAATTTTATAGTTTTAATTTTTTTTGCGATTTTCAAAAAATCAGGGATTTTAACGAAAATGAGACATGTGCCATTCTCTTACACGTCTTTCAACTTTAAAATTCAACAACAAAATTTAATCAAAAAATTGGGAACCTTTTTTTAAATTTTGAAACTGTCCGGAGGCTTCATGTTAAGTGCCCCCCAAAATTAAAATATCGGTTTCAAATCCCAGCGGCCACGACAACCGACAGAAGGATTGGAGAATATCAATTTTGGAGAAAATCGGCTGAACGGTTTATTCGCTAGCGTTGTGCCGAGGGACACACAGACGATTGCCTCTTCATAATCAATTCCCTGTTTTCGTACGAAACCTTTTGCCAACAATCGAGCCTTGAAGCGGATTTTTTATCTGTCTAATAGTTTCTAGCAGCAGATCCAGCGATTATTCACGCTTTGTACATATCGACCAACACCCAGATATCATTTTTCTCTAAAGGACCCAATTTTTCTTTAAGTGCTTTTAACCACTCTTCTTTGTCAGAAGACTGCAGCATTTTGGCGTATGAATTTAGATTCTTGTTTTGAGTGATCGACGATCCGGCCATGCAGACAAAATCTCCGCTGGTCATTCACAATGTTTTTTTGATTCACGTTTCGTTTTCCTTGTTGTCTCTTCTTTGACATCTTCTTCAGATGGAACATCACTTTCTCTGCCGAGAACTGGAGACTGGTGCAGCTTCTTCAGCTGCACTCTACTCTTCTTCCTTTTTATCGTCGTTGACTTCTTCTGCCTTTTGTACATCGCGTTTTTCACAAGAATCTTCAAGCTTGTCGGTATTGTCGCGCACATTGCAGGCAACTTCAGGTTTGAATTTCACATCGTGGCTCAGGACTATCTTCCTTTGCGTCCGATTCCAGACCCTAAATCCATCCCTGACGTTCACGTATCCGAACAGATGTCCTTGAACAGCTTGCGAAAGTTCTTGATGTGGACGAAGCATTCTGTTGCGAAAATCTTAAAATGATTGAGACTTCCTATTGGTCGACTATGCCACAATTCATAAACAGAGTTAGTTTCAATGGAAGACTTTCCAGTGCGACTGAGGATATATGTGACAGTATTGCATGCTTCTGCCCACAGTTCTTTTGGCAACTTGCTTGGTTTAATTTTTACGCTCCGAAACACCATTTTGTTGTGATGTATACGGCGCAGTAGTACAGTGTTCTATGCCCCTGCTGCTTGCTAGCAGTTCAGAGACCTTGTCAAATTCTTTTCTTCCATCACACCTCAGTTGCTTGAAAGCATGTCCATTCGTCTCGGTTTCATTCAGAAACTTCTCCAAAACGGTGCAAACTTGGCTCTTCAAAAAGAAAACTCGACGAAACTTACTAAAATCATATTTAAAACACACATAGTAGCGCGCCTTTCCGAGAGATTCAGTCAACTTGGGGTCCGTTTAGAACGGCGTGGAATTGTTCACCAGTTACCATCGGTCGATTTATCCGTTTCTTGGATTACATTTTCCCCAGTGCATAGCCATCGCAGAATTCTTCCTTGCCCTCGGCCACGTTGATGTTCATCTGCTTCAAGACACTTTTTACACGTTTATGTTGCTGGCTAAACATTTCATGGTAAACTTGCAATGTCTGCGATGATGACATCATATTAACTTGAACTTGTTGCGTCGTCTTCGCAATGCGCATGTTCAATACATACAGACCATGACTAACATATCCTGTCAATATCTTTTTTCACTGACATAATCTTCAATGTGGACACTTCGATCATCAAGTCTAGTAGAAAAACCCTTTCTCGCAGATGCTTTCACGGAAAATAAATGGGCACTTGCTTCAGAAACATGCAAAACATATTTCAGTACGACATTCGATCAACGTTTCCCGAGCGAAATCTTTTCAGGAACGGAAAATTCTCATACGATGTAAAATAATGTTTATAGGCGGTGACGTGATATGAGGCGCCACTGTCGCAGTACCACTTGTCGGCTTCAATAAAGTTATCGACTGAGACACCTATGACATGCGTCATAAACGCCACACTTGCATCAGACTGACTTTTGTTTCCAGCAGCATCGTCTGTGAACACTACAAGCGCCTAAAACATGCATAGGATTTTGTCAAACTGAAGAAACCCCTCTCCATCTGGCTCGAATCGAAGTTTTGAGATTTTGAAAAAACATTCATTAAAATTTGAGGTACTTTACATGCCCTCCGGACATTTTCAAATTTTTCTCGAAAACGGATCCCAATTTTTTCTGCAAATTCCTTGTAAGAATAGAATAACATATTTACTATGCTGTCCGGGTGACGCCGCGTTCATGGCGAAGGTGCCGACGTTTCGGTCGCCATTCTGCGACCTTCCTCCGGGCGTTAATGCATTACGTCACGTATATATGTTCCTCAGGACGTAATGCTTCGCCATGGACGCGGCGTCACCCGGACAGCATAGTAAATACTGATTCCGGCCGCGGAAGCCAACGCTCTCAATAGAATAACATAACTTATAAAAGTGATGTACGTGTGCTTTTCACGCTTAACTCTGAATTTTCGAAAATTTCAAAAGTTTGCATTTTTTCGGCCTCTTCCTACAACTACAAAATTCAAGAAAGAGATTTTTCCTTCAAATTAAATTTATATATCATAATTAGTTATTTTATTAAGGTCAAAATTTCGTATTTCCTGAAATACTCAAACCCCATTTTCGGCGCTCAAGACAGCTTCAAATTTTGTCTTCAAACTTTTCGACGGGATTGTGCTAATTGTGCTGTTTAATATGACGAAGTTTTTTGGGGGGAATTTTACATACCAGTATACGTACGTACATAAAAAGAAGTATACGTAGTATAGGAATAGTTATGTATTGCTGCGGAAAATCGATTTCGAAATATCGATGGAAAGGCGCTTTTGGGATCCCCTGATACCGAAAAAGTGTTGTCGTTTCCCTTTTCCCCAAAACTTCCGTCTGTCTGTCCGTCTGATTGTATCTTGTCCGGCCGTCTGTGAACACTATTAGCGCCTAAACCATGTATATATTGTTTTCCAAATTGAAGAGATCCGCGTCGATCTGACTCAAGTAGAATCTTTAAATCTTAAAAAATAAAAAAAAATAAAAAAAAAATAAAAAAAATAAAAAATAAAAAAATTGGAGGAACTTTACATAAAGCCCTCGGGATATTTTCAAAAGAGTCTCAAAAAGTCTCCAAATTTTTTCTTTAATGTTCTTGTAAGAATAGAGTAACATGGGCTTATAAAGGTGACATAGGCCCGATTTTCATGGTTAAATCTGAATTTTCGAACATTCCAAAAGTATGAATGTTTTCAGTGTCTTCAACTGCAAAATTGAAGAGAGTTTTTTTTTCTTCAAATAAAATTTGTTCTCTATAGTGACTTATTTCATTAAAGTCTGGTACATTTTCTCGAGCAATTTAGTAGTTTTAGCGCAATATTGCTTGCAATATCTGCAATTTTAAAAATTACAAAAACAAAATTTTCTCTAAAACGGCTCCAATTTTTTTCTTAAAACATTTTGAATGAACAGTGATAATTGCACCCTTTAATATGATGTAAAGTTCATTTCTGTGTATTTTTTGTTTTTTCAAAAATTACACAAATGTAAATGTTTTGAAAGATCTCTGACGTAGTTGACGTGCACATTTCCAACAATTTTTTAAGGAACTGTTATATTTGTAAGTTAAAATGCTTAAAATGACTTCAAATTAAATTTTTCAAAAACTCAAAAGTTTCTGTGGAAAAGAGCTTCAAATTTCGTATTTACAGTAGTACTTAATCACCATTTTTTTTAAAAACTTCTCCAAATGTGTCAAAGAAAATTGCCATTAGAACGAGGTTCTACTGTTCTTTAATAATCTTAAAGTAATATTTCCTCTCTACAATTAGGAAAAGCAAAAATTAAGAAAATGAAATGGATGGCAGCAGACAAGAGTATGTGGCAAGTTTGAATAGCTAGCGGAGACCATAGGAAATAGAGACCTAATAAGGAAAGTCTGTGCCATTCTGTAGCAGCACTACTTGTTTGTTTTTTCTACAATCATGCAAATGTAATTTTTTGGAAGATCTCTCATGCCGTTTATATACACATTTCTATCAATTTGTAAACACTATATTGTATTTGTGAGTTAATGTGCGTTAAATGATCTCTAATAAAGTTTTTCAAAAGCTCCAACTAAAGTGAAAAAGAGCTTCAAATTTCGAATTTATAATATAACTTAAATACCATTTTCATAAAAACGGCTCCACATTTGTCAAAGAAAGTTGCCATTTAGTCAGAAGTTTTACTGTTCTTTAATATTCTTAAAATAATTCTGTTCTACTATTATGAAACCGAAAAACTAAAAAATCTTAGAAAATGTATTTTCGGCGGTAATAGATGGTAGCTGGTAGGAGTTTTACAGCAAGTCCAAATAGCTAGCCAAAATCAAAGGAAATAGAAATCTTATTAGATTTCATATTTCTTGTTAGAATACAGGAAAGTCTGTGCCATTCAGTCGCATAACTAGTTCTTCCAAACAGAAATTGAATTGTAGCCTCCATATCTGAAAATATTTCTAAAATAATATTTTCTCTTTGCAATCTTTTGTTTTGTCCTGACCATATAATAGCTTTCCTCCCTTTTCTAAAATGTGAATAATGTCTGTAAGTATTGTGAAAATACTACTATTAATTATTTTGGCATTTATTTTCTTCTTTAATTTTTTATCTTTCACTTTGTTCAATAATTTACCAATTGATTCTTCAAGGTTTCCATTGCAGTATTTGAATACTTCCAAAAGTCATGTTTAAAAGTATGGACTTATTTTCTAGTCAAATACAATCCCCGTAAGTTAGCTCAAATTCAGTTCATCTTATTCGGGACAAAATATTATTTCCCTTTGTATGATAATAAAAAATTCCGTTCTAAATTTGTTTTAAGAGATAGAAGACAATAATGATGAACGGATTACAACTAGTCCATCATGGCCTTTGAACATAATTACTGAGCAAGGGTTCGTCCCCAATATATTTCTAAAAAATCAAAAAGTTTTTATTTTCATTTAATTTTTTACTCAATTTACAAGATGATAAATAATAACATGGGGAACACATGTTAAAAGCTTTGCCATTCTTCATTAGCCAACATTTGTGGGAAAGAAATATTATGAAGATGCTCCTCAAGTAGAGGATAATGGGATATCCATACATTGCTTCCAACCACTATAGCTTGAACAGTCACCACCAGCTGCAACCTCTCTGCACTGGCTTGGAGGATCAATTCATATCGTTGCAGTGACCCTGACTGGGAATTCCTAGGGTTCAAGTCCCCATTGTGGCAAATTTTCAACACTAGATGGCTAGGTCAAATTCAGACACTGTCAGGGTGAGAATTCTAGCAACCAGCTGCTTTGATAGCTAGTTTTGCAAAGGAGGGACATGATAAATTTACTTGAAAACAGTTTGGGAAAAATTGGAGTGAACTGTTGGAATTTACAAATGTGATTTTTATCTGATGTAACTACTACATAGTGTGTGTGTAGTTTTTTCCTTCCTTAAAAATTTATTGTGATGAAAGTAGTAACTCCATGTGAACGGACACCACAATTACAATGTTTTCCTTATATGATTTTTATTTAATTAATTAATTGTCCAAGAAATATTTGTTTTAATTCTTGTCGTCTATAATTAAAAAATACATTATTAAACAAACCAATAACTGAAATATATGTAAAAAATTAATAAATTGTAGTTTTACAGCAAACCTCATTCAATAAATGTTGTTAATTGTTATTTAGTAAATTGATCAGCATTATCTGTAAACTAGTATACGATTGTCCTCTGAACATTTAGGCTCTACTGTATGTAACTAATCCGATCCTACAGTTTTCTGACAATAATATCTGTCTTGAATGTTGCTTGATGTGTAAAGAACTCACCTTGCCACGAATGATCAAAATTAAAAGTTGGTTAAGTACATTTAAAAATTAAATTGATAAGGAAGCAGCAGGACTATATTAGCACTATTTTCTCTTGTGATATGTACTTAAGATAACATTGTAATTTTGCACCTTGGAAATGTCTCTTCATCAAATGAAACATGGGAGAATCAATCAATTTATTAAGAGAGAAAACAAATCTAATTTTTGAAGATATATGAAAATTCTTATGGCACTACCGCCATTGAACTGAATGTAATGTGCAAATAGTATAAAACATATATATCTTCTACACTATTTGGTATTGTGTCCTATCATTACACAACGGCAAAACACAACTAGGGGTGCTAAAACAGCACATAATCTTTAATTCTTTAAAATTCAAAAGTTTTAATGAAAATGGCACTTCTACCATTGAATTCGCTGCTTTGTGCTTTATACATCCACAATGGTTCAAGAAAGGAAAATATTTTGGGCAGGCTATGATTCAACCTGAGAGCTGAAATACCTGTCCACAGTTTTCACGTACCTAACATTCAGCTCTTAATCTCTAGGCTGGAATATCACTTACATTACATTATTCATCTTCCTTTGTTTATGAGCTAAAAAACCCTCATGCTTTGACAAAAATATTGTCAAAAATTACTATAAACATTCAGAAAAAGAGGACAAGAAATGTGAAAATTTAATATTGATGAATAGATTGCATTAAGGCAGAAATATTTAGCTGTAATAAGGAAGATGCAGATGAATGATTCGAAATGCAAAAAGTTCAAAGTTTTAAAAAGTTTAATATAAGTAAATCATGAATTTAAGTTTAAAAATCTAGAGGTATTAATAAAAATGGACCTGAAATACTTTCATATCTTTCCTCTATTAAAACAGAAAATGTTAAGAAACAATTTGGAGAAATTTTTGAAAAATATTTCAAAATGTCCTACAGGCTACTCAAAAAGAAACAAACTGTTTCGAATTTGGAAGGCTTTCAGAGCATCGAAATCAAACAGATAATGTTCGCTTTGAAGAAAATCCTGGGAATAGTTTCTGGACTAGTGTTGATTACAAATGGACTGACAGAAGTTTTTGGAACAAAAAGAGAAAAGAAAAACCAGACTCACACTTTTCCAAAGTAGGAATTGCCAAAACATGTCCAACAAACATAAATATCCTACTAGTATATCCCAGGGTACAAGAAATCAAAAGTTCAGAGGCATTTTTGAGAAAATCAGGTTTACGTATTTTTGAAAAATTGTCATGGTTCCTATAAAAATTATACCAATTTTAAAAGGAAAATAAACAGAAATATTTAAAAATCTAATATTGCAGAATATATTGCAGTAGAGTATTTAAAATGCGTCAATTAGAACTTTTCGCTTTATGAAGCTTGCTACCAACAAATATCAAAACAATAAAATTATAATGATATGAATAAATTAATGAATTAAATAGTCAATGTATTAAATTAAAACACAATACTGTAATAATAAATGAAGTAGACAAAAAGATGAACACTAGAAAGTTAATGGACACAAGGTCATTCACTGAAATAGCTGATAGCGAAGATTTAATACTTTTCACTTTCCAAAACTTTTCAAACAACAATATTAACTTCTGTTCTATCAATACCATTCTTTCCAAAATTAAATACACGTTATGTTTTTATGATTACTACTTTTGCAAACTCTATCACAAGACATCTTGATAAATAACAATTTGCATAATTTTCTGATTACTGTACGTCAGTTACACACAAAATTACAAATCTCTTTATCACCATTGACATAAAAATGAGTGAAGGTTAGATCTCCTTCAGGGTGGTTGATAAGAAGTTCTTAAAATACTCCTTTGCATCTGCAGGAAATAGTTTCAATCATCTTGTTTTAAAAAATATTCTCAAGTGATGGCTGGGTGAACATGATTATTTATTGTTTGAAGCGAAAAAATATGAAATAAAATAATTAAAGAAAAAAAAGACAGGGATGATGATAAGTGTTTTGTTATGGGAGCAATGCCAATAAAATATAATCAGAAAAGAACAATTGTAGTTTCACAATCATTACATATTATGCTTCCTCGAAGTTAATATGAATTATTCATATATTTACCTAAAACATAAATATTAGATACTAGTACACTATCACATATAAAGTTTCTGAAACTCTTAGGCTGATGGGGCATAACTTGAGGCAACCAAAAGGCACAAAATCGAATATAAATTATTTTTATGGTTTTGTAAGTAAATTTGCACTAAATAATAAAATTATAAATAAATATAAGTATTTTTCCAAATATAAGTAACCTCTGACTACAATATGACCTAATTTAGAAGCCTCCTGAAAATGTTTAAATATCAAACCATTTCTTACTATTCACTTAAAATGAAATTGCAAATTGACTAGCCAGAAAATTATCTTCTGTATGAGAATGTTAAAATGTACTGCCCAAGTTATCATAATTTTCTTGCTCCTTAAAATTACAACTGATTTTTGTCACTAATGACTTATTCTTCATCAGATCTCTTTGGAATCAACCAAAATCGTTTTGACAAGTCCAACACAAAATATTAATTCATCCATCATCATGTTAAATTTTCCCTATTCAACATTCCCTTAATGACTGGGAGTCATCGACTAGTTAGGACCATTTTCATTCATTATTTGAAATTAATAGGAAAGTCAAATTTACAATAACTTTATTGCAAACATTTCTTACAAAGTATGAAGGTTAAAATAGAAATTAAACTGGACAATAAAATATACACATCATATAACATACATAAAATGATAAAATATACAATAGTTCAAAAGGTACTAGATATTAATGCATTTACATTACATCACATATTAGAAGTATGTAATACTGAGGTATTTTTCAAAACTGTGCGTTTTGTAGTTTCCACCACATAATACACAATCTGGTAACTAACCTTATAGATAAAAATGCGTGCATACTACAAAAACAACAGTAATATTCTCTAATAAACTGAATATATACTATCAACATTTTATAGACTTTCCAGATTTACATAATGATTAATAAAATACAAACGTAGGAAACAACAACATACGTTCATTAATAACAGTCAATACAGTTTTTTAACGAAATAAAAGTAATTTTAGCAAGATACCTACTAACATTTTTCCAAAAATATTTTTTCAAATATTTAATTAAATACTGTCAGAGACATGGTTACATCTTGACAGATAAAAGTGACCGCAAGCTCATAGCAATAAGTATTAAAAATATATATTAGTAACATCATGGATACTAAAGCAATAATTTACCTACACTAAAGTACTAAAAGTCTTCACTAACCCTTGCTAGATTTTTTGCGTAACACATCTAAATATAAGTAGGCAAGGGCATCGCCAATAACCTGAGAAGTTTTCTCAAATGCAGCAATTAAAAATATTTCTGAGCTGATTTCTCACACTTTATGAAGTACTGATATGAATCCACAAATTATCCCTGACAAAATACTTAATTAATACACATTAAAAACACTATATATCATGCAAGCATATGACCAACTTGCAATGATCATATTTTAGAAATTCAATGTTACTTCTAAAACCCCAGAAAATATTTGACTATAGAAGAGAATTTGCATTTAATGTTTTGGTGTTTAATTTTAATCACCATTCCTGGAGACAATCTGGATCATCAAAACTAGCACGTAAGTATACTTTTTTAAAGCTACAATTCCTTGATGGTGCAAGCATTTGAACTTCTACATTCTTAGAAACAATCAATAAAGGTAGCTGGACAGATATTCAAATATTTTTCACAAAACAAGGGAAGCCAAAAGCACATAATTTTCAGTGCAGAATCTCTGTTTTCTATTCTCACCCACATATTGCCATTCTTCATTACATAAACCAGCTCAAGAAGAGCAAGCAATATGAATTTAGCTACAAAATTCAAATTACAATTTTTGTTTTCAATTTATTAATCAACAAAATTTTGCAAAATTCATAACTGAAATGTTGCTATTCTTCACCTTTCAGATTTCTGTCAACCGATGGCCATGATCAGCAGGGGCCAAGTTCAATAAAAAAGAACAAGTGTTGCCATATAACAAAACAATTACATATAAATAATGTAAGAAAAAAGAAACTCTGATATGTAAATTAACAGATACTATTTGCTTTTTCTTCTCATGCCAGGATCATCGAGTATGGCAAACAGAATACATAATCACAATTCTCTCATTCTCTTAAGTACATACACAAGCAAAGCTCACAATATATCACATATAGAAGAAATATGCATATCTGATTTAATTAAAATCAGGTATGTCATCAAAAGAATACCCAGGATACTGCCTATAAGCATAATAAGCTATTCGAACATGGTAGGCACCAGGAAGGAACATTATGAGGCCCAACATTATAAGTGGCCATGTTCGATCAGCGTACTGCAAAAAAGTAAATAAAATATTCATAGAAGAGCACAACAGCAAACAATCTCATACTAATGTCTATGTATAAATAGTATAAGTATTTACCTTTTAACTACCAAACTACAATATGTATTTTATTTCAAAATTATAACTTATTACCTTCACATCAATTATTCCACCAACTAATAAACTGCCGACCACAAGAAGAACAGTTCCCCCAAAGCAAAGGAAGCATGCTAAGATAAGAGATTTCCATGGGATTTCTGGAGGTGGGCACTCAAACTAAAAACAAATTTTCCTGTTTAATGATTTTAAAAAGTACGGATGATATTGCAAATTACCTTTTGGTAACATTACCTGTGCGTCAACGAAATCGCTGTGATCTGCATCACATTCATTTACTCTTTCGTAACTAATGTTTTTAAATGTACTTATTCTTCTTCTGGACATATTACTCCCAAACTTCAATCTGAATAGAAATATGACAACACGTCAGTCCCAGACAGTCAATTGATCAAATTAAAAAGAGAAAGAATTAATAAGTACATACTAGTAAGACGCAACCATCACGTTGAAATGCCAATATCCATTAAAAATTTAGACTAGTGTAGCAAAAGGGACCACGCTACTACTTTTATAGTATACGCATGTAACTCAACACACCTAGTGGGCGTAAGGTTATTTCCGCTTTGTAACAGCGTAAATGATTATTACGTTCTACTCTGAAAACGAACGTACACAACAAATACAGTCTTTAACAAATTGGAACACTCGTAAAGATAATTCAGGGTTATGGTCACCTCTGTCAATACAATATGACTTGTTCGCTTTTCGACATTCAGGTGTTACTTGTGACAAACAAACGCTGCAATACTACAGAGCTCCCAGTGGCAATGAAGTCAATTACTTTCATTGCCCGCCATTTTATATCTACCGATAAAATACAAAGTTTATGAAATGAGGTGCATTTATTACACAAAGTCAACTCCAGAATTGTCTTCTTGAGAAACATTCTTATCCTCAGATACGTAACTTTTACTTTTCATCAAACAATGGCTCATTAACTGAGGAAAAGTTGCCGCAAAAGTAGTAATACCATCATTATTTTGGAATGTGAATGATATAATTTTCCACAAATACAAGATTTATCGAATGCTATTCCTACATGAATTTCTGAAATTACAGAGTAGAATAATTACTATCTGAGATTCCCATGTTGCCTTGTAATGCGAATAAAATTAACTTTTTTTATCTTGGCGGTATAAATATCGACAGCAGCGTTTGAAAACAGATATTGACATTTCTCGAAGTTTTTTATGCGATTTTCCACAAAACGAAAAAAAAAGACATGTAGAGGGCAGTATGAGTACTTCTGTAACCAATAATATATAAAACAGTCGTATTAAAGTTAATTGTCAAAATGCGTTCTCCGCAGCATATCAGATCAATAATATAATTTCCCTGAAGTGCCGTGCGGCGCAACAGCGCCCAGCGACTCGCATGCGGCAGCACCCGAGGCGAGGCTATTGCTGCCTTGGTTGCGCCGCGTAGCCCTTCTCACCCCGTCTTCACGCGAGGCAGGGCGGTGGCGGCGGCGCCGGTGACGTCGGAGGTGGCGGCACTTGCTGCGGAGGTGGCGGGGACGCCGCGGCAGCGGTGGCCCCGATGGAGTATCCGCAGCGGGGACGGGACGTCGCCGTCTCTCACTTGTTTAGAACTGCGCAACGCAGTTCTTACTCGCTTTGGCACGCCATACATTCCATGCGGTTGTTTGCTAAGTGCCCTGATGAAGTAGTTACCCCTTCCCCTTCTCACCCTCGCCCAATTTTCTTTAGACGAGAAGTATCTATTTATAAATCTGCTACAGTGGCGCCTGTATATATTTATCTGGATGAGTAAAAAATATCATTTAATCAGGAAATTTACTTTTGTTGAAAAAAACCCTCTAATTAATATAAAGAATGAATGAAACGATATTAAAAATTGTAGTAAATTTTCTGGACATAGTTCCTGCTGTAGATATTAATATTTCTTCCTACCTTAATTTGGCACGCACTTAAATACGTGGTGGATTCATTGTCCATGTCTAGAAAATAGTTTTAAACGATGAGTCAATTTATGACTGGGTCCCAAGGGCACATTTCGTTTCCTGGGAAAAGTGTCTGTTCTGGTGACGTCAACATTCCTAAGAGTGAATGATTTTCCAAGGACAAGGAAACTTCTTGAAACGCAATGGACGTCAGAGATGGTATTCATAGTTCTTGGAAGGAAAAGGAGAACCTCCAAAAACAAGTAACCGGTACCCAACAACCTCTTTTCTGATTGATGCTCCAAACGAAGGTTGACTATTATCCTCAAGCAGACAAGCGAAACTAAGACGACAGCAGCCAAATACCTAACTCAATTAAAAGTGGCGCTTAAACGTTTCTCGCATTTTCGTGTCTAGAGAATAATTTAGAGGCTGCAGGCACGTTTTAAGCATGACAGATAGAGCCGCGTCTCGAGCTAGAGGAAGACGGAGGTAAGGACTCAAGGCCACGCGGCGGTGCGGAGCGGTGCGGCACCGCGCCGTCCTTGAGAGTTTCCTGCTTCCGCGGCTAGATGGCGGGTGCGGCGAGCGGCGCCGGCGCGCGTGTTGGGGGCGGCGTCGGCGTTATCGAGTCGCCCGCCGCGCCGGTCTCACCCCCCCGCACAGTGGCGGGTGCTGCAATGCCGAGCTAGGCCAGTCGCTGCAGTAGTGCAGGGGGGAGCGGCGACGTGAACAGTCGGACGGACGGACGGTCGGACGGACGGAGGGCAGGCGGTGTGCGGTGCGGGTGCGGACCGGGCGGACAGGCGAGGCGACGAGGCAGACGCCGGCATCTAGTCTCGTGCCCGGGGCGCCTGTTCTCTCGGCGATCGCCCGCGCCCGCGCTCGCGCCTAGGCCAGCGAGGTCGCCCGGTCGC